>CM052541.1:33483171-33561813 GCA_028533065.1 Trachops cirrhosus | reverse complement strand
AAAAGAAGAAATTAAGGTTACACCAAGTGAAATAAAGAAAAACCTCCAGGGAACCATCAATGGAGGGGAGGAAGCTGGGATTCAAATCGATGATTTGGAACATAAGGAAGAAGTAAGTATTCAACCAGAACAGCAAGAAAAAAAATTTAAAAAATGAGGATACTATAAGGACCCTCTGTGACATCTCCAAAGGTACCAACATCCAAATCATAGGGTTGCCAGAAGAGCAAGAAATTGAAAACTTATTTGAAAAAATAATGAAAGAACTTCCCTAATATGGCAAAGAAAATAGACATACAAGTCCAGGAAGTACAGAGTCCTAGACAAGTTGGACCCAAAGAGGACCACACCAAGACACATTATAATTAAAATGGCACAGGTTAAAGATAAAGAGAGAATCTTAAAAGCAGCAACAGAAAAGCAAGAGAGTTACCTACAAAGGAGTTCCCATAAATCTGACAACTGATTTCTCAAAAGAAACTTTGCATGCAAGAAGGGGTTGGCAAGAACTATTCAAAGTAATGAAAAACAAGGACCTACAACCTAGATTACTCTACCCAGCAAAGCTATCATTTAGAATGGAAAGGCAGATAAAGTGCTTCCCAAACAAGATAAAGCTAAAGGAGTTCATCATCACCAAGCCATTATTACATGAAATGTTAAAGGGACTTACTTAAGAACAAGAAGAAGATCAAAACTACGAACATTAAAATGGCAACAAATTCACAACTATCAACCACTGAATCTGAAAACACAAGCTAAGCAAACAACCAGAACAGTAACAAAATCATACATATGGAGATCATTTAGAGGGTTATCAGCTGGGAGAGGGTGGGGGAAGAATGGAGGAAAAGGTGCAGGGATTAAGAAGCATAATTGGTAGCTACAAAATAGACAGGGGGAGGTTAAGAATGGTATAGGAAATGGAGAAGCCAAAGAACTTATATGCACAACCCATGGCCATGAACTAAGGAGGGGAATTCTTGGAGGGAAAGAGGGTAACAAGCAGAGGGGGCAAGGGAGGAAAATTGGACAACCGTAACAGCATAATCCATAAAATATATTTTTAAAAATTCAAACAGAACAAAATGGTAGCAAATGAAGAGTTATATTTATACCCTTTGATACACCAACTAGAGAGAATCACTTTGCATTTTTCTTGGTTCTTTAGGTAGTAACCTCATCCTTAGACTCTGCCTCTGTTTAGGCAGATGTGATTTTTACACTCTTCCAGCCTATGAAAGCACCAGGTTTCCCTAATCACTTGGAAGCTGTGGCTCTTGCTTTGTAAATATTGACACTGAAAGGACAGTTAGTGTCTTTCAGAGTGTTTATTTACTTAACCCTTTAGGAATTAAGCTTAGAATTTCTGCAATGTGTTACACTAAGCACGTGTCATCATTTTGAACTTAACATGAAACTGTTTATAAGACTTGTATGCATTTACTTAAAATCAACAGTCCAAAAGTTTTAAGAAAGGTAAAACTTTGAGAATATAAATAAAATAACTGTCAGGATAAAAGGGAGTGAAAATTAAAGAAGCGATTATTAAAAATGGCAAGAGTAAAAAAGAAGTACTAGATGCAAATAACCTACAAGCTACAGTCAACACAATTGCATATGATGAAAATAATGTAACAATTTAGAATACTTTGTGACATATATTTACATTATTAATACTGCAATTAACTTAGAGTTCTAGGATTACACAGTCTTTCCCTTCCACTTCACACAAATATACCTTTCACTTTCAAAAAAAGGCAATCTGATCCACATTTAGTCAAATCAGTGACTATTAATATCATAATAATAAATTTTTGATAGTCTGCTACTGACTTCCTAAACTTGTATTTCCAAATGAACAGTGTAAGTTCTCTCAATACTTTAATCATTGAGTTCATTTGGAATTGTATTTGAGAAGAATGAGCTTATTAATAAATGTATAGGTAAAAGATGGGTGAATATTAGGATCTGCCAGAGTGGCTGACATTAAGCCAGCTGCACCTAATTCTCAAATATACTACTATCTCTTTCATGATTTAGCATCCTAAGACTACAACCCTCAATAACCCACTGTGACAGATAAGTAATTCATTGCACATTACTTATTTTTTGCCTAATTCTTCTCCCAGGTTTTGCTGGTTGCTCTATAGCTTTTAGCTCTTTTATTGGTTATATAATTCATATCACATGAACTATTTAATAAATTCATATATTTTTAAATAATATAATTCATATAATTTCAAATAATGTGTTTAAATTCTCTTAATTGTTACATCATTTTCAGACAGTATCTTAATTCTTTGTATAAAATGAGTAAATAAGAACCCTGCACTATCCTTCACTACCCCCAGCTCCCAGCTGTTACTGCACCAGGACTTTTCCATTACTAGTATTTATAGCATTTACCCTCACGGCCCCCCTTATCCTTGTTTTATAACTTTATTAAAAAGATTCTGAGCTTTTTTTAGGGTTTAACTCTAAAAACTAAAAACAAACAACACATAGAACATTATTATTAGTTTATACTATTCATTGCAGAGTCAAGTATTACGATTGGACCTTGGGAAAAAGAAATGTTATCCTAGGTAAGAAAAACTTTGCCACTCAAAGAAAATGACTTAGGAATCAAAGTAAAAAATAATTTCTTTTTTTTTCTCCAACAGGTCCTCAGAATCATGCCACAGTTTACCTTGTTTCACGTACAGAAATGGCTTTCTGGTACAAGTTTCTCAACTAGAAACTGAAGTTTCTATTGTCTTCTTTTTTTTATCAGACAAGAAACATATGAACTCTCATTACATCATCAAAGTAATTCAGGTCCTCCTCTTCATTCCTTCCCCCCTCCCACTCATCTCCTCCATTCTTCTGCTACCTCTTACTTGATTTCTCAATACAAGATATTTGACATCCCAGATTAATCTTTAAGGTCACTTTATACTTTATTGTCATCTCTTTGCTCTATTCTTAGTCCATCTTTTTAATTTAATTTTGTGTGGCAACCATATTTTTAATTTCCAGTAAGTTCCTTTCTTGCATAAATCCTTGTAGTTACTTTATAGATATTCCTTTTTGAGTCTCTCTGAGGATATTGACTAGAATTGAAAACAATGGTTTCTTACTTTAATTATCTGGGTTCTTTTTGGTCCATCACTTTATTTATTCATCTTAGCCCTATTTCTTGGTGCTGTTGGTTTTCCCTAGTATCTGGTTATCATTAGTTACCTCTTCCTACTTATAAAAAAAAAGACTAAGTTAATGAATTCAAGAAGTTTATGTGGATTTCCTCTACTGTTGGGTAAATTGTTTTTTTCCCAAAAGATGTCACTCTGACTCAGAGGATGTCTGGGAAAGTGGACAAGCCATATCAATCGCTGGTCATCTTTAAGATTCATAGGCAGAAAACACAAAGTAATCAGGGTTTTACCCCCAATACCGAAACACGAGGGCTTTTTTCTGGAGCTCACACCCTCACCTGAAGCACTGGCCTTCTCCGGGGCTAATGAACGCTGAATACATGCCCTGCTTGGGTGGGAAGGAGCAGCTGTTCTACATGCTGTCCTCTGCCCACTTCCCTCACGGGTCCTCCAGCGATTCCTGTCAGCCTGAGCTATTCCAGGAAAAGTAGCTCACCTGTGCTTTAGCCTTTTGTGCTAGGCCTTGTATGTAAATATGTTCTCGTTTGCTTTCTTTATGCCAGAAATTTATCTTTGATTGGTTAATGATTCTACCCTAGCCTGTTTTCGAAGTAACAAGCTGAGGTTTTGAGTACTCTTTTTCTATCATTTCAGTGGCATTTGAAGAGGAAGAATAGATAAACATATGTACTCAGCTGACTATATATGACTGAACACTTGTGGATTTCCTCTCTATTCTCCCCAATACCCTTCCTTCCTTCCTCTCTCCTTTCCTCTCTCTGTCCTTCTGCTCTTCTGTTTTTCTTTTCTAGATAAAGACATGGAAGTCTAGGAAGTGATAATTAGAATTAAAAACAATGATGAGAATTTCCTCCTTTTCTTCTCATAGAGGTTCTTTATTATGTCCAATGGAAATCTCAGCTATTTGTTTTATAAAGAACTGGAACGAAATTTAATTCACTGTCTTTTTCTTCTAGCCAGGTCTCTTTGTGACTTCCACAGTCAAAGTGAATATGTCACATTTGAAAAAAATTAACAAGTAAAATTAATTGGTAAATTTAACTAACTAGTTCATTCAACATAACACATTTGCATAAGAATAATATGGATAACAATAAATTATGTTAAAATAAATAATATCCAATTTTTCTTCATATGAATTTTAAAAATTCTTTATTAGAGGCTTTATATCAAGTACTGAGCTAAGAATGCTAACATCCTATGAGATAGGTATTAATATTCCTACTGCACAAATGAAGAAATTCAGGAAAACTAAACAATTTGCCCAAGAGCACAGAAGCTAGTCATTGGCCAGACCAACATCGGGACCCAGGTTTCTCTGCTCCTCCTAACCATTTCCCTATTCCAGCTCACACAAGCATTATGGAGACACTGTAGTATTGTAAATTCTGAACAAGGACCAGCCAAGACATTGAAAACTTGTGACATCTATAAGTATTGGAAAAATTAGCTCTCTGGAAACACAACTAGAAGTCCTCATGTTCAATGAATCAGTTAATGGAGGTATGCCCATTTCACTGTATAAGTTGAAATGTTTTCCATGAACAAATAGACCTCTTAAGGATATTAAGGATTTTCTGAAACTGCCCATTAGAAAAAGCTCAGGCTAAGATTGTCTGGTCTGGAAGAAAGAAGACAGAAATGGTTTTAGAATCTGTCTACCACTTAACAACTGTGTGAGCACAAGACACCTATTCTAAGACTCAGTTTTCTCATCTGTAAAGGTCATATAATATCTTTCTCAATGAGTTATGGTTAAGATTAAATGAATAAAGTGCTAAGAAATAAAAGATGTTTAAATGTTTTTCCTTCTATGTAATATCTTTTACTTAAATACCTTAGAATAGGGTTCTCTTTTCTCCACATCCTGCCAGCACTTGTTTGTTGATTTATTAATGATTGCCATTTTGGCAGGTGTGAAATGGCTAATCATTTTGAGCGTATTTTTCATATGTCTATGGCCCATCTGTATGTCCTCCTTGGACAAGTGCCTATTCAGGTCCTTTGACCATTTTTTAATTGGATTGTCTCTTTCTGGTGTTGAGTTTTATGAGTTCCTTATATATTTTGGGGACTAGACCCTTGTCCAAGGTATCATTGGCAAATATATTTTCCCATACAGTTGGTTCCCTTTTAATTTTGCTGATATTTCTTCGGCCATGCAGAGCTTTTTAATTTGATGTAGTCCCATTTGTTTACTTTTCCTTTGTTTCCCTTTCCCTAGCAGATACATCAGCAAAAATATTGCTATGTGAGGAATCTGAAATTTCACTGCCTATGTTTTCCCCTAGGATTTTTATGGTGTCATGCCTTATATTTGTCTTTTATCCATTTTGAGTTTATTCTGGTGTATGGTGTGAGTTGGTGGTCTAGTTTCATATTTTTGCATGTTATCAGCCACTGTGGAAAGCAATACAGAATTTCCTCAAAAAATTAAAAATGCAACTACCTTTTGACCCAGCAATTCCACTGCTAGGAATATATCCTAAGAACCCTGAAACACCAATCCAAAAGAACTTATGTACTCCTATGTTCATTGCAGTATTATTTACAATAGCCAAGTTTTGGAAACAGCCTAAATGCCCATCAGTAGAAGAGTGGATCCCAAAACTGTGGTTCATTTATACAATTGAATACTATGCAGCAGGAAAAAAGAAGGAATTCCTATCTCTTGTGATAGCATGGTTAGAACTGGAGATTATCATGGTAAGTGAAATAAGCCAGTCAGTGAAAGACAAATACCATATGATCTCACTTATAAGAGGAATCTAATGAACAAAGTAAACTAATCAGCAAAATAGAGTCAGAGACATAGAATTGTGGAACAGGCTGACAGCTGTAAGAGGAGAGAAGGGAGGTGGTGGCTGTTTGAAAGAAGGTGAAGCCCTAGTCATGGAACACATGTGAAGGACCTATGGATGTGGACAATGGTGTAGGGATTGACTATGGAAGTGGGGGCAAGTTGTCAGGAGTGGGGCAAATGGGGAAAATACTTCGAACTGTAACAGCATAAACAATAAAACATTTTGAAAAATATATCAGAGTAAGTACATAAGAAGATATATATCTATTTGGTCAATACATTGTACTAAATAAAAATTAAAGCTATTATTGGACCACCAGCCTTTCTAGAATATATACACATCATGTTCAAATATTACTTTAGGTATGATCTACTATGTGACTATGACCCACTTATTAGATTTATTGTAAGGTCTTTGAAAATGAGTTCTTCAAAATGTATATTTCTCCTGAGGTATTTTATTTACTATAAAACATATTTATCTATTTACATCTTCAATATATTTAATTAGGTTAACTGTTGTACTGTTATCACTGCAACTGCACCCATGAGGTAAGGACAACCACTCTCTAAGACAACTTTGAACATAACTATTCTAGATACTTTTCAGTGCATGTCTGTCCCAGTAAAACACAATAAGGAAAATGTTCAACTAGAGAAATATATAATAACTCATCTAGAGGCCAGGGTGACCAACATGGAAAAGAAGCATGTACTTATACTTTGAACTCTACTTTGTTCATTCTTTGGATAAAATATTTGCTCCCTTTTGCACTTGAAAATATAAACAAGTTTCCATATAAGGAAAAAAGTCATTTAGCTTTCTAGTATGACTGAATGTAGCCCGGCCAGACTAGTTTGTGATAGATGTCGATGATGTCGCAAGGTTTTTCTAACATTTCAACGCTATTCTTGAATTGCTATTGTGTCAAACAAAAATGTTCTGGTAGCAAAGATTTCTCTGAAAGGCAGATCAAATGATAAAAATATACATTATTTAAAAAGACGGAAGGGGAAGGGGCAAGCAAAGGAACATGAATAGAGGACTCTTGGGCACGGACAATGGGGGAGATTGACTATGGGAGCGGGGGGACAGGGTATGGGTGAGCAGTGGGGGACAACTGTAACTGAACAACAATAAAAAAAGCAATGTTTCACTGAAATAATAGAGGGTTTCAAGTAAGTGTCATTTGGGAAAAAGGTAAAACTCAGCCATCTTTTGTCTTGGCTGAAAGGAATCTCAGACTAAATTTATTTCTCAATCTCAATAAACACATTAAGCTAGGTAATTTGTATACTTACTCCTATGTTTTTAAAGTTTTTAATTACTCTGTTATATATTTAAAAATTTTTAGTTATATCAGTAATAATATTAATGCAAACATGACTTTAATGCTCAGAATTTTGGGGAAAAATATACATTGATTGCTCAGTCAACAGATACAACTGGGTGTCAATATTATCTTGGTAAACAAACCAAATGAGAATATAAAGTTATTTTTAAAACTTCAACTTAAAAGAAATTATCTATAAAGATACATTAAACTGTTTATAGTGAGGACTTAATAATAATTCAGGGAGTGGGACAGGAAGAGAGGACCTGGACAATTTATAATTCTGTGCTTTCTTTGTTAAAAGAGAATTCTAGGCTTATAATTCAAACTTTAAGTTTTAAAAAATTAAATAGTCATCATCCCTTAACCCTCATCAGTGCAAACAACACATGAATTAAGGAGCTATGGAGCAGAATTCTCATTGACCTTAATATGGCAGGTAATAAATCCATAGATTATTTGATATTAAATGCCTAATAATTGAATATTTTTCCACCACAAATGTATTTGCCCATTTTTTTCTTGTTCTCTGTACTCCACAATTTTTGTATAAATCTCTTCTTTCCTCCTACACTTTATTCAAATACCATTCTCTTGTTCACAAACCGTCCTCTAAGAGAAAAGCTCAAGAAATTAGCAGCCAACCGGTGACACACAGGTACCCCTTGAATGTATTTTTATTTGCCTAGGATTAGTTTCCAGTATTTAAAAACTTGGAGACTGAACACCCAACTCCAGATTCCCAGCTTCCCTTGAAAGATCAAAAGATGTGAAGGCACGGTGCCCACATTCCTGGAGGGCAGGTAGGACTGGGGGCAGCCGCCCTCTCAGCCTGTTGCCTGCTCTCCAGCTCATGGCTCTGACCACTCTGCTGCCTCCCCAGCAGCCGTCCCAGGGCCTCGCTCTGTTTAGCACCCCTCCGCTTTACTCTGTCTTATGGTAAATAGGAAACTTAAATACACCCTTATCTTCCTTTTTTTAAAAAAAATGGGGGGGGATCAGTAATGAGAGGAATATCAAGCAAGCCAGATGTTTCGAGAAAAAAAAGATGGGACTAGTCATATTTCTTTATGGAAATGAATACAGCTAGCGATCCTGTGTTTGATCGGCAAAAAAGGGATGCCCCCGGTGAAAGACCTGAATAACCATAATAAGAAGACTGCATGGAATAGCAACAAACATGGGAAAAAATGTGAGGAATTTGTTTTTGAAGTGGAAACACACTTAAATGTGATACTTCTGTGACTGTTTTCCTATGACCAATCTACTTCACTCATTTGTGTCTGTAACTGACCCTATAGGTATTTGAGTTTGTCCTCCCGTTTAGAAACACACCCTGTTGCAGATAGATACCCACCTCATCATCTACTCCTAGCCTACTTCTATGCCCCTGGGCAGTAAACAGCAAAGACTGTTGAGCCCACCAGATTCTCTTCCACTTCCCTCTTCCTGCTCTGAACAGCACTCTGCAATGATAAGGGAGGCAGCTGTAAAGATTCCTATTAACTCTGCAACTTCATGCTCCTTCCTCCTACACAGGCCCTCTCTCTCTCTAACCCCACAGTCTGGCAAAATGCCCATATTAATTGCTGAGACCTTCCTTTGTTAATATGGTTCATTTTACAAGGTCACAGGCCCTCAGTTACAGCTGCAAACGCTCAGGGCAGATCTCCAACCCCAGCTCAACTCCTGTGGGAGACAGCAAATGACTCGTTCAAGATAGTAGCCAAGCCTAACAGAGGCATCTACAGTCTGTACAAAAGTCACAAGCAGATCAGTAGCTAAAGTGTGATGCTGAAAGTTCTCAAGCTCCCAATTTTAAGGGAAAGAAAAGGAGCCTCTGATTAACCATGTCTGAGTCACAGCTGCATCCCAGGACCAATAAATTTGGGGCATAGATCAATAAAACATGTTGAGTAGAGAATGTGGCTCTACACACTCTGAACTATCAGCAGGAATCTACTTTAACTGCCATTAGTTAGGTTCAGCTTCTAGTAATAGACTACTAACTACCTTGTCTTCCACTGCACAAAATGCTTCCACATGATTTGACTCAACTAGGAAAGTTGTAAGGTAGGGAGGGTTGGTTTTATACTATAATCTCCCATTTACAGAAGAGAAAATAGAACTCGGGGAGCTTAATATGATTCTTCAAGGTCAAAGAAAGAGTACAGGGCCTCATGTTCACTACAGTTTTACCCAAGCCACTATAAACGAGAGGTAACACTAAAAATGATGAGTCATTATGAGACTTGTAGCCCTTTACAGAGAAAAAAAATACATTATCCAAAACAGATTATCTGTAAAAAAAAAGCAATTATAAATCATTAAACAACACAATTCAGAAAAAAAGAAATGAAGATTTTAAAAATATGTTTATATAGAAATATTTCACAAAGATTTTACAACGTAGCAAATCATCATGTCATACCATAGAAGAAGAAAAAGATTAAACATTGAAGGATTAAGAAAGTGCTCAGAGCAACATATTGCAGTCTCCATGAAAGTGCATAAACGGTTAAGGCAAAGTACCATGTTGGTACCGGCATGTTGCAAAAGGACTTGTAAAACAGTTTTTAAAAATATATACAAAAGTCTTTTTCCCCCCTACATTCTTTTCAGACACATTGAAAAGGAAAACATTTATGAACAGTCTTGCTCCACAACTAGGTAAAAATAACTCCCTGTTACAAAACAGTAAAAGTAAAAATGCTCTACCCCAGCGTGTTCCTAATAAATCAAGTGATTGGCAAAACAAAACCTTTCCAAGTATGGGCTTGCTTTCTACATTTACCCTGCCAAGCAGAAAGCTGACTCCCTCATATTCCAGGATAGAGATCACTAATGAGAGCGGCAGGAGTTAAATTCAGATCTTTGCCCTTCTGTGCAACTTTTAGCTTCTAGTTTCTATGGTCAAACTATTGGCATATTTGAAGTTATTATGCGTTCACTGTGTTATAAACCTACCTTACAGCTTTGCTTCTACCTGTAGCTTACCTGATAGCCATTTTAAAGAGTGCTGCATATACTAATACAATATTTTGCCTTATCTGATAATAAAAACATCAAGGTGCTCTCTAAAGTTAAACCCTAACTCTGTTAGAGAATTCTAGAGAAATATTTTGTTTTCCCACATATATATGTAAATTCCTTAAGATTGATAGGATCAATAAGGATAACCCTGGTTATATCAAACCTTAATCTTCATGCTTGGGGCAGAAGTTGTTTTTATAACATAACAGAATAAAATATCAAAGAAAAGTAAATTAGCTAGACTTGAACAAGACTGAGTTTTGGGGGAAACTGACGTATCTGAATTCTAGTACAGATGATAAATATCTGCCAGAGAATAACTTAATTTGTGCGCCTGACCACTCTTTTATATAAAATTTTATCTACTCATGAAAAATAGGGAAAATTAGTGTTGCCACTTTAGTCTCCACATTTAAACTTTTTTCTTTTCCTATTTTTTCATCCTTAAATATAAGGGAAATTAACCAGTTCATTCAGCTGACATAAGTTTCCTAAATAGCTTTTAGCCCTCAAGATACAGTTGTGGTAAAACCAGAGAGAGACACCTAGCCATTTACTGGAATTCTGAAGTACAAAATAAGCACATGTGCTCTATGTGATCTAGTAACAGGGATAAAAACAGTTAAACTGCCTTACACAACAGATGTATTAGCTTGATTTTCATTTGTAACTTCTTTGTCATCAGGACCACAGACAAAAAGCTTGCTGCCCAGAGTTTTCTGGGCAAATCGGAAATACATGATGTGGCCCATTGCCACAAAGGAGACTGAAATCAATACAAGCAAGCCGAAAGCTTCAGGATTCGGAGCCAGGATGACCATGATGAAATGCAGAAGATCAAGAAGATAGTTCATGGAGTTCTGTACACCATTTATAATGCCTCTTTCAGACTCAATTACATTTTCTTGCAGCAACTGTGTCACAGTTAAATCAAAGGACCAGAGACCTGTAATAAAACATATTTTTGAGATATTTACTCTCTAAAATGTATAGCATATATTTCAGATTTATAGGTTAAAGATCTGTTGACATGTGAAAAATACACATTTTATCCCTATTACTTTAAAGTCACCATATATATATTTCTTATAGCCTTGCCTCAGAGACTTATTTTTTATTAATAAATACTGATTGGTGGCTCTAAGAAATGATTTTTACAGCCACCAGACAAAAATAAATCTAATCAACAAACTTCTTAATTGTTTTTCTGTGACTATTCATATTATGAAAATAAAACTGTGAAATCAGAGACATAATCATGCTGAATAATGATGTTATGGTCAATGACAACAGCATATACAATGATGATCCCATAAGATTATAACAGAGCTGAAAAACTCCTATTGCCTAGTGACATCATAGCCATGGTAACATTGTAGCGCAATGTATCATGTGTCTGTGGCGATGCTGGTGTGAAAAAACCTACTGCACTGACAGATACATAAAGTATAGCACATGCAATTATGTTCAGTGCATATTATACCTGATAATGATAGTGAATAACTATGTTACTGGTTTATGCATATACTATACTTTTTATCCTTATTTTAGAGTATATTCTTTCTACTTATAAAAAAAAGTTTTCTGTGAAACAGTGTGTCATTCTATGCTGGCCACAGCCTCATATATCCCCTGCTACTGCATCTCTTGATTGAATTATTTTCTTTTGTGCTTGATTTAATCTTGTGTTGTTTTGCTCAGTAACATGCTGTACAGACTCGTAGCCTGGGAACAATAGGCTATGCCATGTGGGGTTGTGCAAGTGCACTCTATCATAATCACACAATGAAATCACCTAACGACACATTTCTCAGAACGTATCCCCCTCGTTAAGCAGCACATGATTGTACTAGTTTTCAAGTTTAAAATAAACAGACCTATATATTGTTATGGTTAAAGTGTAAGGAAACTTCAAACCATTATTACATTTACTGCTTGGGATCTAAAGCTGCTACAATAAAGCTGTCTGACTTGAATATTAATGTCTTTAATAAATTAATAAAGTGCTTTGTATCACAAGATAAAACATGGTTTCATTTCAAGAGTGAATTTGGGAGGAGATAATTCATCAGTACTCTATTAATGATTACTTAAATGTTGCTTTGTAAGAAGTCTACATTATGTTTCCTTCCAGAGCTGTAAAATCCATTTGGCCAAGTATATAACACACATCAGCTAGAGAGGACCTTAAAGAGATTTTTTTTCCTAACTATGTGTCTTTAAAAAAAATTAAACAAAAAAAACCTATCTTTTTTGCCTTGTACCATAGAAATATTCTCTAAATTATAGTCCTATTGGTAAAGTCACAGCAATAAAAAAACTCTAAATTATTAAATGACAATATAATTATAATAGCTAATATCTTTTTAGAAATTAATTAAATAACATTAAAATGATAAATACTTAAGATATCCATTTAGAATGAATTTTTCAAGCTCTAATGTTTTATAAAAGTATATGTACATATATACATATACACAAATGTAAGTTTTTAAACTATAAAATAAAAATTTCATAATAAAGGTCTGGATTATACATAAGGATGAATAGTGGATTTTGCTTAAATTAACATTCGAAGAATATTGTTGAATTCAATATTGCAACCTGAACCCATGTTGCAAAAAGACACTTTAGTTCATTAATATACAAAAGGAGATATCTTACCGATTCTAGCAGCAATGACGCCTGCAAACAGCAGACTGACAGAGATTATGGACTCAGGGTTTAAACTCATCTCTGGGGCAACATCAGCAGAAACAGACCCATTTGACATGTGCATTGTAGTTGTGGAGATGATTTCAGGACTTTCTGTAGGTGTATTTGTGGGTAGTGGCTCTACTTGAATGAACCTAGACTGGATATCTTTAAAAGGAGAAACAGACAAGTCTAAAGGGCTTCCAGGCATGAACACAGAGATCACACACAAGATCAAACAGGAAAGTTGTGCAAATCCTGAGATCAGACCAGTCCGAACCAGGCCACATTTTCGCCGTAGCCAAGTAAAAGCCACAGTTCCCATTATTCCAGTTATGGCTGATGCTCCCATCAAAAAACTGAGGATGGACCCACTCAGCCCCTGAGTGTAGGCGTACCCTGTAGTGATGCAATCAAAGCCCAGGACAGTCATATAGAGGAAAGCAAGACCCATGCCCGCCAGAAACACCGGCTGATTGTAATAGGAGACCCATCCATCTCGGAAGGTTCGGAAGGGCTCAGCCATCTGGGAGGCACAGCTTGGCTCTTGCTCATGTTCAAGCTCACGGATGTTCGGGTCTTTGTCACCCATTAGATGAGATGCCTCCAGGGATTTTGGCTCAGTTTCTGTTAATAAAATACAACATTATTTAGGGGTGAGGACATGGGGAAAAAAGCCAATTATTTTACTCAGTACTTTTCTTCTCCTCTTTCCCTCCCCCATGGGTACCCTTGGCTACAACAACATAACATGTATTTTCTTTAATAATCTAAGAATTACAGTCAAGGAACAATCTCCAAGCAGCAATTACACTGAATAAACAAAATACTATTGACCTCTATTACTCACATATTCTCTTTGAAATTATACTCCCACCAAAGTAAAACTCATCAGATAAAAATACGATCAATTTTTACCCAGGCAGGTGTGGCTCAGTGGACTGAGTGCCGGCCTGTAAAGCAAGGGGTCACTTGTTTGATTCCCAGTCAGGGCACATGCCTGGGATGCGGGCCAGGTCCCCAGTAGGGGGCGTATGAGAGGCAACCACACATTGATGTTTCCCTCCCTCTCTTTCCCCTTCCCTTCCCCTCTGAAAAAAATAAATAAATAAAAATACAATCATTTTCTGGGAAAACAAAGCATCTTATTTTCTGGGGCCCTGTCAAGATTCCATTTGTCCAGAAGTCCATCTGCCTCTTCTTGGGAAATATCCACCTTCACATCCTCAGTTCTTCTTATCACTGTCTTACAAATTGCCTACAAATGGCATATAACTCCCTTCTCCATGGACTCCTAGGAATTCTGTTGTTCTCATTTTTCTTCCCATTCCTATGGTTCAACTTTGCCCTTTTTTCCCCTCAATTTATTGTCCCTCTGTGTCTACTGCTCACATTAAGGAAAAGGGTCAGAGGTCCCATTCTAACCCCTTCCTCAGAGTCTTTCCTCAGACCCTCAAAACTTGGGTTTTGACTCAGCTACCGAAGTGACATACTTAGTCTCATACAGGCCTTCAATGGTAATAAAATCTGCTGTAAATTCAACTTAGTTTGGTCTTCACCAACATTTAAGGTCTGAACATTAGAATAAAAGAGTTGATCACTGTGTTAAATTTACCTTTGTGTAAATTCAGCTGTTTCAACTCAGCTTCCTCTACTTTAAGAGTAGCTTTCACAGCTAAGGCAGGGGTTTTCTGGTAAACCTTCCAGAGCAGAAAGTACTCCACACACATGGACACCAAATTCCACCCGGAAATGAAACCACAGCCAATGACTGCAGAGCCAAATGTCATAATCTGGCCAACAGCCATGGGGGCCAAGATGTTGGTTAACTGGTCAATCCTTCTGATTGTAGCGTTCATATCTACAGAGGTAGGTGAAAGACGCAGATAAGTGGCAGATCTATCAGAGAGCCTGCCCACTTCCACAATACAAATTCAGAAACCAATTTCTAAAGGCACTCCATGAGCAAACCATAACCATTTTCTTAGAAAATTATTTGTTGTTTGCATCAAGTCATATTACATTTGCCTCAAAAATCATAATTCCCTTGGAACTGCATAAATTAGTTTAATATCAGATTTAATGTGAATACAATTGTGAATCTACATTCATTTTTTTCAACAAACATTTATAAAACGACTATTATGCCCTGGGCACCATCTAGCACTATAAAGAAAATGAAGAGTATCCTTTTCCCTGTCTTCATGCAGTTTACATTCCCATGGGGGAAAGAAAGACAATAAATTGGCCAGCATATACAAACATAGTCTGTCAGACGGTCAGTAAGTATTGTGGTGAAAAATAAAGCAGAGAGTCCTCAGGAAAAAGGGGACATTTCAGTTTTAAATATGGGAAGGTCAGGGAAGGACTCAGGGAAAAAAATAGAGCACTTAAGCAAAGGCATGAAGTGGTAGGAAACAAAAGAGTGAGTCATGTAGATATCAGTGAAAAGAGAATTCCAAAGCAAGGTAAGTTAAAAAGTCCTGGGGCAAGAGGAGCATACCCAAAGTGTTACAAACAGCAAGGAGGCCAGTAGGACTGGGGCAGAGAGGAAAGGCAGACTGGTCCAGTCAGGTAAGGCCTTGTGACATGATAGGGACATGAGTTGTATACTGAATGACTCAGGAAATGATTGAAAGTTTATGATCAGAGAGATGGCATAGTCTGACATATTTTTGAAGATTCATCTTGGCTGCTGTGTTGAGAAAAGACTGTAGAATGAGAATAAGAGGGACAACAGACAAGAATAGAGGCAAGGGACAAATGGGAGACGGTAGTAGCATGGGCCAGGATATAACAATAGAAATGGAGGATTCAATACTGGATATACTCTAAAGGTAAAATGTGGAAGACTTGCAAACAGATTAGATATGGTAAATGACAGAAAGAAAGGGACAAGGAGTGGCTCTAACTCTTTTTTCCTGAAAAGCTACTGGAAGCATAGAGTTGCCACTTACTGAGAAAGGGAGAAGACTTCAGAAGAATCAGGATTGAGGCAAAAGAACAAACATTTGGTTCTGGAGATCTTGACTCTGATAGGTCCACTGACATTCAAGAGGCCACATCAGGCAGATAGATAAATATATAAAACTGGATTTTAGGGAAGAAGTATGCACCACATTTGAGGGTCCTCAGCTGGCTGATTTTTAATGTAATGAATCTAGATAAGATCTCCAAGAGAGCGAGTGTAGACCAAGAAGAGAAAAGTAATGAAAACTAAGTCCTGGCCACGCCAATGTTTAGAGGTCTGGAAGACGATGAGGAAGTAGCCAAAGAGAAGAAACACCAGTAGAGTATGGTATCCAAAAAGCTAAGAGGTAACAGTGTTTCAAAGATAAGGGAGTAATCAACTAGGAAGTGCTGCTGCTAAATTAAGAAAATGAGCACTGAGAAGAAACTCTAGACTGGTTGTATTGGGGACTTTGAAAAGAGCAGTTCTGGTAGAGAGGAAAGGAAAGGACAAGTGCTTGATTGAAGGTAGTTTAAGAGACTAATGCTAACTCCATGGAACACCATATATGTTATATTTTAAGTGAGTAGCATGGCCTGGATTCACAATGTGATATTGCTCCCCTGGCATTATGAACCAAGGCCCTGACCAAGGAAAGGAACCAGAAAGAGTGAGCACAGACATTTCTTTTCATTAAGTTTCACTGAAAAGAACAAAGACATAGGGTAGTAGAGGGGTAAAGACAGGGATACTGAAGAAGAGAAAAATTAGAGCATGTGTGTTTGGTATAATGGGAATGACACAGCAGATGAGGAGGTACAGAATATAAATGTATGGCACAAGTGGAAGAGTGGCTCTTAGATAGGAGCACAAACAATCCACTGACATCAAGAGCACAGGCCACATATACAGCTCCAAGTACAAGTAGAAAGAGTGATGTGATGTTTGGAGCACATGACAGTTCCCTTCTCATTTCTCTTGTTTCCCAATAAAATACAGAGCAAGATCATCAGTGAAAGTGAGGACAGGAGAGGAAGTACTGAATATATGCAGACAAAGGAGAAGGTATGAAACAGTCCTTTAGAAAAGAGGGAGAAGGAAGGGAACAAAGAAAATAATGTTATCTTCTGACAGCATGGAAGGCCAACTTGAATCCAATGGTCATGAACTTAAGTAAGAACAGTGAGCAAGTTGTGTGTTTTTCTCCAGCCATGTTCTACTGTGGAGAGGTGGGTTTAACCAGGGTCTTATAAAAGGAAAGCAACAAAAGGGGAAAAGGCCAAATGAGCTGACAATCATGTGGTCAGGACAACTGACCTTGAAATTTAAGCTGTGTAAAGCAAGGGAGACAAGAGGACTCATAACCAGTGAAAAGGTAGTAGAATTAATGACTTGTAGGTAACAAACAGGTTGGAGGATTGTTGGGGCTGGGGTACCAGGAGGAATGAACTGGAAAAACAGGTGGTGGTAGTTCAAGACATGGATGCTTAGGATTGCGATTATGGAAGGGGAGGATTTAGTGGTGATGACAAGGTCTAGGGTATAAGCACAGAAATATATAGCTGAGTCACAGTGGAGGACAAGATGAATAAAGGAGACACAGTCAAGAAAATGACCCACCATCTCATTCTCTATCTCATAAAGTAAAAATTAATGAGATAAGTCCTATCAATCCCGCAGGGCACCTTAAGGAGAAAGCAATACGTGACTAAAAGTACATTAACAGAAAATTGCCTTTATTCTTTCTCTAGTTCTTCCTGGTCCTAAATTACCTCCCAATTAGTCCTGTGAGTGTATAATACTTACATGATAACAGAAGAACTTTGACACACTTCACCTTTCCCTTGAGAGGCAAAGGCAGTTTTCATTGAACTTGTACATGATCATTTTTTCATGAACATTGTTCACTAACTTCCATCTGCCTACCACCAATACATTTCCAACTCATATGCTAACAGGAAAATATAGAACTGATTCAAATAACTCAATAATTTGAATCCAAAAATCAAGTACTAATGAAAATATACACTTGGATCTGAAAACCCCAGAACAACAATAAAAATTAATTTAGTTACAACAATTTGTTACTCTTTCATTATCTTAATTTTCAAGTGCTCATGAAGCTTCTTAATGCCACCAATTTCTATCTTTTACATTATTCTTAGGACTTTAATAATGCTCATTTGTAATTTAGTGTCAGAAGACAGCTTTTATTTTCCTGAAACAGAATGAATTAAATGATAAATTTTTAAAAGACCTAATCATTTCGATGGTAACAGGCTAGAGAAGAAACGGTCTTCTGAATGCGTAAACATATTTTTTTTACAAATTCTATGCAAACAGACAAATGTGTGCTCATTTAAAACCAATTTAATTGTTTTCAGCAGCTGTGATACAGAACATGACATTAAATAACTACTTGCTATTACAAATGGTGTATTACACCTCACAGAATAATAATTTAAAATAGCAGATTTGCTGAGCAAATAGCAGCCAGTGGGTTTGTACACTTCAAATACAAAATCAATTTTTAGGCAATAGAGTTCAAACAAGAAATTTATCTGCCATACATGATCAAGCTAACCAGCAGATGTTTCTTTAGAATGGTGGACAAGATAAACCTCAGAGGCTATTAATAAAGAGTGATTAACAAAGGAAATAGGAAAGGAAATAAAACAACAGATGGAGCAAAACGGCTGGGAAAAGGAAGTGAGTTTAAACAGGTTTGACAGGCTAAGGGTCATGTACCAGAGAATGTTTCAATAAACACTGAATCAGGTGCCTAGACAAATTAGTTAACAGATTAATTAACGGTATTTATGTGAAAAACAATGACCTTTTCTGGAGCTGTCTAAACTAGATAGTATCAGCTACATGTTAGCCCGATGCCCCCCGAAATTCTAAGAATTTTTAACCTCCCACAGACATCTTCTGTCTTTTACCTCCAGTGACACAAGTTCCAACTTTAAAACCTCCTCCGAAATATGGGAATGGGAGCAATTAGCATACAGCTCACCTTCCTCTTCACCCCCTCACACATACACACGATGCTCACACTGAGCACCCACAGTGCACACCAGCTCGGGCACCACCCACCCCTGCAGGTTCCTAAGTCTTTGCCGGCAACCTCAAAAAGCATCCCGAATCATGCAAATCATTCCCGCCTGGAGTAGGTGCCTCTGTGTACAGAGACACCTCGGAGGTACGTGAAATCCCCTCTGTGTGTACTTGTTCCTTTTCTCTTGTGTGTTTCCTTCACTCTGCTTCTTTTTTGTTCTTTAACTTTGCCTCAAAGCAAAAATGGTACAAAAATCCATGGTTAGACCCTTGCTGACCCTCAGAACTAAAGAAGTTTTTATATCCTGTTTTGAAACATGGTTTCTAATTAACACAAGTATTGGGATTGAAACTGGGAGAAAGACAACACACAGGTTTTCCCTTCACCAGGCTACTGACTGCTGGTTGAATGAGCACCACTTACTGAAAGCTAACTCACAGTAGACAAGAGTTCAACAGGCAGCTGTTTTCCTTCCTTAAACTCGAGAAATTCCAGAAGTTAGAAAACAGACTAGTTGGCCTAGATTCCTCCACTCCAGTAATTCCTAATATAGAGAAAGGTAGCTGAAAAATGGCCAGTCGTGTCTTTGTTGTTATTCTGAGACATCACTGCATAGTCAGAAATATCCCACTTTTATTTTATTTTACTTGTTTTGTTTGTTTGTTTTATTTATTTGATTTGATTCTGAGTAACTTAGCTTTTATTTGGGACTTTTTTTTACAGATTATTCAGACTTCACAGAGTCAAACTGAGTTAAGAAATTCAGATAAGAGGAGAAAAATTATTTTAAAAGGTAACTTTTCCCAAAAAATATAGTCCAACAGATATATATGTGGTCTATTTTCAAAAGGCTTTTTATGCCCTTTGAATTCTAAAACATGGACATGTACTACATACCTAAATTGGTATGTTAAAAAGAGAAAGTAAACAAAAAGAAACACGAAAAAGGACAAAATTTTATAGTTCAATGTGACAAAAAGAGATACGTGATTATTCCCGTTAGTAAATGATCACAGGAAGGAAAATCCCTGAGAGCTGCCAATGCAGCTCCAGAGAGATTTCATGCAGTACAGACTCACATGTGCTAGATCCATCCTCTGCACACACCATCGCCTAGAATCCCGGTGGGGTCCCCACATGCATGTCGCTCTGCTGCCAAAGTGATGATTCACGCAAATTCTTTTTTTTTCTAAACCAGACCTTCCATAGATTTTGTTCCTCCTCTTGCCATCTCCTTTCTTTTTTTTTTTTCTAAAAAACCACATGGTCCAGTCAAAGTAATTTGCTAAACTCAGCACCTCATCTTGCCGTATGTGTCCTAGAATAACCTAGTTAAGTCATTAGAAATGCTTTTCTTGTCTGTCAGGATAGTTGGGCAATGTGCTTGTGATCCCCATTATCTCAATGATCAGCAAAGTTGAGTCAACTGATCTGATCAGTAGACAGGTGTAGCCTTCCTTCTCTATCTTGTGTAATCATGAATCCAATTGGTGTCTTTGGACTAAATGATGGACAAGTAGGGAATACTGAGTGAGACAGGTTATTCTGAGCTCAAGTGATACTGATGTAATAGGACATGATGCTTTGCAAGCATCCTTCAGTCTTTCTTTGGCCTCTTGTGTATGTTTTCCAATGAACAACTAAGATTGTAAGCTTCTTAAAAACCGTATTCTGTCCTCTATTTCTTTAGTATTTATAACAGCAATTATATTACATCATAATGTAATAAAAAGTTAGAAATTATATCTTTAAAGTAGAAGGAATTAACTTAAAGAATCTCTCCTAGAATTAAGTTGTTTCCATTTGGTTTGGAGAAAAATAATATCCATAGTATGACTTATAAGTACTGGTAACAATATCCATAGTATAACCAATCAAATCCTATGTGAAAATTTCAATGTTTTAAGTATTAAGTAAACATTTAGAAACAATTAACAGAATTTTTAAACAGCTCAACAGATATGTTCTTCCATTTGTCAGGTTTGCATAGAATAAAAAAAAAGTTCACTATCTTATAAATTAACTTCATAGCATTGAGGTAAATCTTTGCACCGAGACTGATAATGTGATAAGTAAAAGACTGTGCTTTCAATTTATTGTCCTTAAAAAGTACTCACAAAAAAAGGCTTGTAGTCTCATTTATTACTGATTAAAAGTGAATCATAACATAACCCATTTAGCTGAAAGGGAAAATCAAATCACCTGCTAATTTGCTTCTGTCTTCTCCAGCAACAACAACAATCCAGTCCCTTTGGATGGTGATTGCCGTGGCAGTACTGGCCAAATTTGCAATGTTTGCAATAGTGATGATCAAGATATAGCAGGAAGTCTAAGGAATCACAGGGAAAAGTTGAGTTAAAATGTCAGTTTTACCACACTGAGCCTACATTTCACTGTGCAATGCACTTTTCAATGGTCTTTGGTGGCATAATAATCAAACTTTGATTTTAATTTCATTTATAACCAATCATTTTACTTTGTATGTATGAAACAATAAGTCCCACTGGTCAAGTTAAAGAACAGACTATCTTCCTAATCCATATTATCTGTGGTACATGTAATATAAAAATTATAATAGTCCTATGCATATTTATGTGACAATTGTTACAAAGTGTTAAATAGGAGTAGTTTTTAATGTTTCCCCCACAGGTATCTCCTTTGGAAAAAACTGAAGGGAAAGTGAGAAGACCTGTATTTAAGTGAGAGTTCTGATACTTTCTAGTTGTATAACAATGGGCAATCAGCTAACATTATTTTTCTTATTTTTTTTCATCAACAAAAGGAAGGAAAGAGACTAGAAGATTTCTACTGCCATACCTGAGTTTGAAATTCTACAATATCAATCCAAATATGCATAAAAACATTCAATAGTGACATCAAACCCATTACTTTCTACCATACCCCCATCTCCCTTTTCCATAAAGCTATCATAAGGTGTCAGGATGGCCGAGTGGTCTAAGGTGCCAGACTCAAGCTTTGCTTCCACAAAGCTATCATAAAATCATACGGTGAGAAACCATTTAGTCCATGTTCCCCCTCCACCCCCCAAAATTACCAATTTTTATTGGAAGAACAGAACTATGACTGATTTATGTATCTAAAACATTTCTTATGTAGTATGAACAAATTATAGTTTAATACTAATGAGCTGAAAACTAACAACTAAATTATATAATAAACTCTTAGAAATGCTACTGAAAACAAATCAGAAAAAAATCCAATAGGACAAAATTTAAATTCAAAGAACACTTAATGAGTACCTGTTATGGGCAAAAAATATTTCAGGGATATTAACACAGAGATATAGACATAGAGATCAATATTAAGCGGTCCCATTTGAAGAAAAAAGATATTCCCTAGCCTCAAAAGGTTTTCATCTTTTACCACTACCAGAAGTTCAATTTTCTGCCATCAAGAATCACATTGAGAACTTACCAGAACCCATCCATGGTACATAGTCAGAAGCTCGTCTTTATGCAAGAAAACCATCATCAGGATAATTCCACACAGGATGACTGACACATTCTGTATCACCAGCGAAGTCTGGGCCACTGTGCAGAGGGAGAGACAAAGTGCTCACTCTACGCACTACACCCAAATGTCTCGGTGGGGCTGTTTTATCCATACCTCACTGTTCTATTACCTTAATGCATATGCAAGTTACTCCAGAAAATAAAAATAAATATTCCTGAAGTAAATCCCGCCTCAGATATTCCCAGGACAACCCACCAGATCATACATACACCACTGCTAAAGCCTGTAGACAAAATGATGAAGTACCCATCACTTTTCTTCTTTGTTAGTAGAAGCCATTCATTATGACCACATTTTTATTTACTTTATCCTCATGAAACTTTGCTATCATAAACAAACTGTATTACATAGACAAGATCCACCTCTCAGCTTTTTGCTGCCTAAGCTAAAACAAGAACATGTGGGAAGTGGTGAAGGAGGTTAAGGAAGAGGTCATGGACTCCATAACCTCCCACTCGGCGGGCTAAATCTGATAAGACAGCATGGATAAATAGAAAAGACATGTAAAAATTTCTCAGGAATATAGCAGCAGTGTGTTTCTTTTGGCACACGAATGCTGTTTGTCACTGCTGACATTCTAATCTATGCTTTTCCTCACAGAAAATACCTGCTTTCTTAGAGTGAAGCGCCCACATAGATAAAGTACTGGAGTAAGGACAGGTAAATATACAGGCAAAGGCACCTTGTAGTCTTTGTGCTGCCCCTTACTAAGGGAGAGGATCTAGAACAGGATACCTAATGTCTCTTATGCCTGCGTCTACAAGGTGAGAATGCCAGTACACACCTGCCTTCCTTACTCGACAGAGTCATTATGATGCTCAAATAAAATACTTATTAAAGCACTTTGAAAAACATAAAGAGTTGTGTATGTAGGGTATAATTATAGCTCTTGTCTTTAAGGTCAGTGAAGCTCATTCTGGCTTGAAAGGTCATATCAAAGCCTCAAGAAAAAAACAAACTGCTTTTTGAAATTGGTCTGAAATAAAACCCCAATGTGTAACTCACTCACTGATGAATTCACTCATTGCACAAGGATTAAATATGAACTGAATGAGCTTCTTAGCTTTCAGGACTCCACAGACCAGAGGAAGGATAGGCATGGGAATAGATAATTACCAGAATATAAGTAGAATAGCAGAGGTATTAACTAAGCCTGATGGGAGCACAGAGGAAGAAATGGTTAACTCAGCCTGGAGACCTCAGAGAGGATTTTCGTGGAGGGTGACAAATGAGATGGTTACATGGGACCCCATTGGGAGACTGCCGGCCCCCCACACTTTCCTCCAACTCAGCATTCTTTCTAACCTGCAATTTCAGTGCTCAATAATCATAAGGTTAAAGATCTCTATGTATAATATTCCTATGTTCCTGTGCATAATGATGTAGATAACTAGGAATTTTTTAGGACACAAAACTTTTTTCTATATGTATTTTGGTCTGTTAATTCTCAAAGCAGGAAAATATCCATCTTGACCACTTTACTAATAGCATCAAGTCCTAGAATTTGATAATCCTGGGCTCTCTATGCAGGAGCAGTCATATTACACTGAAAGAAACAAAAGAGATCTCAATCTTTCCCCAACATCTAAGACTAACATAGCCAGGCCTCAGCATTATCTACTGAGCAATTCAGGAAATGTTTGCCCTATTAGTCTTAATAATTCTAATAAGTCTCAATAATAATTGAATTGCTCAATCACTTTCTCTCTTTCCTATGTAAAATGGAAGATTTCAGCATTAATGCTCTAGACTTAAATGTTATTATACTATTATTTCTTCTTTTCCCTTAAAATTTTATAATTCAGCTTCCTGTGATCCAGACTTCCAGACTCAGATATTCTCTCTTGAAGCTACAGTTTTCAATTCCCCTACACACACATCTCTGTGAAATACCGTCACCAGAGGGCACGTGTTAAAGCTGTCCCAGAAACCTCACACTAAAAAGACTCCAGTTAAGTCCCAGTTAGAAAGAATGACAGAGTAAAGTAAACTTTCAATGTTTAACATGGTTCTCAGAAAAGTGCTATGGTGTTAATCATTACCATCGGAAATTTGTTAATAGCCAAGATACCAAAAAAAGAAAATCTAGTAGCTCAATATCCTGTCATCCTAACTTTGTGCAAGGGCCTCAGAACCCTCCATGCAGAGGTGCTGCCACCCAGCTCCCGGTCTCTCAAGGGTGGCATGCAAGCCTGCAATGGGTTAGCCCCAGCGTTTTCTCTCGAGCGCAGGCACTGGTCCCATGAATACAAAGGCAGAGCCATACCAACACTCACCTTTAAGTCTGGCGTTCTTATCCACCCAGTCACCAATGATGGCTCCCAGGACCAGAACAGACCCCGCCACCACCAGCCCGTAGACGGCAGTCAAGAGGAGGCTGTTCCCATAGAGCTCCACCAGAAACACAGAGACGGCAAAGTGCCACATCCGATCTCCCTGGAATAAGAGAAGAGAAAATGTTTTGCTGAAATAGTTTTAGTTTCCAGTCAATTGTACTCAGGAAGTTGCTTCCTTATCAAAAGAGTACTTTCTGGCTACATCATAAGATTTTCAAGGTCAATCCCTCTGTGGATTGAATACTGGTCAGGCATCAAAACTGTTCATCCTGGCACAATAGAAAATATTCTTGCCCAAGGGCTAAATAAATCTGAAAAAGCATGATATTAATGAAATATGCATAGTCCTTTTCATTCTAGAAAACAAGCAGTTTCCAGACCCAAGAAAGTGTTTTAAGACAAAACTATTCTCTTGTGTGTGAGGTTTCTATCTGAGCCTGGAATTTATCTATCCCAAAGCACTTTGCTACTGAATCAGAATGAAACTACAGTATAGTTCATAAACATAAGTATGTCTTGAATGAAAAAAAATAAAAATAAAAAGCCAGTTTCCTAGTTTGTAAAATACAAATGGACTACACCATCTCTAAAGCTTCTTTTATCTCTAATATTCTAAAATCTAAGCTCTATTCCACAAATTTCAAAGTCATAAAACAGCAGGGAAATCAGAAAGATAAAATTAATGTGGACTGATTCTAGCACTGCATAAATGAAGATATTAGAAATAAATACATAAACAAGTAGTCATTTTTATATTTTAATACAGACGGGTTTTGAAAGGGGGTGGGAAACTACTTATTTCTTCATTCCATAGTATAAAGGGAATTTAGGAATTCACGACTGCAAAGTGTGGAATGACAAACTTTTAAATGAGTCAGGTAAGTTAATGTGTAAGAAATCTATAACAGACCTTATTATGAGATTTTTGGCTCCTTTCCTGACTAACAGGTTAACATAAAACAGGACAACAATGTTCTATCCCTGGAAATCACTACAGGAAACAAAATTTCCAGGCTAGACTCCTTATGGATTTGACCCTACATGGAAGTACTTCCAATCCTAGTTCCTTCCAAAGTCTATTAACATCTTTCTGATAAATCTAATGTGTCAGGAGCAAAGTATTATCCTGGTATGTCAAATGAGTTTGAATATTTATAAAGCCAAGTCTACAATCTTATGCATTTAAAACTTAAATTGATGCACGTGCACACTAGCAATGGTTTATAATAAATTTCATGTATACCAGTATTTTTCAAGGGGAGTGGGGTGGGCTGTGATTTTACCCTCCAAGGATCACCTGGCAGTGTGTGGAGCTGTTTTGGGTTGTCAAACTGAGGGGAGGGGGTACTACTGGCATCTACAATGCACAGGACAGTCCCCCACAACAAAGAATTACTCAGCTGGAGATGTCAATAGTGCCAAGGTAAAGAAACCCTGGAGTAGATTATGAACATAATTTAGAACCGCAATTCAAAATTACATAAGACTAGGGCCATACAGGGTGGGGTGGGTGTAGTCAAGTAAATATGAAAACAAACGAACACTGGAAGCACCATGTTTGAAAAACTGAGTCTCACTTTGATGGCCTGGAATGTGAGCTCTAGAACCTCCTGCATTCTCAACCCTTAGCACAGCGCATGGCCTGGAGTAGATGCGGAGAAAGTAGCTGTGGAATCAACAAAAGAATGGATGTGCGGTGGATCCCAGTTGTGAATGAGTAAATATAGAATAGGTAGCAAAAACATAGACTGATTCATCAACTATACTGTTCTAATACATTGCATTTGTTCTGCAAATGTTCAAGAAGTTTGAGAATTGATCTGTACCAGCATTAATATTTCTGAGAGAGCTATTTTTTAAAGTTTGCTTTGATAATGAACATATTTTTCCACCTCAGTAGGAATTGTTTGAGTTTCAAATACAATTTTACTAAATGATTAAAAGTGTACGCTATACCCCAATTTGTTTGAAAACAACTTAAAAAAACAAGTTTATTTATTAAGATAAAGATGTCAATAAGAATAGCAAATTAAACTGTTTTCTTAATCTTTTTTATGAGGAGTGAATTCAGATTGGATTAGAATAAAACAGGATGAGAAGAGTGGAGGTACAGTCATACCTCGGTATGTGTTGGCTTCAAAACTCTCATCAAACCCTGTACTTGTCCATTTTGATGAGGAAAAAAATATTTCAGGCTCAGCGCTTGCTCAGGACTTGTCGCACTTGCTAGAACTTATGTGAGTCACGACGCCACCCCACAAGAGAAAATGCTTCGTTGTTTGGTACTCATCGGTTTTGGCACTCATCACAAGTTCTGGAACAAATTCACGATGAGTACCAAGGTACCACTGTACTTGATTCTAATCTCCTTTCCTCTGAATAGCTCCCAAGGAAAAAACTAAAACACATAAATGCCCAACCCCAAATGATAGGTTGCTACTATGAGTGAATTTCCTCTTTCTTAACCTAAAGAGTAAGAAATATTACTCACTACTATTGCTTCTTTCTTTTTTTGTTTTTTTACTCCTATCTTTTTTCCACAGGAATTAGTTTTACATTCCTCTGGCAGGGGTGTCCAACCTTTTGGCGTCTCTGAGCCACACTGGAAGAAAAAGAGTTGTCTTGGGCTACCCATGAAATACACTGTGACACGTAATCACAAAAAAAATCTCATAATGTTTAAGTAAATTTATGAGTTTGTGTTGGGCCAAATTCACGGCCACCTTTGGTCACATGCGACCCGAAAGCCACAGATTGGACACCCCTGCTCTAGAGCATCAAAACAAGTGCTATTAAATGAAAATTTTCTCCCTTGCATTTCCCTGTATGACATGCCACTTCCTTGATGGAGGGGAATAAAATTGCTCTAGTTACTCCAATTTCCAAAGGATTTTGGTTTTAAGAAGCAACAGATTATATGCTCACAAAGCCCAAAATCAGGTAAACTCTAAATAAATAATGACCAGGTGCAATTGCAAGCCCACCCGTTCCTTCTTTATGTCCATGTCCTGCCCTCCCATAAGCTCTCGCCAAACTTTGATGATTTGCTTCCATATCCATCTACACCAGGGGACTAAGAACTGAAGACCAACTGAGTATCTGTGAATGAATAATCACAGTCATCAATCTACTTAATAGTTATTGAGAGGCTACTATGAAGGCATTAGAAATTCAGCAATACACAAAAATCAAGGTCCATGCTTTCATGCAGCTTGCATCTCAGTGAGCAAAAACCAAAAATAAATCTAGAATAGGTCAAGCAGTATAAAATGTTATGAGAAAAAATAAAGTAGGATAGGGTTGGAAGACAGCATTTTGCATGAAACAGTGACAGAGACCGCAATGAGCAAGGACCTGAAGGAAGTGAGGGCTGGAGTTATGCACACATCTGGTATATAAACAGACAGTTCATAGGATAATGACATGAGATACAAGCAGCTAGCTACCCTTTTCACTGTCTTATGCTATCAGTAATCTTTTTGTTATTAGATACATTTTTAAAGCTCTTACTAAACTATATTATAAGTTCCTTGACAGAATCAAATTATTACAGTACTTTGTATTCTGATGGTATAGAGTAAAAGGTATCAATCCATTGGCAGATGGAAATCAAGTCAGAAATAAAAACCATTCAACCCTACTCAAATCTAACTTCATATAACCTCCTATTCTAATACCTCTATATTCAGCATATAGGAAAACCATGGTTCGGCAGAGTTGCAGGGGAATAGATAGATAGATGTATAAACATAAGCACACATATTTTCTTCTAATAAAATCAGACAGAATGTCAAACAGCATGCAAAACTCAAGAGGTAGAATTATTTAGAGTTAGAAAGCACTCCTTTTTTGCACTCCTTTGCACTGAAAAGAAGTAAAAATCCTCTGAACCTTATATGATTGTAGTTTATTTGTTTGTTTGTTTGTTTTTAAATACAACAACTTTCCCACAAGAACTCCCTTTGCTCAACTTACTTGTAAGATTGAGGTAAGGTAAGCGTATGTCACTTTGGTGTGGGACTTTTAATTAACATGACAAACAAAATCCTCCTGGAACAACCAGTTCCATTGTTTTAGCAAATCTGACTTCTCAACCTGTTAACAAAAGGTCACATAAACCCTTAACTTATCAGTATTCAGAGGTGAGACATTGTTGCCTTCGTATTTAGGTCCAGAACACAGCATAAGAAGTTCAGATCTGTGTTCATCACTTGTTACTAGTTTTTTTCAATACTTAATACTTACTGAATTAAAATGGAAAAATCTACTGATTTAGATTAATTGAGGGTAGTTTCACTAGATTTCTACTCAGAATCATCAGCTATGGAAATGAAAGAAATTCACAGCAATTTCATTTTGCTTACATGGGGTTGCAGTCATCCCTGTCTAAGCCTCTGGGAAGATAGGAAGAAGCCCGTCCTCCTAAAAAGGCCATCTTTGAATTGCTGTTTCTTAAGGAGCTGATAACCTAGCTTAATAATTTCCCAAGGGCATGGGTAGAGATTTCCTCATACAATAGTGCGCATTCATGTCTTAAGGATGTTCCAGTATGTTTCCAATTTAAAAAGAAAGCAACATTCACAAAATTTACTCTCAAAATTCTTTCTCCTTATGGTTATTTTTATTCAAATATCATATATGATGCTTGACTAGAATATACTCAAATTTACTGTTTTTAAACAATATGAATAATTGTTTAATTGTGAAGAGTCTAATCACCATTAATTAAATACATACCAAATATCCTTTTGGGATTCTTCTTTTTTTATTTATTTTATTTTATTTTTTTGCAGGGGGCAGGGGGAGTTGATGAAAGAAACCAGGCCCACAGAAACACTGGGACTCTTCCAAGACCACATAGGAAGTCAGAGGAAAAATCATAAATCAGTTGATAAGTCTCATTGGATGGTGGTTTCAAGGCAGCCTGAGAAGCTCCACACATACCCGCCTATAATGTAACATTCTTAAAGACCAGAATTTTCAACACACAGATATTTGTTTTCGGATCAATTTTATTTAAATTAATCTTAGAAATCTATTTTTGGCTTAAGTCAGTCACTCCACTATTCTGTATTTTCATAGTGCAGTATGCTGAAACTTACAAATTTAACAAAAGAAGAAAATAAAAATATCTTAGAATGTGAAAGAATAGAAGGTATATGAGACTTCCATCCACTCTTAGCAGATATTACCATCTACTAAGCCTAGTAATGCAAAATGCAATGTACAAACAATGCAAATATCACTGTCCTAGTTAATGCCATCTTTCGATATTTGTCAATCTATATAAAGTGTTACAACCTGATAATTAAATAACACATCTATGGGGCAATACTCTTGTTGAAAAAAAACTTTTTCATTAAAGCAGGTGTTTGGATAATTTACTTCTTTAGCTGCATGGCAAAACTGGAAGATGGCTAAATCAACTGGCTCAAGTAAAAGGAAACAAGAAATTGTGAAAGAATGTTGAAAGAATTACTGTATACACCCACTTACCCAAGTAGATAAAGAATGTCCAACGTAGAGAAGGAATTTTGCCGAGGTCAGGTAGTTTGTTAAGGATCCTGCAAAAACACGGGCAGAAGATCAAAAGCATAGTTTTGTCACTGGAGTGAGAAGAGGTTGGAAAGTGTATACATTTAATAGGACTATTAAACTTGATTATTAAAAACTATTTTGTGGGGCAAACCATGTACATTTTATCAAGTCAACATTCACTTCAATTTAGCATGACCTAACTGCCTAACTTCAAATACAGTGAAGAAAGCTGTGTGTCAACATTCTTTAAATTCATTTTTTTAAAAACAAGGCAATACAAACTGCTCAGTCGCTCCGTCCTTGCCTGCGTGCAAGCCCCTCTTCCCACACTTTAAAATTCATTTCTTCCTCAACCTTCACCAACATATGAGTCAAACGAACTACATAGCACTCACAGCTCAGTTCCATTCCTCCAAAACCTGCCTGAAGACGCCGGTCTCCAGCGCCCAGCCCAGCCTGTGTTGCCACCACCTGCGTTCGGTCAACTCACCGCAGCATCCTCCCTGGCGGTTTTGCTCTCTCGCCTTGGTCATGACACCAGGTGCTCCCCGCTGGCTCTTCCGCTGCTACTGCTGCTCTGGATGAGGTGCTTGTTAGCAGGAGTGCAAGGAAACTGTAAAGAGCACCACTAAAAACAACAGCCTTGTGCAAAAAGACCCTAACGACTACTGCGGCAAATTAACAAAAGAAAAACGGCCCGGGGATATCCTTTTGGTCTTCTTTCCAAACTTAGCTAACACTGTAGCTGAAGTTGGAAAGGCAAAGCCTTATGGTAGCAGGTGAGAGGCTCTCAACAGGCCCTGAGAGACCAGTCGGTGCCCCTGTGCGCCACCGCCACAGCCGCCGAGGGCCCAGCCCAGCACTTTATACCGGCCAGGGGCGGAGCTCCCTCCTACCGCGGCCCCGGGCGCCCCTCCCCTTCAGGGCCTCCGGGGCGTCCCTGGTGCGCGAGGCCCGGCGCCGGCTGACCCCAGTGTGGTGCCGCCTCCACGCCCTTCTCGGGAGTTGTTGCCCGCCGGCGATTCCAGCGCCCCACTGGCTACAAACAACGTGTGGACTCCACTGCCCGCATGTCGCCGCGCTCCGGGAAGCCGCGAGAGGGGGGATCTGGAAGGGCAAGGGGTGGAGAAGGGGAGGCTGGTGCTCGGGCCTGACGAGGGCTGCGGACAGTGGCTGGGCGCAGAGCCCCGCGCTTCACACCCACCACCTGGCGGGTCCGGGCAGTGGGAGGCCTCCAGACGCCCAATGGGCTTGGGGTATCCGTTTTTTAAACGAAAATTATTTTTAATACAGGTGTCTAAAGAAACATTATCCGTGTCACACGGGCCGCTTTCCTGGCCTTCCCATCTAGCCCGCCTGCAGCAGTAAAGGTCTTTTCTTCCCAGGACTGCATAGCAGAGAAGAACCAGAATCAAAGGGCAGGAAGGGCCCCAAAGATCAGAGTCTAGCTCCGTTCAGAGGATTAAACATTGGCTTGGGAAGGTCAAGTCCAACAGCGAGTTAGAGACCCACCCCAGCCCAGAACTCTGGTCTTCAAACGCTTCTTGGCGATGCTGCCGGGAGGAAGCAGCCCAGACATTTCCCTTCTCCATCCTCCGTCTCCCTCCGCACCGGCGCGCCCCGCCCCCACCTGCGCGTCTGTTCCGCGCGTCCCCTCCAAATGCCACAGGGTCTGACCAGCAGTTAGTTACCAGGAATACCGGTTATCCCAGTCGAGCCCCTGGGTCTGTCCCTGTCCAGATAAAGCCATTCAGCGCGGCCTCCCGAAAGGGCAGGTGAATGATTCTGAAGAACACAAGACTTAAACCTTCCAGTGGCTTTTTCACCCTCCATCCCCCACCGCCTCTGCCTTGTCCCAAACCCCTGGGGCACACCAGCCCCTACTGTTAAACCATATTAGCTTACCTTTCTCAAACTCTCCAAAACTCTAGGAGTGGATCCCTACACATTGAAACTACAAGCAGATTCCAGCCAGTGAGCACAGGCCGGGCGGACACCCAATAGTAAAGGGAGACACGCTTGAATATATGCTCAGTATCAGAACTCTCAATCAGGAGCCCGCAGGTCAACGGGTGGGGTGCAGCTGGATTCAGTTGGTATGTGGTCTGGAGGACAGAGATAGGGGCTTTACAGTTTAGCTACTGCTCTTAACTGCTTTTTTTTTCTTTTCAAGCCCTCTTTCCCCACCTTTCCACAACACTTCCAAGTCCTTTCTCTTCACTCCTAGAGGACTTTGGTTTGTCTTCTCAAGTTGGGAGAATAGGGTCATGGTATCCTCATGTCCTTGAGCAGGAAGCCAAGACAGGCTCCTTTGAGGGACCTGCCGAAGAAGGAAACTGATATATTAAACCCCTCCACGTGTGGGGGTCTCTTACTGGGGATGAATTTTGATCCTCAAGCAGAGCACAAAGGATAATGATGTTTGCACATTTGCCTCATGAGCGTCACTCAGCAACAAGGACCTCCAAGTGCTGTGCATTAATTTTTCCCGGCTTGAGAGGAGTGTTGTGCTGTTGCCAGCTTCTAGGTGCCTTAAGGAAGGCTCAGTTGGTTGTAAAAAAAAATTGTCTTCTGAACAACACCGCCCAAGAAGTGTTTGTGGGAATAGTAGCTAAGTGAATGTATTCCTCAAAATGTGATCTGAAGATTGTTTTCCACTGTCACCAAGGTGTTCCCAGAAGCCAAAACTAAGAGAATGCTGAAAAGAACAGATAGGAGACCACACTGAAGCATGTAGAAAAGATACTTTGGAAAGAAAACAAGCAAAATCTATAACAACAAAAGCAATGAGGTATCTGAACTTTGGCAGGGGAATTCTAAATCTATTAATGGGAACGGTCAAGATATATCAGTAGGGGATCATGAAATAAGAAAGGAATTGAAAATGAAAAATGTAATAAAATCCACAAAATAAGTGCAAAATGACAGTAATCTCATGGCCTTGAAATTCTCGATGATGAAGCACTGCTTAAACCACAAGACCCTCCTGGCTATTCCTTCTTCTAGAAATCATTTGACGAACTGAAAATTAAGATTCCTTTCAAAACTCTTATGTATTTTTTTCCAGAAGTCAGAAAACACAACTTTCCTGTTAATGTAATCAAAACTAAGAAAGCCATGCAAGTTTTAAATCCATTTACAAAAAAAAAAAAAAAAAAAACAGATACCCTAAAAACAACTTTCCGGTTCATTTTCAAAGTTACTAAGTTTGTGGCTAGATTAACTAACTTTTAAAATTCCAGCCAGAATAAAATATATATTCTAATTTAAAATTGATGAGTGCATGTGCTTGGCAAATAAAAAGAGTTTTCTTATTTTATTTTTAAGTTGCTTTTTCACTTACTGGTCAGGCATCTCAAGTTTCCTCTGCTTTAGCTGAGGTGCTCACCAGGACAAATGTAGAGTAAAGAATGGTCACCACTACACTGCTCTAAATAAAAGTTATGGGGCTATCATCAACTATTACAGGAAGGAACAGAGCTTCTGTTGCACGTAAAACATTTTGACTTGACTTAGGTACTATAAAGCCACGTTGTCATTCAAAAGCCTTTCTCAATGTTACGGGATAGATATTTCAAGAACGTTTTGACATTTCTATTACCTATGCCACCTAATTTATATTACAAACACTAACTGAAAAATAAGTATTCTCTCCAGTTTCCATTTTGTTTGAATATTTCAAATAGATTTGACCATGCAGTGTCTCATAAATGCTGGCTCTGATTTTTGTTCTCTCTCTCTCTCTCTCTTGCGTGCGCGCCCACGCGCGCGCGTACACACAAACACACACACACACACACACACACAGATACCCTCAGTAGTCTACAGTTTCTAGTTGGGAAATTAAATGCAGAGTGTAGAAAATTTTTACAGAAATATATTCCCATGGCAAATCCATAGAGACAGAAAGCATAGTAGTAGTTGTCAGCGACTACAGTAGAGAGCGGGTAACAGCTGCATGATGGGCACAGGGTTTCTTTGGGGTAATGAATATGTTCCAGAACTAGATAGTGTCGATAGTTGCACAACATTATAAATGTATTCAAAGTCGCTGTAATGCATACTTTGAAATAGTTAAAATGGTGAATTTTATGGTAAAGTTTACCTCAATTTTAAAATATATTCCTCTATGGAAAGTTTGCCATTTTTGGTAATAGTATTCATTGGGATAAATGTAGGCCAAACACAGTCTTAGGAGATTTTAATCAAAAGAAAGAATCTGGAAATAGGAAAAGAGATATCTTGTCCATCAGACTCAATGGAACTAAAAAACCATGAAACTGAAACTGAATTAACTGGTTTTCTCCATGCATAGTCAGAAAATGCATACAAATTCCATTTAATAAATGTTTTGGTATTTCAACTTTTGCCATAGGTAGTTTCTTTTCCTGTCTCACCTAACTCTCTCATGTTACAACATAGAGTCCATTTTCTTATATTCTATCTTCAGTAACACAGAAGACAGATGCTTAGCATTGCCCCAACATTCTCTTCACATTCTCAAGAGCTTGCTTGGCCTTACCCAGTCTATGTAAACAGGGATAGATTTCTCAGGCATTCTGTCATTTTAATTGGTCTTCCTAGAACCCTTTTTAATTGTACATTTGCTTGCAAGCCCCTCATAGAAGACAGCACAGAGGGCCTCACTTACCTGAGCAAAGGGGTCCTGAGTTATATGCTCTTACATTCCCTGTCTTCTGTCTCAGCCACTGCGCACTACATACCTGTTTTTAAACAGGACCTTGAAGCTGATTCCCACTAAGCTGGCCATACACTTAGGCATGCAATTTACATTCTGGGCTCTCAGCAAACATCTCAGAGAATTTTAATGTTCTCTGTGGAACACAGTCCATGTGTCCAGTGCAAGAGTTCCTGTTTCCCAGCTCCTTTCCAACTCCAGCGTCTTCGTGGTGTGATCATTGTGCCTGCTCTCCGTTTATTTTTTATGTGAATAAAGACTACTTCCATACTGCTGATTTGTTCCCTTCAAGTCTCATAAAATGCCTAATTGTAATAGCATATCAATTATGAGTGCAGCATAGTAAAAGATAATGGTGTGTCACAGCCACAAAATTCTGATTAAATGATATGCCTCATCTTCAGTTCTTGAATTTTTGGTCACACAGACCAGTAGTATAATTAGGAAGACCCTAAAACAATAAAGAAGACCCTTATCATGTGTCCTGCACACAGCCCTCCTCTCTGATGCAATTATAAAATATTGACTAGAGTGATTATTTTAACATTTAAGAATAGTTAAAAATACAATATGAAGGTCCCTCCCTAGGATGTGTCAGACAAGGTTTACTGCATTGTTACCTGCACTGAGCCACACGTGCAACAAAGAACCTCCTATTTGGAGCACTAGTCAAATGGCAGATACTAAGCAAGGTGCTTATCACATATTAACTCATTTTATCTTTACAACACCCCTATGATATAATGCTGTTATTATCCCTGTTGTACACATAAAGAAATTGAGACTGGAGGAGGTTAAATAAGTCACCCAAAGTTACTCAGCTGGAGAGGGGGAGCTAGGATTCAAGCCTAGATTTGTTTGACTGCAAAACCCTTGCTCTTTCAGATTTGTTATTCTGCCTCTCAGCACCTTATAATAAGTTTGGAACAACACATATGCTGTGAATAAGCATAAATAGGGTGTTTTCTTCCTCTTGGCTCCCTTATAGATGACTCGGGCACTAGCCAGGGACTTAGAACTAAGTGTTGACGGTGGAGGCCAATATAAGATTGAGAGAGGGTGTGGAATGGTGGTACTCCCACCCCTTTAGTGTCGTGGAAACCACCTAATTCCAGGAGCGGATGGAGAACTTCATGTTGCGCCCACTGGCCAAGCTCAGCTGATAGCACAGCACCGATTTCAGTGCACTGTGTAGCTGTAAGTTGGGTAAAATAACATTAAGTTAGTGAAAGCTCAATTTTAAGTTTTTAGGTATGAAAGGGGGAGACTAGGTCAAAGTAAAACATTTGAGGCTTTGCAAGGATATTTTTAGACTGCTTACAGCTGAAGATTTAAATTGGTATTACAAGCTTGGGCTTTATCAAAGTTTTCCTATCTCAGAAATAGTCTAAAGGGATTTCTTCTTAGCACTGTAAAAGGAAATCAAATAATTTTAAAAGGAGGCATAATCAGTACAGATTTTACATGATTAAGGAGGTTATTTTTAAGATATTTATAAAGCAACATTGATACAAAGGTATTATTAGGTATAGAAGATTGGGGTTTTTCTATGGTGCCAGAAGAAATGTATTTTTGAGATAATTTTTCATATTAAAAAATGTTTTACCTAGAAGAGTAACAATATTTGCATAGTTAGTTCTCCTTAGTCTACTGTGTGCTTTGATTTTTTTTACTGCTCTAATAACTATAATCACACATCAAAAACTTTTGATCAAACATTGCATGTCAGATCACTCCCATAGGTCCACTGCCTTTTGAGTGTGTTCTCTCTCTCTCTCTCTCTCTCATACACACACATACATGCAGTGTGGGGGCTGTCCCTCTGGAAGTAGGGAAAGGTTTCCAGGGGTGGGAGTTGGTGATGAAGGATATTATAGGTTTGGAAAAGGGCCTGGATTAAGGAGAATTTAAGGGGCTCAAGATAAAAGTGAACAAAAGAGCAGGGAGAGAGCGAGTGGTCAGCAGGGCACACCCAAAACAAGCTTTGGATTAGAAATCAAGAGACAGAGTTCCATCTTTGCTAATAAGGATTTTTGTGTTGTCACACAACTTGCTTTACCTCTGTCGAAGGTCTGTTCTCTCATGGGTAAATGAAGGCTTTAATTGATCTCTGAGATCAAATTCATCCAAATTGTCTGTGATTCAATAACAGTAGTCAGCTTCAGTGATTTTTTTATTTTACTCTCAATAATTTTCTATACAATGAGCATGTGTTACTTATATATCCAGAAACTAAAGAATTAAACTTTCTTTAGTTTTAATTTCTTCAACCACAAGGCTTTCATGTATCAGTTCATGCCACTTCAACCTTCGGACAGGGCTAACTGCAAATTCTCCTCAAGGACACTCATCCATAAACTACTAATCAAATTTTTAAAAATCTGAGTTTCAAAAATAGTTTTAAAAGAAATATCAATAAACCTTTCTACCATATATATGGATATTATTTTATTTAAGATGAAAATGGGTGTTTTCTATCTTTGATTTTGCACTTGAATTCATTCCATTATTATACCTCTGGGGGATTTTGAAGTATTCCTTAAGGTAACATATGATCCTTGTTTATTTATAGGCTACTTTATTTATCTACTGGATCCAAATACTCATAATCTGGAAAGTAATATCACCAAGTAAAGAACTTTGATTTGGTAACTATTTTGGTGTTTCTGCACTTAATTGCTTTTTGAATTATTTAGTCCATGTGTCATCTAAAATATAACAATGTATATTTGAAGTTTTTGCTTTCTGAAGAACATCTAATTTACATGTGAGGATTGATTTTCAACCTACAGAAATGCAAAAAACACATAAAATATGCTGCCAGAACTTATTGGCAAAAGCATCTTCAAGACCATCAATCTCAAAGAATGTATCCTTGAACTTTTAGGTTTCCTTTGATTTTGGAAGTCCAGCTTAAGCTGCTTTTAGCTTCTTCAAGGATTGTTTTCTTAGGTTTATCTGAAACCTCCATCAATACTGACTGTGAGTCTCCCCTTTTCCATCTCCACCCTTTCCTTCTCACAGTGATGGCCAATTACTGCGCTGTGGCAAGCTTAACAATCCATTTCTTGTGGTCACAAGGTATGTACTTTTTGTATAATCTACTTTGTGTTTTCATCAGCATTAAGATGACCCATCCTTTGACAAACACAATAATGCACTCCTAGGAAGTCATATTAGAAAACATTAATGTTTTGACTAATTTAAAACTGCAAATGAAAAACACCTAGACTACAATTATCAGTTTATGAGGAAAAAAGGTATCATTAAAAGAGCTTAGTTGTTTCTTCATAGTACCAATTACTTTACACATGCCTAATTTGTTTTTTCCTTTGCATGTGCAATCTGTTGCCCTTTAAGGTAAATGTGGACTGATGTAGAATGATTAATTGTGTGTTAATTCTTCACAGGGTGAACCACCTAAGCTAAAGGTGAACGCTAAGGATAAAATGGTTTCGGAAAGGTACATATTTGTGTCATAGGGGTCACTTTCGTCTATTGGAAAAAAAAGAAGTCTCATTTTCTAAGCAGTTAATAGGCTCAAACAGACAGTAATCATAACAAATAAAGTGTATTTATTTGCCTACTGTGAGCTTAAACTGAGCTGGTGATTAAATATTTAGGAAATAATCCCTCACTAAAATCACTGTAATTACATTAAATTTTTATTTGTCTTTTTGTCTTTATTTGATTGTGCTATCTGGTCCCAGGGAAAATCCGGTCTGACATATTTTCTCTTTCAAACTGTTGACATTTTTAGAATAAAAGTATATGACCATTCTTCTGATTTCTCCTGTTCACATAGTTCAGAGACCGACTGGCTCACCAATGCCACTTGTTCCAAACTGCTTTGCAAACCTGAGCAGTATATAAAGGCCCCATGGTACAGTATATAAATGTCCCAGAGGTGCCCTATGCCATACATTTTGGTCAATAACTAGCTATTGTCTTCATAGAGGAAAAGCTCAAAATAACTCCTAGTTGTTTTGATAGTTCCAGTTCAAGGTATTTTCAGATCTCTGCCAAATATGTCTGTAGAAAGACAGTTCAGCTTACACAACTAAACCTAAAAGTCCAGTGATATTTGTCAACTTTTGGCTCAACCAGCATAGGAGTGGGTACCCATTATAAACCGGGGTATTGATAAGGATTACTGGTCAAAGTGTCTCTCTGGTAAATATCTAGGTTTACTCTGGGTGTAAAGAATTGTTCAAGTTATCTTTGAATAATTGCCATCCCTTCAAGGGAAAGGAAGCTTCTCTTCTGGAATCCATTTGTTTTGAAACTAAAAGGGGGAAGAAAAGCCCTCAGATATTTAGTCTAAATTCTTTGAACTTAAATTTTATTTGCTGGCTCTGCTTTTAAGAAGTCAGACACTAGTTTTTAAACTATTCCCAAGAACAAGAAAGACTGTAAATGCCAGGTGGAATTAACCTAACAGTGCATAATGCAAGATTCAGACTCTGACTTAGGGACAAAAGGATAATTTGTAGAAGATGATGGTGGTTTGCCTCTTTGCCTTTAGGAAGTGGTATCAGGGATGTGCTATTCGACACTAGATGAACCCAAGTTCAAACCACACTGTCCTTATTAACTGTGTGATGAGATCACATAACTCTCTGAACCTCAGTGTCCTTTTTGGTAAAATAGAGATAGAAGTGTATCATTGCATAATAAATGTAGAGCCACAGATATAGTATCTGGTACATGGTGAGTCACAAATGTTGATTACTTCCCCAAAACTTAGGGTAGACACCTTAGAACTAGTTAAAGAGCTATCTCTTTACTGATATCTACATTTCCTGAATCTGTGTTTAGATTTGTAACATGAACCCATTATCATTTCCTGTCTGAAAAAAATAATCCATTTGTTTACACTCAGTATTTCATTTGTATTAAAAATTCATTTTCAAACTTTCAGAAAAGAATCCTAACTTAAATAACCTCAATTTAGCCCTGGCAAGGTAGCTCAGTTGGTTAAGGCATCATCCCAATATGCCAGGGTTGGGGGTTTGATTTCTGGACAGGGGACATACAAGAAGCAACAAATAAGTGTATAAATCCATAGAGCAACAATCTCTCTCTCTCTCTCTCTCTCTCCATTCCCCTCTCTCTCTAAAATCAATACAAATAAATGACCCTCATTCCAAGCTCATGCTCACTTGATCTTCATCCTTTACTATTTCACTATCTTCAGTTATTCCTTCTTTAAGGATGCATATTTATAAATTAAAGTCTTAGTTTAAAAGTTAGCAATCTTTAAAAAGTTATGGACCACTATTTCTTCTAATATTTTAAAAAGATGAGTAGTAATGACTGGTCAAATCTCCTGGATAATTTCACAAGCAGGAAGTGGGTTGGAAATGCATACAAACCACCTTTCTTAAAAGGAAGGGTTAGAAGGAGAAGTTCTAAGTTAGCCACTGGGCTGAATAGCTCAGACTGGTTCACCCAAGCTGCAGGAAGGTGTATCTGTCTTGCTTAACATTGTTTCTGGTGTCTAGTATAGTGCTTGTCACATTATGGTTGTTTAAGAAATGTTGTTCACTGACTAAATAATTGAATGAGCAAATATATGCCATTGACAATCAACCCATGTGCACCCTTTAGTAATGTACTATATGTTACAAACACCTGGTTATACATACCAGTTAGGAATACTTCCAGTTGCAAGGCAGAACTCTTAACCCCATAGCGGCTTAAACAAATGAGGTTTATTGCTTCCAACAGTTTGGAGAATGGAAGTAGCAGAAGTGTTGGCTGAGTGTCCCTGTGATCAGGTTCAGAGTCACCTAGAGTCTCTTGGACTTTTCTGTTTTGCAAGACTGTTGCAGGAGTCTCAAGTATCATGTCTTCCCAACAACCATGTTCAACTCCAGGTCTAGCTAGTGGCACAGGGAAGAGGGCTTCTTTCAGTACCTTGTCTCTTATCATGGAAGAAAATATTCCCAAGGAGATCCCTAGGGGATTCCACCTTATAATTCATCAGGCAAAACTGGGTCACATTGCTCCTAGCTCAAAAACTAGAATCAAAAAGTACAAGATTTTAGGAAGTAGTAACCTATGTGGTATTTATTACTTAATGTGGTTGTATTGCTTTCTGAGAGTCTTCATGCTGCTATTATTAGTACAAATAATGTTACAAAGTTGTTTTAGGTGATAGACATCAAATATCAAAATTACTAAAAATCGTCTCAGAATAAGATGTCTCCTCCAGAAAGTAAAGTATCTATTTCTAGTCATTTTTAAATGAGTATTAAAGATTATAATTTGGATAAAAGGAGGAAAATAATAATTTGTCCATTTCCCATTATAACTAACCCCTAGATATACAACATCCATTGGTTGCCTCTCTCGGGAGCAACCCAGGCTCCCGGGAGTTGAAAAGTCAACCTATCACTTTGCAGGATGACACCCAACCAAATGAGCCACACTGGTCAGGGGTTATCCTACCTTTAAAAAATAGACAATACATTAAAATTAAAGTTCATTTACTTTGAGATGTTATATGTTGTAAAAGGCAACCAGTAAAACACCTTCCATTACTCCTGGGTAGGTTTTCTATACTTTTTAGAGTATGTGCCAGGCAAAAATGAGGTGGTAATGTAATGAGTCATCATCAACCAATAACTTATTTTGCCCCTCTAGTAAATATTAAACATTTATTCAGATATGAAAGTGAAGTTTACAGGATGTAAGATTTTCCTGGTAAGATTGGAACAATTCCACAGCATGCAGGATGGGTGGCAACCTTACAGTTTCCTAGTAAGTGAATTATATAAAAGCTGAGTATTTTCAAATCTGATTTTTTCCTCTTTCATCTATTTACTCTTTCTCTTTTAGAAGTTATTTTCCACACTACAATTTATTGAGTGTTAGATATAAGAGAATATCATTTCAGAATTTTTGCTTGTGAAATGACTACCTTTATATATATTTACATAGTATATTATATGAGAAGTTTGAAAATGAATTTTTAAGGCAAATAAAATACTGAGTATTAACAAATGGATTATTTTTTTTCAGCTAAGAAGTGATAATGGGTTCATGTTACAAAACACAGATTCAGGAAATGTAGGTATCAGTGAAGAGATAGCTCTCTACTGGTTTCCAAGGTGTCTACCCTAAGTTTTGGTGAGAGAGAAGTAAGGGAGAGAGAGAAATTTCCATGTAAGAGAGGAACACCGATCAGTTGCCTCCTGTATGTGTCCCAATCAGAGACTGAACCAACAACCTAGGCATGTGCCCTGACCAAGAATGAACGTACACCCTTTTGGTATACGGGGATGCTCCAACCAACTGAGCCACACCAGTCAGGGTGAAATGAAGTCTATCATGATCAACCTGTCAAGTGAGCATTAAAATCCCTGACTGGAAGTAATTTGTTTAGTTAACACATGAACCAATGGGTTCATGTGTTAATTTTTGGCTGCCTATTTTTTTCTTTATTTTTTTTTAAAGTAAGACCCAAATCAAAGGGACAGGTTGCATTACTCATGAACATTTAAAGGTAAAATTTGGGATTGAAATTGTTATGGGTTGAATTGTGTTCAAAATTCATATTTTGAAACCCCAGTACCTCAAAATGTGACTTTGTTTAGAACAGGGTCATTGCACATGTATTCAGTTAAGATGAGGACCTACTCTACTGGAGTAGAGTGGGTCCTTAATCCAATATGACTGGTATCTTTATAAAAAGGGTACATTTGGACTAGACACAAACACACGAAGAATGCCATGTAAAGATCAAAGCAGAGATCTACAAGCCAAGGAACACCAAACATTTGTGAACAAACCACCAGAAGCTGAGAGAGAGACATGGAACAGATTCTCGCTCACAGCCTTTGGGCAGTACCAACTGTGCTGTCAATTGATTTTGGATGTCTAGCCTCCAGAACTGAGACAATAAATTTCTGCTGTTCTAAGCCATCTAGTTCGTGGTAGTTCCAGCTACTACAGCGAACCAATACTGTAGTTAGTTAAGTTTCTCTCATCACAAACAAATAACATTTGAGTTCTCCCAAGAGTTAATGATTTTCAGGAACAAGCAGTCCTAGTGATTGTGACTGCTGAAGGAAACGGCTCATCTCATTTCTGCACCCTCTTTATGGGTAATACTTTATAATAAATATTCTTTTTAATGGTTTTGTAGGCTTAATATTAAAGTCACATAAGGCAGGAACAGCATTTTGTGGCATTGATATAAAGTATACACAAGTGGTTAAGGAAAAAGTTATTACATCCAATAATTGAACTACATTTCAGCATTTTAACTAGATATATAACCTTTCCATATGCAACCTTTTCATATGTGAAGACTGTTTTGAAGCCCTTATGTCCAAAATGAAAGTGGCATGATTTCTCTTCAATAATTAAAGGAAATAGAAGTGGTTCAAGAGTAATTATTTTAAGGATTTTTCTTTCCTTCTTAATAAAGTTAAAAAGGGCAAATTTCACAGTTTTTTTCCTTCTGCTCTTTGGGTTAGTTAGAGATTTAGAGATAACATAGAACAATGTGTGTTTGTTTGGCAAGAAGCTAGAGAGACCTCACAGTAGCCAAAGTCAAGAAATAACCTGAGGCTGTGTCAGGGCAAGGGAACACTCTCTAAGAAGAGGAAAAGCCTCCTTGAAAGTGTTGGTCCCTACTGAAGAGAGCAAAAAAGAAAGAGAGAGGGACAGAGAGAGGGAGGGATGGAGGAAGGGAGGGGGAAAGAAAGAAAGAAGGAAGGAGGAGGAGGGGAAGAAGGGGAGGAGGGGAAGGAAGAAGGAGGAGGTGGGGAAAGAGAGAGAGAGAGAGAGGTTGTCAGCACCCTTCAAAGAAAACTACCTAACAGGTAGCCCTAGAAAGATCACAATAGTAAATATAGTAATTATTTGGCTTTGCCACACTTACCTGAAAAATCCTTTAAACCCATCCAATTTACTTTTCTTTCATTTAATTCTCAGCAAGTAATCTAGCATTTATTAATTTAGTGTCACAGACCACATGGTGCTGACACATGGTGCTCTACAATACCAAAGGGAACAATACAGAGTATTCTTTTCCCTGGAAAGGAATATGACTCTCTGCAAATTAAAAAAGTGGTATAAACCAGTATCCCCTGAGTTTAGCAAATATGATCTAGTTATAATAATTTTAAAAAATAATAGCTAACACAGAGCACTTACTATGTGCCTGACATACCTCCAAGTACTTTACATATACGAATTCATTTAATTCTCACAATAAACCTTGTGAAGTAAGTATGATTATTATGCCCATTTTATAGACAAGGATATTAAGATTTAGATCTCTCATGGAGCATTTTACTGGTTTTCTACACCTGAGAGCTAAGAAAATAAACTCTTGACCGGTAGTAATCCCCTAAGGTACTCTACCTTCTTATACCTGGTTTTGTTTTGTTGGGTTTTTTTTGCAACATATTCTCTTTATTCTGCAAAACAGGCCGGTGGTAGCATAAGTTCATAAACACACAGTCATGATTCCACTGGGTCCTATGATGTCCCACATCTCCATATATTCAGAATCACACACACCCATCTTCATACAGCCTGGCTTGCACCTAGACACTCGACAATCCCAGTCACACAGCGACCCACGCATCCACACCATCCAACACATATGTCTCCAGTCGCAGTTAAGCACAGCCACAGTCTCCCACTGAACCTGGCACCTCACTGCTTACAGTTATCAATCAGACTGCCACGCTACTTTCTATGATCTACAGCCAGAGAGAGTGCAGTCGGTCCCACAACGTTCACACAAACACGCAGGCTCACACGCCACATACAAAGGGCCATACACCCATTCTTTTAAATACACATAAAAAGCTCACGCTGTGTACCAAGGAGCCAGGACTACCTCCGGAGAACAAACAGACAAAATCCACCTGCAGGAGCTCCCGCGGGTACCGCAGGCACTCGGCCTCAGGGTCACACCCTTGGATGCACTTGGCAATCCGGAGAAGTTTGCATTGCCCAGACAGCAACCAGGTGCTAGATCCCCTTGTTTTCCTATAATCCCCGCGCGCCCAGTCGGGGTTGTAACTGCGGGTTCCGCGCGGGTCCTTATACCTGGTTTGACATAGACAGCCTCGCCAATCTTATCACCATGCTGGGCAGTACCTGCACTGTCTCAGTGACTCTTCTCTCTTGAGAACTAAGATAGCAATAAAGAATTGCAAACAAAACCTATTCTATCTTCTCAGATGAAATACGGGAGAATGATTCTCCAACTTATTATCTGCCTAGCATTCACAGTGTGTAGATGGTATGAAACCACTTGCATATTCAGTGTGTACAGATTATGTACAATTCTGTGCTCACAGTATCACATCACTGGTTCAGAAATACAGTTGACTCTTGAACAAGGCAGGTTTGAACTACACAGGTCCACTTATGTGCAGATTTTTTCAATAAATACTATAAATGTATTTTTTCTTCTTATGATTTTCTTAATATTTTTCTTTTCTCTTGCCTATTTTATTGTTAGAATACAGTGTATAATACATATAACATGCAAAATATGTGTTCAATGACTGTGTTATTGATAAGGCTTCTGGTCAACAGTAGACAGTTCATCAAGTTTATGTGAACTCAAAAGTTTTATGTGGATTTTCAACTGTGCCAGGAATCAACACCTCTAACCCCTATACTGTTCAAAGGTCAACTACAGTACTGTATGCCCAAGATGTCAGTTTTGTAAGGGTGAATTTTTTTTGCAAGATTGTACTACATATTCAGATTGCAAGTAATTAAGGTTTATCCCACACTGCAGTAAGAGCATTTATGAATTCCCAGGAATCACTGTAATTTCTCAAAATGTGTGACTAAACATGAGGTGCCTGCTTTCTTTTATAATTCTCCAGATCTTTAATAGATAAACTGGAAATAAACAGCAACAAAGTCTAGGCATTGAACAATTTCCTATAATCAACTTTTACCTTTGACATACAAGTCTTATTTAATTTTGTTACTCTGATCAGAAGGAGATTTTTTTAGGAGTCAATGTTATGGAATGGGACCTCAAGTATTCGATTACATTATCAATGTTAAAGAAATAAACATAAATTAATCAAAATAGCAATGAAACAAGAGGTATAAACTCAAGAAAAATGTGAAGCATGGCTTACCCATTTCTGTATAAAGAGTAGTTTTTACCCCATAAACCTTAAGACAATCAAAGAGATTGGGAGAAGAGAGAAGGGGACTGGTGCTTACACTGAGGTGGGGAGGGAGGAGAGTTGCCTTCCACAGGTTCTGAGCAGAGCTGGGTGGGGGGGCAGTGGGGGGGCAGCACATCTTTGCTGCCTGTCAACACTCATTTATACAGCCCATACTAGGTGGCAGGCACTAGCCATGGTGCAGCAATACAGAAGTGAACAGAACAGACAAGATCCCTACCCCCGTGAGGCTTCATCCACTATGACACACTCGTGGTATGGGGTATTAATCTCTTACACTACTGGAAAAGAAAGGTTGTGGCAAGGTGGACTTTCCCTTGGACCCTCTTGAACCCAATTGACTTGTGGATCTAACAGACAAGAAAGACAGTGAGAGCTACTGAAGAACCCAATTTCCTCCCTGCTTAGGATCCTTAATAAATGTGACTACAGTGTGAACTACAATCACTACTCTATAAAAATAACAATTATAGAAGTACTTAAATCTTCAGATTGGGACAGTGTGGGCACATGGAAAAGATTCAATGACTATTTTTAGAATTAACACATAAGTAATAAAAAATGTTAAAACTGTCAAAAATCAGCTCCATCATTTAATATTTATTGCATGACAAAGTTATTTGACATTGTATAAAGTTTTCATTTTTCTCTCTTAAAAGAAATACTACTCAGACATTGCCTAAATAAAGAAGATGCTTACAGAATTTAAAGTAGGAGGAGGGGCTACTTTAGCCTGTGTTTCACACTCCAGTTTCTTCAGCCCACGAGAATTCTTTATAAACAAAAAGCATGAAGTCAGGAGAGGCCCTGTGCCTGACAGCCCCATATCATCACAGCATAGATTCCAGGGGCAGCTGGCCAACCCTTATCTTCCAAATGAATGCTGCTGAGTATCTAAAAAATAAGCAATGGGGATTGTTGTCCTTTCTGAACTCAGAGGACACACTCTCTGGGCAGTACCTGCACTGTCTCAGTGACTCTTCTCTCTTGAGAACTAAGATAGCAATAAAGAATTGCAAACAAAAGGAACAAAGGTAAAGAGGAAGAATTTGGCTTGCTTAGTGAAAACAAAAGAAATTGTCCACTGGATTTGCCTTCTGGCTGGCATAAGTCAGCCATGTCTAGACAGGCACAGTATAAAGTTTATTAATTTGCTGATTTCATTGGAAGAAATTCAATATTGAGAACAAGAAATGTAGCTGCATAATTTTCTGTCAAACATGAAGAATATTCAAAAACACTAAATTTTTGACTAAATAATATGAATAAATGCTGTTGTTGAGTAACAGTACAAATTTTTTTTTCCAAATCCTCATTTATCTTCTTGCTTAACTGCTTCCTCAATAGTCTATTTGCATCTTAGCACAAATTGATGGGAAAAGACTTTAATTACCACTATTTAGAGTAAAAATTTTAATTAACCTTCTTAAGGAACACGGAAGAAAGAAACCAATAGCAAGTGGGATTGGAAGAAATCATCTCTGTTAGACCAAGTGAAGATGCTGGCCATCCCCAACATGAGGGGGAGAGCATGAAGGAGGTGAGCAAAAGCCCAGGAGATAAAATTGGGCAACTTCTGCATTTTAGGAGTCTGAAATTCATGGCACAGCTTCATTATTTTACTTGAATTATTAAATATTTTCAGCATGACACATCCACATTAAAATGTAAGTCCAGGACATCTGAGTATTCCAGAAACCTGTACAACCATACAATCATCACTTAATTATATATATCTGCTAATAGGAAAAAATTGGGGTAAAGATAACCCAAAAATCTTTTTTGGACACTATTTTGATCTAAATTCAATGTATTCTTATGGAGATATAATTGGCAAACATCATTAAATTAGTTTCAAATGTACAACATAATGACTTGATATTTGTACAGATTGTGAAATGAGTACCATACAAGTCTAGTTAACATCCACCACCATACAGTTACAGAATCTTCTGTTCTTGCTCTTAAGATTTATCTCTTAAGATTTACTCCTAGCAACTTTCAAATGTGCAACACAGTATTAACTATAGTCACCGTGCTATACATTACATCCCATGACCTATTTATAATTGGAAATTTGTACCATTTGCTTCCCTTCGCCTATTTCACCCACCTGGCAACTCCTGTCTCTGGTAGCCACCAATCCATTCCAAATATCTTTTAAAAAACCATTTCTATTGGGCTATGGATATAGTATAGTATCAGCACATGGTATGAAAAGTTGATGAATAATAAGGATTACTACCTTGGGATTGTTGTTGGTAGCTGTTTCTCTCATTCTATCAAGAAGTCTAAGGATAGAAACTTAAGAGATTTAATTCATCCCTAGGAATAAATTAGGGTCTCAGGGAATGTGAAAGTTGAGAAGTATCCATTCTCATGGTCTCTTCCAGTCTAACATTCAGGAATCGGAGTCTGGAAGACAAGGAAGTTAGAGGCAATGACTGGATTAGCCACCATACAGAAAAGGGAAAAAGGAGTTTTTCTAAAAACCTGCAATCTTCAAAGTCAGAAGTAAACATAAAATAAATTTATGAGAGGAAGCCAACCTGGAGAGCATACCAGGTGGCAAGAATCAACTGACTTAGAGCAACTGGCTCAAAGGTAGAGAAACATCTATTTCAATGAAAAGAAAGAAAAAAATTTAAAAGAGAGAAAGTATATTTCATTTGTTAATAATTTAACATTTGAAAATGGAATAATGCATTTAAAATGGGATGATGTAGAAGGTCCTTAGACTCACTACTAAATTCAAGGGCAATGGGATTTTAACTCAGTTCATTGTATCCACATTCAAATAAGCCTGAAAATATCATTTGCCATTATCCAGAGACACAATCTCTGGGCCATTCTAGCCCTAAGGACTTAAGTCAATTCTAGCATTTAGGTGGCTCAGAATCCACAGGAGACAGCCACACTCAAGGAAAGAAATTTGAGTCCTCTGGAATCACTGAAATTCATTCAGTTCTTCTAGTGCCTAAGAAACTAGCAGGCTCTCTCAGGGCATGCTCAAGGACATGCTCGAGGACCCCTTCCATCTCTGCTGTTCAAATCCAGGACAGTCTTGACTACTGGTACCTCAGCCATTTCCAGACATCCCTCTGAGGACTGTTTGCTACTGCAGCACACAGGACCAGGTTCACAATCCGTGCAAGCCTGTCTTCACCGCTGAAGAGGGCATATGCTAAGAGAAAACTAAAGAAGGCAGGAGCTGATAATAGATTCAAGAAATGGTTATGTCTAACAAGACCCTTTATATAGAAGTGTATTATATTGTTCTCCCAGGCATGTATTTAACAGAAAACTGAAAAGTTGGAAGGGACTTTTGTTGGAAGTTTAAACATGACTAAATATAGATCTTTATTTCACAATAGTAAAAAGAACAGAAAATTGTATGGTTGACAAAATTTAAAATCAACCTCTCCTCTCTTCTCCTCTTCTCTTTTCTCCCTCTTGTTATACATCAGAATTAACAGTCTCCCCAAAGTATAAATTATTCCAAAATACAGACCACCTATAATATTTTGTTTACAAATGAAATACATATTTTGTTATGTTGCTCATTATTCATTGACTAAAATGTATTTTGCTGAATTAAAGTGTTTACATTTTGTTACAAATTCAGGGTGGGGAAGATAGATGCTTCATGCCCTCTAATTATTGCTTCTTTTTTCCTTGGCCTTTTTTTAAGAATATTTTATTTTCTTATAAAAGAGAGAGGGAAAGGGAAGGAGAAAGAGAGAGAGAAACATCAACGTGTGGTTGGATGCCTCTCAGGTACCCCTCACTGGGGACCTGGCCTGCAACCCAGGCATGTACCCTGACTGGGAATCGAATCGGCAGTCATTTGGTTTGCAGGCCCACACCCAATCCACTGAGCTATACCAGCCAGTGCTTCTTTGCTTTATAAAGGAGGAAAACATAAAGGATTAAACTTATCCAGATTAAATGCACAAGTATCCTGTACGTTATCAAAATCCCCTTGGATACCAATTTTGCTTACAGTTTTATTTAAGGCTAAGATTTTATTTATATATGTAATGCTACCAAATATTAATACTTTCTCAGTAATACCTACAATATCACAAAAATAACTGATTTATTTTGCTATTTTGGAAAAATTCTAGGCAAGTATAAATAATGAAGCATTTTGCAATTTTTAATTTCACATAAAGTTATATTTTAAAAGCTGTTTGAGTGACTTATATTTATTAAAGTTTATTTTATGTTTATTGTTTTTCTTTCTTTATTGTGCTTTTTAACTATGAAAACAAAAACATCCTAACCCCATTTAATCATGATAAATTATTATTTATTAAAAATTGAAGCTATCAGTAACCAATGATTCATTGCACCCTTCACAAACCTGATTATTACATATATATATATATTCTAAAAGTAAATACAATAATGAACTCCTTGCTCCTGCACAGATATGGGCATCATAATTATAAGATTAAACAGTCTTAAGGTCAAAGCAGTTAGGTCAGAACTCTGATCCTAATCAGACCAGGATGAAGCTGCTGATTAAAAAATAAATCTAAATAATAAAACAAAAATCCTATCCAATGCAGGAGAAGGCATTTAAACCAATTGTTTATTAGATTCAAATACCTTTGCTCAGCTGGGCAAATTCATTAAAAGATGCTCATGAAACCCAGATTTTCTTGTTAAACTGAGAGTTCTCCAAATTTATTTAAAGGTGAGGATGATCAATATAGTTATTTATTTAGAGTGTAAGAACACTGGAAAATTGGGGTTAGAAGAAAAGATTCATTTTTATTCTCTGAAACAACCTCTAAATAGATAATTTTGGAATTTTGCCAGTTTATACATGATCAGATCTTTGAAAGTATGCTTTACTCTGCAAAAGTAATAACTATGGATACTTTGTGCCAAGGGATCAAGACCAAAAAATATGTACAGGTCTCAGTTTTTCCAAGCAAATTAAATGGTCTTTTTTTAAACTTTTTTTTTTATTATTGTTCAAGTACAGTTGTCTCCATTTTCCCCCATCACTCCCCCCACCCCAGCCATCCCCACTTCCCACCCTTGATCCTACCCCCCTTTGGTTCTATCCATGTGACGTTTATAGTCTTAATAAGTTATTCTTGTATGGGTTACATACTAAGATAAGTTATGTAAGAAAAATAAGCTGGTGCATAATGGCCTCTAATATAGCTATATAGTTTTAATATTTGGAATAGTTCAAAACAGAGATAACAGATTAAAATGTTATCATGAATTCCCTGTGCAGAATAGCACTACAAAATGATATATGAAATTATTTTTGATAAATAAAACTATGCAGAAAAGATGCCTAATATTACTGTGTTAACTAAGGAGAATCTAACACAAATTAAACAACTAAATAGCCATGAATTTCATTTTGTCATTTTAATTATTTATTTATTAAATTCTTAACTTACAGGATGTACATAGATTGTATGAATAAATGAATGAATTGGTTCTATTGTTTGTAGCTTCAGAACTGCTCTATTTATGGCTAAACCACATTTGTCTTGGGGTCTGTTTGTATTTATAATTCTCAATATCCTATGGTCAAAAACTAACTTATTTTAATTTTAAAATATCTTTAAGTTTCTGAAGATTATCTGTATTTGCTGCAGTCTGCTATACATTCCATCCTAGTCCGCAAACATTGCACTACCTGAGAGCAAGGGGCTGCCACACACATACACATCATTCTCAAAGCCCCTGACTCCCAAATTTAACTACCACCACTTGCACTTTATTTGTAACAAAACCAAGGAATCATAATTTGTTTCTTTCAAAATTTCTCTGCAAGAATTAACATCATTAAAATGTCCATACTACCCAAGGCAATGTATAGATTCAGTGAAATTCCTATTAAAATACTAATGGCAGCCCTGACCAGTGTGGCTCAGTTGGTTGGTTGTCATCCTGCAGAACAAAGGGTTGCTGGTTCGATTCCAGGTCAAGACACATGCCTAGGTTGTAGGTTTGGTCCCAGTCAGGGATGCGGAGAGGAGCATAAGAGAGGCAACCTATTGATATTTCTCTCACATTGATGTTTATCTCCCTTTCTCCTCCCTCCCTTAGCCTTGCTCTCCCTAAAAAAATTAAAAATTCAAAAAATGCCAATGGCATATCTCAAAGAACTAGAACAAATATTCCAAAAATTTATATGAAACCACAAAACACCCTAAATTGCCTCAGCAATCTTGAAAAATAAGAACAAAGTTGGAGGTATCACACAATCTGATGTCAAACTATATACTATATATACTACAAGTTCATAGTAATCAAAACAACACAGTACTGGCATAAAAACAGGCATATAGATCACTGGAACAGAATAGAGAGTCCAGAAATAAACCCACACCTTTATGGTCAATTAATATTTGATAAAGAAGGCAAGAATATACAATGGGGTAAAGAGTTTATTCAATAAATGGTGTTGGGAAAATTGATCAGATATATGCAAAAAAATGAAACTAGATTACCTCCTTATACCATATACAAAAATAAACTCAAAACATATTAAAGACTTAAATGTAAGACTCAAAATCATGACAGTCCTAGAAGAAAACATAGGCAGTAAACTCTCTGACATTTCTCACAACAATACTTTTTATATATATCCTCAGGAAAGGAAAACAAAAGAAAAAATAACAAATGGGACTACATTAAACTAAAATTTTTTTGCACAGCAAAGAAAACCATTAACAAAATTAAAAAGACAACTAGTAAACTGAGAGAACACATTCACCAGTAATACAATTAATAAGGTGTTAATTTCCAAAATTTATAAAGAATTTATACAACTTAACACCAAGAAAATAATCTAATTTTAAAAAATGGGCAAAGGACCTGAATAGACAGTTCTCCAAAAAGGACAAATGGTCAACAGACATATGAAAAGGTGCTCAGTGTCACTAATTATCAGAGAAATGCAAATTAAAGCCACGGTGAGCTATTACTTCACACCTGTCAGAATGCCTCTCACCAATAAATCAACAAACAAGTGTTGGCAAGGAAGTGGAGAAAGGGGAACCCTTGTACACTGTTGGTGAGAATGCACATTGGTCCAGCCACTGTGCAAAACAGTATGAAATTTCCCCAAAAAATTAAAAACAGAACTACCTTATGAGTCAGCAATTCCACTTCTGGGAATATATCTGAAAAAAAACCCAAAACATTAATTTGAAAGAACATAAGCGTCCCTCTGTTCATTGCAGAATTATTTACAATAGCCAAGATTTGGAAGTAGCCCAACTGCCCATCAGAAGGTAAGTGGATGAAAAACAGTGGTACATTTATGCAATGGAATACTACTCAGGCATGAAAAAGAAGGAAACCTTACCTTTTGTGACAGCATGGATGACCGTGGAGAGTATTATGCTAAGTGAAATAAGCCAGTCAGAGAAAGACAAACACCATATGGTATCATTTGTAGGTGAGATCTAATGAACAAAATAAACTACCAAACAAAATGGAAACAGACTCATAGATAAAGAGAACAGACTGAAAGCGTTGTCAGATGGAAGGAGGAATTGGGGGCCTGGGTGAAAAAATTGAAGGGATTGAGCAAAAAGAAAAACCACACAGAGACAACAGTATGGTGACAGCTAGAGGGTAAGGGGGTGGGGGACATGGAAGAAGGCAAAGGGAGGCTAAATGGTGGCGCAAAGAGACTTGACGTTGGGGAGCACATGGTGCAGTGTACAGATAATGTGTTTATAGAGTTGTACCCTTGAAATCTGCATGGTTTTGTTAACCGATGTGCCCCTATGAATTCAATAAATTTTAAAATATGGCTCATGTTCTAGTGTAAAATTGGCAAAGCTTTTGACAAATAGCCAGTGGCAAGGAGACTCTTCTGTTCCCCGTGATAGAAGCAGTGACTCTTCTGTTTTCTATCCAGCCCTGGCTGACAGGTATGCGGGAGGTCAGGTGGAGCTGGTCAAGAGTTGGAGCTATAGTGTACGTTTATATGCATATCTGTGCATGCACACATACATGTCTCTCTCACTCTCTCTCCTGGCACTGGTAATTTGGTCCATAATGTAAAATTGATTTTAATATAAATATCACAGAACCTACTAAATTAATAAATGCAACTTAGATACCTACAGAGTTTAACTAAATGTATTTTTTCTCCTAGTCAGCTGCAATCATAATTTTTTGTTTTACTGCAATTTAATCAGATGTTAATCTTTCATACATGATCACTTATGACAAGTCCACACTTTTAAATCAAGCTTCTTTTTTAATAGACTTTAATTCTTAGAGCAGTTTATGGTTTACAACAAAATTGAGCAGAAGGTATAGAGGTTTCTTATATACTCTTTGTTTTTATATATTCATAGTCTCCCTCATTATCAATTTCCACCACCAGATGGGTACATTTGTTACAGTCAGTGAACCTACATTAGCACATCATTATCACCCAGAATCTATAATTTATATAAGGGTTCACTGCTGATTTTGTACATTCTATAGGTTTGGACAAATATATCATGACATTTTAACTTTCACAATCTACAAGTTATTTTGCATTACAGAGAAATTTTTGTAAGTATATATCGTAAGACCCAATCCTTAAACTCAAGTTAATCATAATAAAGTTCCTTCAGCTCTTGGTAGATTTATGAAAATTTACATTGATGTTGCCAATAGTCTGTTTTGCAATGCCTCCACTTTTTTTGAGAGAGCTAACTTGTAAGCTTAGTATTTGGGATTTTGTTTTGGTTTTGGTTAATTTTGTTTATATTTGTTTTTAAGAAACAATAAAAACACATGAATTGAAATAATATTTTACTAAATTAATCACTTGTTTGATTGAACTAATTAACCATTTCTATCATGAGTGTTACCAAATACAGTATGAAGTGTCCAAGCTGAAAATTATATTTGTTCAGAAATATAGAAATTCAGAAAATACAGCTACATTTATACATTGCCTATATACAACAAAATATGCATATCACCAGTACCCTCAGACAAAAAGGTGGTACTATAGGACATGTTTAAGGAACCTGAAAACACAGGTGCTTTTAAAAGCTTTGAAGATATGAAAATACACAGAATAGTATTTTTGTTATTAAACAATGTATAAGAGATATGGCTCTTGATTGCCACATCTTAATTGTTACTTAAGTTTTTGAGCTTGTTCAGACATCTACCAGCTCTTTCCAGGATCGGGAGAGAAGCCAGGCTGAGATCACAGCAAGCTGCTGGCTGGCCAGGTCGATTGTCAGGTGGGCTGAGTTGGTCTTCAGAGCTCTCCTTACCTTTGCCAAAGCTCCCCTTACCTTTGCCTGACCTTCCCTAGGTGTATCCCTAACACCACATATGCCCTCCAGGTACTTCCGTATAACTTCTACTTCTGAACCAGCCTCCCTCTCAGCAAAACCTGCTCCAGGAAATATGAGAGAGACTCACCTTCATGTATAAACAGCTGACAAAGCTTCATTTGCTATGTTTCCTGTATTATTTAATTTTAGTTAAGCAACAAATAAGCATACAATAAAAGATCTACATTTTTTAAATTCAAGATTCTGGCAAGTGAAGAAAGTATTTCTGCAGGATGGTGGAAAGGGAAGGGATCTTCCCAGACAAAGGAATAAGGAAAGTTTAGCAACTACAAATTACTTTCAGAATTGCTGTAAACATTCATATGTACTTAGGACAGGTGAAACATTTCCACATAAAATGCGATTACTAGTATTTGCTTATATCAAGTACCTGAATAGGAGCCCAAACTACAGCTTTATAACTTAACCCATAATTATTTACAAGCCTCATTTCATCCTGAGTTACTCCCAAATTGCTGTAATCTAGAGAAAAATATTTGGTTGTCCAGTGCACAGAGATGTCGATTTGCTGCCTGTTTCTCAGCCAGCCCTGATGTAAAGTATACCTTGGTTCACGTCCAAAAGAGAAGAATACTGTTTTCTGATCCAAGTATTAATAGAACAAAAATATAGTCATGTGCTGCATGACAACATTTCAGTCAACAACGGACCATATGCACAGCGGTGGTCCGACGAGATTATAATGGAGCTGCAAAATACCTCTAGTCTTATGACATCATAGCTATTGTAACATCTTAGCACAATGTGTTATGTGTTTTGGTGATAGTGGTATAAACACACCTACTTCACTGCTGGTCTTATGAGTACAGTACAATTATGCACAGTACATAATATTTGAAAATGATAATAAATGACTATGTTACTGGTTTATGTATTTACTATGCCATACCTTTTCTCCTTATTTTAGACTGTACTCTTTCTACTTATTAAAAAAAAAGTTTGTTGTGAACAGTGTGGCATGTTATGCTGGCAGCAGACTCATACATCTCGTTACCACATCTCTTGATTTCATCATTTTCTCATGCTTGGTTTAATCTCGTGCTGTTTTGTACAGTAACATGCTGTGCAGACTTGTAGCCTAGGATAAATGGGCTATACCACGTAGCCTAGGTGTACAGTAGGCTATACAATCTTGGCTTACATAAGTACATGCTATGATATTTGCACAAGGTCAAAACTGTTTCACAACACATTTCCCAGAATGCATGCCCACCGTTCAGCAGCCCATGACTGTAGTAACTGTGTACTAGGCTAAGTAAAGAACACTACATGAGACAAAGGACAGTAAAATGTGTGAGAATTAGGAGGGCGATTGCCAAGAAAGTATTAAAGTTTACTGATATGATGAGGTTGTTTGTTATATCCTTCTACTGCTTCATAAACTACATAAAGGAAGAGCAACTTCCAAAGCAGTAGCAGCCAAAACTCCAGTTCTTCTCTCTCCTGTGTCTGACAGTGGACGTAGAAAGCAGTGTAAGATGTTTGACAGAAGCTATTCAGCTAATGAGAAATATCTGTTTCCCAGGGCTTTTCAAGCTCCGTGCTTCTAATCATGAGCACCAGGGTCAATGGCATTTTAGGTTGCATTGTTGTCATATAGTTTATTTCTTTCTTTCTTTTTTCTTTTTTCTCTTTCTTTTTAAATTTTATTTATTTTGTTTTATTTCTTTTTTTTTTATATTCCTACCTCAGGACCTTTACACATACGTCCTTTTGACAGAAATGTCCCTCCCTCAGATCTTTACCTTCTCTTCATCCATTTCCTGCTCAAATGCCACATCCTCAGAGACCTTTCCTAACCAGTCTACCTGAGCCAGCCAACCTCTTGCCCCACTTCAGGCATTCTCTGGCCTGTTACTCTGCTTTATTCTCTGCATAGAACTTACCGATATATGAAATATGTATTTTATCATTCAAAGGCTGTGTCCTTCACTAGAATGTACTTTCCATGAGGACAAACCACCATCTCTCTAACAATGACCAATGTCATAAATATGGAATGAAGAAAAAATCAATTACAGTTTACATTCAATGCTCTTTGTTTCATTTAAAATTTTTTTTCTATTTTCTTGGTTTTTTTTTATTACTTCACCCCTATGACCTGTCAGTGACCCTTACTGTGGCTGTGTGTCCCAGGAGAGCCCACAAGAACAGGGTGAGGGTTTCTGGAGGCTCCCAAGGGTTTATGGGGAGAGTGGAGTTGCCTTGCCTGGACAGGAAGTTTTAAAATGAGCCATGTTTGCAGGACTCTAAAGAGTTCTCCATACCAGTTCATTTTCATGATGGCAGGTTAAGAATTCAGATGAATTGCACATAGGGCAGATCTCCTATGAGGCAAAGAAAGACTTGTCTTTTTTCCGAACCTAAGGTAGAGACTCTCACTCACACTTTCATGGATCGAAACTAGAAAAATTCCGTACCTCAGAAAGCCAGAATAAAGTCATAGGATATGCTTCGCATAGACTAACAGAAAAGAACAAGGAGATGGTGTGTATTAGTTAGAGGGCAGCACAGTGCAGCAGGAAGAGCTATAGTTGGGGGAGAAGGAGGGAGGTTCTAATTACTAGTCAGACATGTGGACTCAGGCAGGGCCCTCATTCTCTGTGACCCTGTCTCCCCAATCTTTAAAATAAGTGGGCTGTGTTTGAAGATCATGCCTTTCTTATTGTTCGAACACTTCATGGCACTGAGATGAGAATAGTTGCAATAAACATCCCAGGTGTATTGTATTTCCATTAATGTGTAACAAATACCACAAAGTTAGCAGCTTAAAACAACACATATTTAGTATCTCATAGTTTCCGTGGGTCAAGAGTCAGGGCTCTGCAAGGCCCTGCAAGACCTCAATCAAAGTGTTGTCAAGGGCTTTATTCCTATCTGGAAGGTGGTGATCCATTTCCAAGCTCATGAGGTTTTGGAAGCATTCAGTTTCTGTAGTTGTAGGACTAAGGGCCCTGGCTTCTTGCTAGCTGTCAACTGGAGGCCACTGTCGGCTCCAAGAAGCCATCCACTGTTCTTCCACACGATCCTCTCCATGGGCCCTCTGGTAACATGGCAGCTTGCTTTTTCAAAGCTAGCAAGGTAGAAAGAGAGAGAGCTCAGCAAGAGGGAGTCCAGTGTAATGTAATCATAAATGACATCCCATCACTTTGCCATGTTTTATTGGTTAGAAGTTAGTCACAGGTCCCACCCACACTTAAAGGGAGGGGATTACAAGGGCATGAAGTTCAGGAGGCAGTGGACATGGGGCCGCCTCAAAGTCTGTCTGCAACACTTTCGTATTTGTTCTTGCATTCATTCCTTCAGCAGACCCTGTCAGCTGAATCTTTAAGACACTTCAAATCTGCCACTTTTCATCACTTCCGTTTCCACTCCAACTTCCCTAGTCTGTCATCATTTTCTTTCATTTACACTACTGCAATAACCTCTCAATTAGTCCCCTCTGTCTACTCTTGTCCTGTTAGCTTAAAACCTTCCAGTGGACTTCCTGTTCCATGTGGCCTATAATCTGAATCGTTACCCCCATGCTGGCCCCGACCAGTCCTGTGATCTCAGTTCCCACTCTCTCCCCATTCCCTCACTCCTCTTCTGCTACTACCCAGCCCATTCCCACCTCAGGACCTTTACACATACGTCCTTTTGACAGAATGCTCCTCCCTCAGATCTTTACCTAGTAGTTCCTTCTCTTCATCCATTTCTTGCTCAAATGCCACATCCTCAGAGACTTTTCCTAACCAGTCTACCTGAGCCAGCCAACCCCTTCCCCCACTCCAGGCACTCTCTGGCCTGTTACTATTTTGTTTTCTGCACAGAACTTACTGATATGTGAAATATATGTTTTATTGTTCAAAGGTCGTGTCCTCCAACAGAATGGAATATCCACAAGGACAAATCACTGTCTCTCTAACAGTGACCATAAATATGGAATGAAAAAAAATAGAAAATTCCAACTTAAAATTTAAAAATTAATTGAATTAAATTGGCTGTCAGATAATTTTACTGTATTGTCCTTAAATCTTGCAATTTGCCACAAACCAATGATAAGTTTATCAATAATTGCTACCTATTCATGCCCAACTTTTTGGAGACAACCACCTTATTCGATCAACTCAGTAGCAATTGTTTTGATGGGGGCAGCCCTTGCTCTGAATCCAAATGTCTGATGAGTGCTTGGGGCACAGGTATTTTGAGTGATGGACTGAAAAGGGACTCATACGTTTTAGACCAAGATACACAGAGACAATGATCCAGGAGTTAGGAGGAAACACCTCTTCTTTATTAAAACCTTCTAAATCCAGTCATTTCCATCTTTAGTGAGCAATTCAATTATATGCAGAGGAGACAGCATAATATGGGGAAAAGAACACTGGTCCAGGAACCAGGAGACCTAAAGTCTAGGCCTGATTCTGCTACAAATAAGGCGAATTAGAGTATTTTTTATGTGTCTTGGGCCTCGTTTTCCCTTACCTGTATCATGAAGTTCAGCTGGATAACTTCCAACGTCCTCTCCAGTATTAAACTTTTAAAAAATCTATGAGTTCCACTAATCTATAAAATTCTACAAAAGGGTAGCTGCTGAGTTGAGTCATTGTGCAAAAGTGTGTCCTTAATTACAACATGTATAGAAAAGAGGGAAATAGCCCACGATTGTAACAGTAACAGCAAAGATGGTTCACCGCATTCCTCGGAAATATTCAGACTGCCTTTCCATCGACAGTTCTGAATATTATAGTGCTGAAACTTGTCTTCCAACCTTTGGTAATTACATGTTATCACCCAAACAATACACATGTGAGCCACAGGAACAGTAGCTGTTTCAGTCATTCATACCATATGTTCAAAGCTCCTCATACTAATACAGCTGCTGGTTTGGAATTCCACCTGTACAAAGGAAACCTTTCTTTTATCTAAGCCACAGAAATCATTTGTTAAGACAGAAAACATATATACCAATTTGGGGGCCAATGAACTTCTTGGATAATGTAGACATGGCTTTCCAGAAGGCTTCAAGAATCTCCTAATTTTCTAACAATAAATATGTCACCTATATTTATTCATAGCACTTCAAAGTGATTCCACATGCCATGTTATTTTTGTCTTTTCCTGCATAAAATTGTATGATTTAAGTTATTTGTAGTCCATATTAAAACACTGCAAGATATTTTAATTAAAATAATAGTAATAGAAAGTTAATTAACATCACTTAATAGGAAATTCATCATTTCTAATTTTTTAGCAGGTTGCCTAGTATTAATGTGAACTAAAGAAATCAACCTTTAATTTACTTATGCTTAATTTACTCAAGTTTAGAACAGTTACAGAAACAACCTACGGTAGGTTCCTCAAAGATAAAACTATCAAATGTAGCCTTCTACTTGAAGATAGCACTGTGGTTTGCAATAAATAATAGACACTATAAAAAAACATAGGAGAAACTGACAGAAAGACTGACAAAATCTGGTGGGCAATGCAAAAACAATGCTTATTGGAAAAACAGAATAAATTTGCTTTTAAAGAGCCCTGGAAAACAAATCTAAGCTAAACTAAAAAAAAACCAACAATTTTATTTCACAATCTCCAAATATTTCATGACTGTGCCATTGGAGTTTTGAATTCATTCCAATGACTGTCTCTGCCTTTGGCCCTGTTTTGTAAGGCTAAAAAAAGGGTACACGCTACCCAGTTAGGGTTGATGTTGAAAACAGCAGGACCACATTCCCCTGCAAGCTGCTTTATCTGCCATTCACACGCTAATGATTAAATAAAACAAAGTATAAACAAATGAGGCCTGAAAGAAAAAAGTAAGAAGAATTACACATGTATGCTTCCCAGGTAATTCAGACAAAAGAGAAAGAAAGAGAATGAGTTGGATATGAGGGTTGGGAGTAACATGAACTGCTCAGGTTGGAAAGACGTGTGTTATGGTGAGAAGTGATTTGGGATAAGGCACGTTTTTACCAGTACCAGGTGGGCGGATAAGAGTCATCATCTCCCGTTCATTTTGCCTGTGTTCACCTATTGGTAACTGAAAATGTGAGGCAGATGATCTCTTCTAGAGCATAATTTATAAATCATAGTTCATTCATTACTCTAAAATATTAGGACTGCATATCCTCATCAAATTAAAATGTCTCAACTCCCTCAGGAGGGCATCAAGCACTGTGGTCACAGCAACAGTGCTGATGCTGTGGGTGGATTTGGGACCCCGCTGTAAGGCTGTGGTTAATTTAAGACTTCAGAAATTCACTGTGATCATGTGCCCAAGGTGTCTAGATGTTCACATTATTCTGAAAGCTCTCAAACTTGCTATTTTAAAACTCCCAATTTATGCCTCCTACGTTAAAGGCCTAAAATTTGTTTTTGTCCAAAAGAAACCACTGCCAAGGATATTTTATTTACATAGCTACTTGGTACCAGAGAGAAATTTTATTTATCTTTCTCTGAGGCCTAGATTCCAAGGCATACAGACGCCAAGTAGTAAGGGAGAATGAGCCCCTGTCATTGGGAGCTTGAGATCAAGGCATGTTTACATCAGTGAACTAGAAGCTTTACTGTCCTTCTAAGAGAAGAAATGAGGGAAGGAGCAGCAGCGTCTCTTTCCAAGACCATAGAGAGACTGTGAGCAGTGGTGCCCAGAGAAGGACTGCCGAGGCTGGTGGAGCAATGACCTTCACAAGGGCCATCGGTGGAGAGGCAGCAAGAAGACAGTGATTGAGCCAAAAGGCTCAAGTGGGAGAACCTGAGTTCTTGCTCTGGGACCTGTGTGAGTCAGTGCTTTGAGAGTCTCCCTGTTTGCAAAAAGGAACCTGGTGAAGGTCGGAAGCTCGAGTCATAATAATTTGAATATGAAGAGAGAGTTATCACCTTATTTTAGTCATAGGCTGTTGAGACCTGGGACATAGTGTAATGTCTATGTAAGTTTCTTAAGGGCAAAGGTTTCTGTGCTTTAGTTTCTTTACCTGTAAATATGGCTAAAATTTAGGTGTGAGGATTAAAATTATGTATAATTTATATAAATATAAATGTTTACGTTGTATCATATATACATTTATATTTATATATTGCATTTGTTACATATTCTATAATACAAAAATTTATATTTTATACTATATATATCTCTCTCTTTGTAAAATTAAATTACAAATGTGTAAAAATTATAAAGTACCTGGCCATAGAAAGAGATAAAAATAAAGTAGTCATATATAATTTTGTGCATTTACCTCCTGGGATTGGAAAGAAGGGAGGGAGAGAGGAAAGAAAGAGAGAAAGAATAAAGGACAGGAGAACAAAATGAACAAGGGCAAATATTCCCCTCATGTGCCTTGACAATAATGGAGAATCTCTAAATATGCAAGGAAGTGTTATTATAGAAATAGCATGGAAAGCACACATTTAAATAAAACAACTCCATTTTACACAGATAAATCCACCTCCTCTTTTGGCTGTTTCCTTAATACTTCAGCTGGGCTCTTACATCCACAAGTATAACATAACTGACAGAGCTGGGCAGCAGGAGCAGCCCCAGACATCCCAGACCACAGTGACTGGCTGTCCTGGACCTCCACACTGTCACTGCCTGTGCCTTTAGCCTCTGGACCAGCTGGGGGAATCAGCCAGTGGGAGAGAAGATGGTGGCTCTGTAACTAGTGCTATAAGAACAAAGCCTCAAGTAAGCAGCAAAACAAAACTGGTTAGATGGTCTTTTCTCCTGTCCACTGACACTCCTCTGACTGTTCTCTGGAAAGGTGGTGTTCTGATTCTACCTACAATAGCAATATAGAGGAAGGCTGGTGTGGCAAAGGACATGCCCTGGCCCTATTCCACCCGCTGCATCCCACTCTGTTAGAAATGTTGGCTTCCAGTCTCTCTCCTTGCTATAGTAGCCCCCTCCCACCTGTCCTAAAAAAAAAAAGCAAACCTAGATTATCTAAATTTTATTAAACCAGAGCCTCATGTATTTCCCTTATGTCATAATGTATAAAACTATGCCATGTACAAGCAGGCCTGCACCAATCCAATTCATTACACTTCTAGTCAAAAGTGGATGTGGATTGAGGGCTCACATTCGAAAGTCCTCTTTGGGTTTAAGTTGAGTTGGAGAATTATTTCCATACCGTTGTCATTCTGGAAGAAGCTTAGTAGTAGTCATCTGAATAAAGCCAAAAATAGGAAAGAGACAAAGTTATCAAGAAAGACTGAAATTATGAAGTTGCTCCTGCTTAGGACAGTGCTTGTCACAGTGCGCACACCCAGCCAGTGCGGGACGGTGAATTGTTCAGTTGGCCCTGGCTGTAGTCTCGACTCTGATATCTGCTAATTGAATCAACCTAGACAAAAACCACAGTTTCTCCAGTACTCAGATTCCTTACCTATAAAGTAAGATAATTAAACAAATTTTTCTATTTTATTTTCAGAAATTGAATCTTTTCATAAAAAAAAAATCTTATGTGTGAAACTCAACAGGGCAAACAGAAACAAGAGTAACTGTATGTGTAGGGATGTTGGAGTGGAGCCTCATCCACTTGCCTCCTCACCGTTCCCTTTGATAGCTACTGAGCCATCATAGAGTTTGAAGAGAATTCTGATCGCTCCGCTATTCCTCCAAGAAGTCTTTAATTTAATGTGCACTTGCACCCTGTGTGGTGATGCAGTGATTATGTTGCAACAGAGCCAACTATGGAGCAACCCAAATGATGTTCTTTCTGGCTCTTGGGTTCTGTAGAGTGCCTCGAGACTCTTGGGGGTAAGGAAACCCTAAAAAAGCCTAGCCATTGGGGTTCTGTAATTTTCCAACCCCATCCCTCACCATTTCATCCAGAGCATGCCTTTTTACTTATTTTATCCATTTCAGAGCCATGATAAAATTTATTTCGAAAAAGATTCTGTTCATTTAAAAGTTCAAATTTTGCTATTTTGGAAAAGTGATTCTTAAGTACTTTTTCACCTTAAAGCACAAGACAAGTGGTGTTGACATGCACCTTAATGTCCCATGGGAATGCCCAGAGTTGTAGGCAGCATCTCCACTGCTTTTCCTCCCACTCAGAATGCAGAGGGAAAGACTTGCGAGAGGGTGAGAGTGATGTTACTACATGCTTTGTCTTGACCACACAGTATGTATTTGTTCCTCTTCGGTGGCTAACATGATTGATCTCCCCACTGCTGTAAGCAAGAAGGGAATAGTATGCATTAATATTAAATAGAAACTTTTTAATTTATAGAATAACTCTGTCCAGATGCAGCAACTTTACCAACTATGAAAAAACTAACTTTGATAGTTAAAAAGAAATCTAAAATACAGCACTATGTAACAGAGAAATATTTACCTTCCAACTACTTCACGATTTGTAATCGATCTTCAAGGCTGACTTGGCAAGTGAGCAGGCCTGAGGGGCCTAATCTAAGGTGGGTTTTCTTTCAATTCGTTTTCAAATTAGGAAGTTTAAAAGAGATGCGAATCACCTATACTTGGAAAAAGATGTGAGGACAAACAGTATGTAGGATTTAGAGAGATGACTTGACATGTTGCTGTTTATAAAGTCTGATTTGTTTAAAATGTATGTGTAAACAAAGCCCAGAGGGAGTAGAGGGATGGAATCAACCAAGATCAGAGCAGAATTAAATGACATAAAGACTAAAAGAACAATTCAAAAGATCAATAAATCTAGGAGCTATTTCTTTGAAAAGATAAACAAAATCGACAAGCCTTTAACCAGATTCATCAAGAAAAAAAGAGGGAGGACCCAAATAAATAAAATCAGAAATGAAAGAGGAAAGATTACAACTGATAACACAGAAATACAAAGGACTAAAAGAAATTACTGTGAACAAATATATGCCAAGAAATTTGAAAACCAGGGTGAAATGAACAAATTCTAGAAAAATATAATCTCCCAAAACTGAATCAAGAAGAAGCAAAAAGCCTGAAAAGACTGATAACAGCTAGTGAAACTGAAGCAGTAATGAAAAAGCTCCCAGCACCAAAAGCCCTGAATCGGACATTTTCACAGGAAAATTTTACAGAATATTTAAGGAAGAGCTAACCCTTATCCTTCTCAGAATATTCCAAAAAGTCCAAGAAGAGGGAAGACTCCCAAACTCTTTTTATGAAGCCAGCATTATCCTAATCTCAAAACAAGATAAGACACAACAAAGAAAGAAAACAACAGGCCAATATCGCTGATGAACATAGATGCTAAAATCCTCAACAAAATATTGGTAAACTGTATCCAGCAATACATTAAAAAAGTCATACACCATGATCACGTGTGATTCATCCCAAAGATGCAAGGATGGTACAATATTTGCCAACCAATAAACACAATACATCACATAAACAAAAGGAAAGTCAAAAATCACATGATCGTATCAATATATGCAAAAAAAGCATTTGATAAAGTACAGCACTCATTTATGATAAAAACACTTAGCAAAGTGAGAGTAGAGAGAGTATGCCTCAACATAATAAAGGACATATACGAGAAACCTACAGCCAACATCATACTCAATGGGCAAAAACTAAAATCTTTCCCTTAAGAAGATTCCCTTAATCTTTCCATTAAGATCAGGAATAAGACAAGGATGTCCACTTCCACCACTTCTATTCACCATAGTATTGGAAGTTTTAGCTACAGCAATCAGACAAGAAAAAGAAACAAAAGGCATCCAAATTGGAAAGGAGGAAGGAAAATTGTCATTGTTTACAGATGACATGCAAGTGTACACAGAAAACTCCATAAACTCCACCAAAAAACTACTCAACCTAATAAGTGAATTTGGCAAAACAGCAGGATACAAAGTCAATATTGAGAAATTGAAGGCATTTTTGCACACCAATAATGAAATATCAGAATCAGAAGTCAGGAAAAAAATCTCATTTTCTATAGCAACAAGAAAAATAAAGTACCTAGGAATAAACCTGAAAGACCTGTACTCAGAAAACTACCACAACACTGAAGAAAGAAATTAAGGTAGACACCAATAAATAGAAGAATGTACTGTGTTCATGGATTGGGAGAATTAATATCATCAAAATGTCCATACTACCCAAAGCAATTTATAGATTCAATGCAATCCCTATTAAAATACCAATGACATATTTCACAGATGTAGAAAAACATTTCGAAAATTCCTATCGAACCAAAAACGACCCTGACTAGCCTCAGTAATTTTGAGAAAGAACAAAGTAGGAGGGATCACAATATCTGATATCAAAATATATTACAAGTCCACTGTGATCAAAACAGTCTGGTACTGGCATAAGAACAGACAGATCAATGGCACAAAATAGCCCAGAAATAAACCCAAGTCTCTATGGTCAATTAATATTCAACAAAGGGGGCAGAAGCATAAAATGAAGTAAAAATAGCCTGTTCAAGAAACAGTGTTGGGAGATCTGGACAGCTATATGCAAAAAAAATGAAACTTGACCACCAACTTACACCATACAGAAAAATAAATTCAAGATGGATAAAAGACTTCAATATAAGTCATGACACCATGAGAGTCCTAGAGGAGAACATAGGCAGGAAAATTTCAGATATTCCACGCAGCAGTATTTTCACCAATATGTCCCCTAGAGCAAGGAAAGAATAAACAAATGGGACTTCATCAGTTAAAAACTTCTGCACAGCTAAAGAAAACATCAGCAAAATGAAAAGGGAACCACCTGCATGGGAAAATATATTTGCCAATGATATCTTGAACAAGGGTTTGATCTCCAAAATATGTAAAGAACTCACACAACTACATACCAGGAAGACAAACAATCTAATTAAAAAATGGGCAAAGAACCTGAACAGACACTTCTCCAAGGAGGACATACAGAGGACCCAGAGACATATAAAAGGATGCTCACCTTCACTAGCCATCAGAGAGATGCAAATTAAAACCACAGAGAGTTACCACTTCACACCAGTTAGAATGACCATCATAAACAAATAAACAAACAAGTGCTGGTGAGGTTGTGAGGGAAAGGGAACCTTAGTGCATTGTTGGTGGGAATGCAGACAGGTGCAGCCACTGTGGAAAACAGTATGGAATTTTCTCAAAAACTAAAAATGGAACTGCCTCTTAACCTGGCAATTCTACTGCTGGGATTATACATAAGAATCCTGAAACACCAATTCAAAAGAACCTATGCACCCCAATGTTCACAGCAGTGCAATTTATAATAGCCAAGTGCTGGAAAGAGCCTAAGTGCCGATAAATAAACTAGTGGATCAAAAAACTGTGGTACATTTACATAATGGAATACTACACAGCAGAAAGAAAGAAGGAACTCCAACTTTTCTTGACAGCATGGATGGAACTGGAGGGTATGTGAACTGGAATTAAGTGAAATAAGCCCACAGACCTTTGTGGCAGGTCAGAGTATCAAGTAGTCATCAGATTGAGGCCAGCAGAATTCATCAGGCCCAAAGAGACCAAGAGTTGGCTGTGTGAAGGGAGAGCTCTGCATGGGAATGGTGGTGTTAGTCAGGCATGCAAGGGGAAAAATTGTCCCTGTCCAAGAGTCACACAATTCAGTTTTCCCAGAATCTTCCTGGAACTTCTGGAGAGTCTTCTGCACTGGGGGACCAGGCTGGTCACAGCTTGCTAACAATTTGCAGAGTGCAAGCTTGGCAGGGCAAGACCACTGGGAATCAGTACAGTGCAGCTAGTTGTTCCCCTGTGGTGGGGCTAGTGGATCTCCTGTGGGACGGGGATGGTGAGGTGCTACTGCTCTGCATGTGGAAGAGAGAAGAAAAATGTCCCCCACTCCAGAGTCACACAGGTCAGTCTCTGACTCCTCTGGTGTTTGCTCTCAAGATTCTCCAGGAAGTCCACACCACAGGCTCAGGAAGCAGATTCCTTCACAGGGTGTGAGCTCAGCAGGGCAGGTCAACAAGGAGTTGGAAGAATGAGGCTAGTGCAGACCTCCAGGCTGATACTGCATGGAGGGGAATGCTCAACCCAGGCAAAATGAAATCTGTAGCTGGTACAGGAGAAGGACCCAGCAGAGGGACCCTGGTGGCTGTCCTTTCAGACTCTCCCTAGAGCCACACAACCCAGTCTGTCTAGCATGACTCCAGTCTGCTCCAATCTGCCCTCCTTCTGCTGAAGCCCAGGGTGAGTGGCTGCAAACAAGATTTTGTGCACTGGCCCTTTAATAGGGCATCTGGTTTCTAACAGACTCTTGTTTCTCCCTCACAGACAGAATCCCTGCTGTTTTTCATTGCCAGATGTTATGTGGGCACCTCTTCCTGGCTCTAGTGCTCCAGGCTGTGGAGCCCAGCATGGGGTTGAGACCCCATGTTCCTCAGCTAAGATATCCCTCCAGAATCTCACCCACCACCCGGGAGGTATGAAGGCAGCCCCTTTTCGAATTTCCATCCTTTCTACCAGTCTTGATGTGGTTTCCTCTGTAAATCTTTGGTAATAAGACTTCTGTTCAGCTGGCCATCAGTTGCTTATTCAGGTTGATTGTTGTGTAATTTATTTATAATTCCAGTATGAACATGGAAGGAGGTAAAGGTAACTTCCATTGACTCTGCCACCAACTTCTTCCTGAAAATCCATAGTTTATTTTATATATATTTTAAAAATACTCTACTAAGGTATGATTCACATGCCAAAAGCTATACATATTTAATGTATACAACTTGATGAGTTTGGAGTTAAGTGTACACCTGAGAAACCATCAGCACAATCTATGCCATAACGTATCTATCACCTCCCAAACTTTCTTACTGCTATATCTGTAAATAAAATAAAAACATAAAATCTACCCTTTCAGCAAATTTTAAGTATATAATACAGTATTGTTAACTATAGGCACTATAGGTATCTAGGTCTTATGGATCTTTTATAACTGAAACTTTGTACCATTTGACAAATACCTCCCCAAATCCCACCCCCCTCAGCCGTGGCATTTACCATTCTACCCTCTGCTTCTAGGAGTTGAACTATGTAAGATTCCTCATACAGGTAGAGATCGTTTTATATTCCCACACACATAATCTCCATCTCCTACAACCCCATCTCCATCTCTACCAATCAAGCCCAAATTCAACGAACTTACAGTATAGAAATAATTAGTGACTAAAATCTGTCAGTTATTTGGCATTAACAGAAATGGGACCCACAGTTTTGTAATTGATATTTAGTTTGGAAATGTTTTAGATTTAAATCTGTGAGGGAAAACACTACAACAGCCTTTATATAGATTTAACTGTTTTGTCTGAGCAGTGTGTGCATTTTGGGTAAAACAGTGGGAGACTGAGGCCCAGGGACTTGGACTGAGAAGGCAGGGGAAAATGTATCTAATCTGAAGGCAGCTGAGCCCAGCAGCTGGGACCCAATAAGAGAGATTCAACTGGAAATGCCTCCTTATCAGTAAAACACACTGATCTAAGATATACGTTTATGAGAGCATCTTTTGGTTATGAATTACCAATGCAAAAAGAAAACTTTTATTTATGCAAGGGCAAACAATAATTTTAAATATCATCATTCAACTGAAAACACACACACATGTATGCACGCATTTCAAACACAAAAAACTTGAGGATAAACCCTGACTGGTGTGGCTCAGTTGGCTGGGGAACATTCCACAAAGCAAAAGGTTAGCAGTTCAGTTCCTGGTCAGGGCACATTCCTGGGTTGCCGGTTTTGTCCCAGGTGGGAGATTGATGTTTCTCTCTCACATCGCTGTTTCTCTCACTCTTTTTCCCTCCCTTCCTCTCTCTCTAAAAATAAATAAATAAAATCTTTTTTTAAAAAGGACGGTGGGGGGGCTTGAGAATAAGGTCCTCAGACCCCTAGGTATCCAGATTCTTGAGAAACAGTACTCTTTTACTATACTCTCATCATTTTGAGCATCAATATATGCATTGAACAGTGCTTTATATCATATATCATTTAGTGCTTTATATCATATCATTTAAGTAGAATGTTAAATTGCTGGAACTCATTTTTAAGTTAACAGTCTGTAACCAGACATGAAATTCCGTATTTCTGATTTCTAATTTGCATAAAAACTTCCACAATATATAGCTGCATCTTTGCAAAGCTTTGCCAAAATGCATTAGCCTCAGAAAAATCAAAGTTGTGACACGCTCATGCTGTGTAAGGCCACTGTTTTGGGGCTCAGTTTTCCTCAGGATGCATCCCGCTTTCCTGAGCACGTTCAGCTGGTTTGAACAGTGGAGACTCTTGCATGCGAGCTGATCTGGCTTTTCCGCCCCTCCCCCTCACTGAACTGCCTTGCTCTAGGCTCAGTTTAAACAAACCAGTTACGACCAGCTTTCTGTATACCTTATCTTACCCTTCAAGAGTAATTTCAGTTCAAATTCCAGGGTTCAACTCACATGACACAAACTTAAGTCTAAGAACAAATGGGCCCCTTTAAGCAGGAATTTTCTTTATCCTAAAAACTGCATCAACTACTTCAACAAACATGATTTAGCAGTCTTTCAAGGAATCCAATATGATCCTTCTTTGCAATGCCAGAGATAGATATCACAGTTAAAAGCAGAAGATTTATAAGTACAGATGGAAAATACATTGTGTAATCAAGCACCATGTCACAAGAAATGCATTCTTCCTAGAATTCAAACTTTATCTTCTTGAATTTATTTAGTAGGTATTCGTTGATAATTTTTTTAAAGATCTGGAATACCTAAAGGTTAAATCCCATTAAACATCACAAAGGGAGAATTATTTCTGATTCAGAACCCAGTCCTATTCCCATATGGGATTTCATTTTCTCCCCTTTTAGACAACATAATTAAGTCAAGTGGATTCAAGGACTCACTCTAATAGTAGACATTTAAATTACAGAGAAACTAGATGAACTAACCTAAAGTAGGAACATTTTAAATGAGCACTGACTGCCTGTCAGGGGCTATGCTAAGATGTTTTACTTACTTGTCTCACTGGATGCTCAGTAACCCTATGAGGTAACCCTATTACTATGCAATCCTAAAAGCTACCTTTTCACCTAGACAACCAATAGCCCAGGGCAGTGGGGCCTCTGGAATGTCTCTATTAGAAGGCCTTAGGAACTGCATGCAATATAGGAAAATTACAGACTTCTCTTAAAACTGTATGTAGCAAGCACATTGTTTTTAGATTAAATATTTAGTTGTTATAGTTCAAAAAGTGGCTAAAAGTGCTGTGGAAGGACTCATGACCCCTCCCCCGGTCCTCCAGACAGGCAGGCTTGCTCCTAGTGTCGCAGCTCCCTGGCACCAGTGGGGACCAGCGCTGTGGAAGGAAGGCTTCACCATGAAACTTGGTTACTACAAGAGTGAAAATACATGATAAAACTGTTCGTGACAACTAAGAAAGGAGAGATGGAGGAAGTCTAAAAAGAGCTAATCATGAGACTGTAGAAAGGTGAGGTTTTTATAGCAAAATGGAAACTGCTTCACAGCCCCCAACAGGATGTTTTTGATTGCTTTCTCTGTATAATCGAAGGACTGGTGTCTGATTTAGGAGGTCTTTTCCATCTAAAATGTCTGCACATACCAGTTCAAATGCATGGTGTCAGGAAAAAAAGAGAGCCAAGCTGTATACACACTTTGCTCTCACTAATAAGAGCTGAGCCAGGTGTTCTCAGGCGCCCACTTTGGCAGGGACACCGGAAGCAAACAGTGTGGGGGAGGAGGGGAGATGTCAAGGTTTGCACAGGCCTGCAGATGCCACGGCTGGCTTACAAAGTGCATTGATTCACATGTTAATACTGGAACCTTCACTAAATAATTAAAACTAAACAAAGAGTTTGTGTTCTACATGATTCTTTGGCCTCCTACTAGGGAAAAGAATGAATATTACATCAGTCCTATATGATATATTTCATTTCTTGTTACATAAACCCTGGAAGACAAATTGCCAAAAAAAAAAAAAAACCCACCCCAAAACCATATTTCTAACAGGTTTCTCTTTTCTTTCTCCTTCCTTTTCTTCCTTCCCTCCTGTCTATATTTCTTCCTCCTAAAAGAGACCTAAACAATAAATGTGTTTTCTAATATCTGTGTACTGACTATTAAGTTAGTTAAGAAAGGTAAAATAGCAAAACATTTTTCCCCTTCACACTACACGTCAGTGACTGAGCCGTTTTCAGTTCAGGAGTGTTTGTTTTCCACCAGTGGGAGTCTGCAGTCCTTTAGGACTGAAGCAGATATCTGGGACGTGTCACTGGGGGTGTTAGATAATAAGAGCCCCAAGCTTGCTGAAGGCTGAAGCATGCAAGGCCGTATCTTCTCTTTGCTTTTACTAGCCAGAGCTCCACTTCCTGTCATTCTTTTCTAATGTCCTTCTGTGCTGTTTTGCAAGAGTTGACCAAAAAATGTCAAGATTGTTTGCCATCTCCAATCCTAAAAAGAACCTTGATCAGAACATACATGATTTCTAAAAGGGAAATGATAGAATTGATGGTAAACTTTTTTATATGTTTTTTTCTTCCTGGGAAAGAGTAACTATTATTTTCTTAAAAACATTTTATTGTTTATGCTATTACAGTTGTCCCAATTGTTCCCCTCTGTCCCCCTCCACCCAGCCTACCCCCCACTCCCTCAGGCACTCCCCACACCATTGTCCACGTCCACCCCCCACGGGTCATGCATATATGTCCTTTGGCTAATCCCTTCAAGAATAACTATCTTGAAAGAACAACTCAAAAAAAAAAATGTTAGGCCTACAGGGGAGTCAGAAAATTATAATTTGAATAAGACTCGGTTAAATCAACCAACTGACAAATATCAAGTACCAGGTTGAATTAGAAATTAGATTCCTTCCTAACCCTCCCTCACATATGAGCCAACTGCAAAATAAGAAATTTTCAAATGCTTATCTCCTCAAGCAAAATCTCAAGCACAGTTTAACTTATACCAGAAGAGGCAGGCAAATCTGACATGGAAAAATGAGGTTGCCACTCACATAGAAATAAAGTATCAAATCAGGAGCTGGGCCTAGAGAGATTTTTTATTGACTTGATTGGGGTGACGTTGGTTAATAATATTACATAGTTTTCAAGTGTACAGGTCTATGATAGCTTATCTGTATAAGGCCTTGTGTGCCCACCACCCAACGTCAAATCTCCTTACATCACCAGATATCAAACCAAAAAGCTTCTGCACAGCCATAGAATGCATATTGAAGTGTGCATATTTTGTGTTCATAATTACCTAGTATTTCTTGTCTGCACTTTCCAACCCACTTGATAGTAGCCCCTGCCTGCTGCCCAGCTGCTTGTATGCACGCAAACCACCCAGCCCTCTCCAAAGCTATATTCAAGTCAATGTCACAATTGGATCTGTTTAAGTGTGTTGATGTCATGAAATGTGTTTTGAATATGAAAAATCTTTAATTATGGAATAAAAGACTTTTCCTTTTCTAAAAGAACTTTTAGGCCTCCTTGTACAGGTTTGGTACTGTGGTGGAGGGTGCAGACAGAGAATTCCCTATACTATCCTCAAGACTGATTTCTGTAATTAGGTTTAGATCCAAGCTCAGCAATGGCAGTGAGTCTGTGTAAACATGTGCCATACAATCTGTGTTTGAGAGAGTTCTGTGTGTTTGTGACACTTGTACTTTTCAAGCTCCATTTCCCTGGCACAGTAAAAACAACTATTGCAAATTGCCTTTTCTTGAAAATAATAGTAAAGCATTTTTGCCCAAATTTTTTCATGGTCATCTGCCTCACAACAACCTGTGAGGTCGACAGAGCTGGCTTATTTCCCCATTCTACAGGTTGGAAAATCAATGCCCACAGGATGTTGAGAGCCACGGTCAGGGTCAAAGACCCTGAGTCGTCTCAGACCTCTTTCCTTTGCACAAATGGGTCCCAAACATGACACCAGAATCCAATTCCTAGATCCCACCTCTAACAGTTCTGGAATAAGCCTGGGAATCTGAAAATCGGTAAAGGATTCCTTAGTGATTCTGGTGCTCAGACAGGTTCACACTAATGAAATAATAATGGTCAGGTGGGTTAAGTAGAGGAAATGCTGACACAGTACGGTGTCTTCTGTAATTATCCCTCAATCAGCTCTATATTCAATTGGATGGGGTTCTACCTCAGAGAGGAGGTAGAAAGGAGATATAAAGAAAGCAGAACATCCAGATCTGGGGAAAAAGCAGGAAACTCAAGATTAGTTCCAAATCAATCTAGAGAACTGTCTATACAACACACTGATTCAGATTCCCTTAGCACACCAGAGTTGCTGCTAACCATGTGTTTCCCTCACTAGCGTAGCACTAGTGTAGAAAAACACTCTCTTTGCTTTATTTCCAAGCTTTGGATAAATTTTCTTAGCAAGGGGTATCAGCAGGGATTCAGGGTAAGAGGCAACAGTGGCAAGGGGAGGGCTCTTCCTGCATCACTGGTAGATGAGGTCTCTTTCCAGTGGCAAGGGACAAGAGGGGAGGCCTTTCTTTATATAAGTTTCTATGTCAGATGTTCTTAAAGGTAACACCGTAATTAACATTTGCAATGGTGACAGGTTCCAGTGGGTACTTCATGAATAAAGAAGACACCAATGGCTTATATGGATGCACACTAGAATAATTTCATTTATTAAAATATTTTGTTTGACTAAATACTCTTGTATGTTTGATGCCACACAAATTTTACTGCCTGTTAATTAGTTATTTAGGGTTTTGTTCCTTTCTGGAAGTTGAAAGCCCTTTTCTTTCTTAGCTCTTCAGCTTTTGAAAATCCTAAAAATCAATTTTTTGTCTTTTAAGTCCTCTAATCCAAGGACAGAGCAGCAGCATTCCAACAATATCTGTTTACAAAGTGTCATTGTAACTTTATTATCCTAGAAAGTGTCATTTTTAAGAAATCATATTTTTCAGGACATCAAAATGGAAATGATGTCTATTTTCTAGGATTGTTTTCTTCTGCTACTATCTGACACAGGGAATGGATTAGATGACCTCTGGGACTCCTTTATGTTCGTGTAGTCCCAGGATTCTAAAGGCACTGGAGCTTCCAAATGGTCATATATCACATTCCGGGGACATGTCATTAAAATTAGACATTGAAGTAGATTTTAGCAATTCATCCCTTAAATTTCCTGTCATTAACATATTTAAAATATAAAGTATGTGCTCAGAATATTTGCCATTCTCTACCAATTAAAAATTATAGGCACTTTAAGAGCTGGGATCCTGCTACCTTGTGCATGTATTAGTCTAACATGGTGCTTAGCATATAGTGGCTGCTTAATAAATATTTTTTGATTGAAGAATGAGTATTGTTGTTAAATATCTAGAGACAGAGATTCTGATTAAAAAATTAGTAAAATTTTTGTGTTAGTCTCCCCAAAATGGAAAACCACTCTATAAAAATATTGAGAAAATAGCCATTTTCAAAAGTATCTTTTCCAATTTGAGAATAGTTTGTATTTTAGAATGTGAAAAAGAAAAAAACAAACAGGATCTATTGTTATTAATTATTATACCACAGGTAAAGCAACAACTCAAGTATTATTGACAGGATGAGAAGTTTATAGTATTCTCCAAAATGCTTCTTCGGCTTCTTTCAGACTATATAAATCATTTTTTACTACATTCATATCTCATTTCCTTCTGGTCATTATCTGAACTATCACAAAGTCATGAAAATGTTGTTCTGTTTTGTTGTTTTTGTTGCTGAAAAGTACTAAATAATTTATGACCTTTTGAGTCACCGTTTTGGAAAAATAAGTATATGCTTCTCTTTTAAAGCTATCTAAATTCTGTTTTGATGTGTTTTCAAATGTTTGCCTTTTGGAGAGCTGTTGCAAAATTAAAAGCAGTGGTGAAAGAGTTCTTTGTCTGAGACCAACTATAAAACTGTTGGAAGTCTGACTGCGGTTAAGAAAAATAACAAAATCCCATGTTAAAACGACTTCCAGGAAAATTATTCCATTTTGTTTGGAAAAGGCCTGTCAGAATTCATGCTAACGGGCACATGCAGTGTAATTGTAATCTACTGTTTTGTTAGTTTATTTGTTTGTTCTTTGCTTTTTCAAGGGGGCTTGGAGCAAGGAACTGGAGAAGTCATATTTTTGGATCTATGAAAAGTGCCTAATCCATACATCTAATAAATGTTATTTCCATCTTCTCAGATCCTGTTCCAAGTACTGGTGATAATTAGTAAGTTAGATACACAAGCTTCCAGCCCTGGAGACTCACAGCCTTGTAACTGAGACAGACAATAACAAGTAAGCAAATAAATCAAGAATATAATTACAGGTTTTTGATAAGCAACATGAAGAAAATAAACAAGGTTCATGAGAAGTAGTCCTGGGAAAAGGGGACCATTTCAGAGAGGTTTGTCAGGAAAATCCTCTCTGAAAAGCTGTATAGGTTAGAACTCTTTACGTTATGCATAAAAACAAGAACTGGCTTAAACAATAAAGAGAATTTATTGACTTGTCTGGGAATAGGTCTAATTTCCTGCAGGGTTTGGTCTAGCAACTTAAAGTCATTCCAAAAGATCTCTGCTTTCCTCACTGATGAAGTCATCCAGTGGGACTGCACACCGTTGCTACTCTCCACTCCTCACCCCCACATATGTACACAAATATGCTCTCATTTACAAACATAATTACTACCCAGTAATCTAGGGAAAGAGGAAGGTCTTATTCAAAAGCTCTCAATGAATCAAAAGAAACTTTTCTTTACTGTGAAACCCTGATAAATGTCTTCTCTCATCTCCTTGGCTCTGACTGGGTTATAGGGCCATTCCTGAACTGACCTCCATGGCCAAGGTAATGGAAAATGCTTATTGGCTCCAGCCAATCAGGACCACACCTGGCCCTGGAGATGGGGTCCATTCCCCACTAACCACAAGTTTATAAAAGGGTAAGGGTGGAACTCCAGAGGAAAACTCAGTCACTCTTTTACCAAGAGAGAGATGGATAAATGTCAAGTGCAAAATGACAGATGCATCTAGAATGAGATGACATTTAAGCTGCAAGTTGAATATATGTGACAAGCCAGTCAGGGAGGGTTCCATGTACCAGAAATAGCAAGTGAAAAAGTCTAAAGCAGAGAAGAGCTTGGCATCTTCAAGGGACAAAAAAAGGTATTTATAAAATATACAATAAATGAGCTCTGGTAATTTCATCAAGAACTCTCTTCTAGCCCTGACTGGGGTGGCTCAGTTGGTTGGACGCCACAAAGCAAAAGGTCGCCAGTTCAATTCCTGGGCTTGGCGCATGCCTAGGTTGTGATTTGATCCCCGCTAGGGGCATATACGAGAGGCAACCAATTGATGTTTCTGTCTCATGTCGATATTTCTCTCCTCTTTCTCACTCCCTACCCCTCTCACTAAAAAACAAATAATAAATTTTCTTTTAAAAGGAGAACTCTCTTCTAACCACACAAAAAAAACTGAGTGGTAATATGGCCACTTCAGGTCTGTTTCCCCATATTCCTATATTTTCCCTGTAATAGCAAATAGCTTCACATGAGCTATTTCAATAAAATAGGACCATAATATGGCATAAAATGCTATACATGGTATAACTAAATAATTCTATATAAATTGTATATTTGATTGTTATTCAGTCAAAATTATGGAATGTCTGAGTGGAATCACAAATTCTTATTTTAGATGTGTAGCAGCACTATTTTTCATCAACATTAGAAAGTATTATATAGCAATCTAAAGTTTTTTTTAAATTACTTTATTGTTGTTCAATTACAGTTGTCCGCATTTTCCCCGCACCGCTCTCCCCCACCCCAGCCAAACCCACCTCCCTCCCTTGCTTCCACCCTTGGTTCTGAGTCTATGGAAACACCAGCACTCTTAGACACACTGTGAGTGGCCCTTTTTAAACAATGTTGAGCGGACCCTGAACTATAATCCACTGTGAGCATTAATGTTTATGCTGACAGCTGGCCTTTCCTCTGCTTTGTAACAGGCTGTACAGACCAGCAATGTGCACGTCTAAGACATTTCGAGTCTATTATATGTTGTATCACA
>CM052541.1:33463693-33482671 GCA_028533065.1 Trachops cirrhosus | reverse complement strand
TACATAACAAAAGTCAAAGGTGAGATCATATAGTATTTGTCCTTCACCCGCTGGCTTATTTCACTTATCATAGTGCTCTCCAGTTCCATCCATGCTGTCGCAAAGGGTAGGAGAAAGTTTTAACCACATTTTCAATTGCTTGTTTTTGCATATGGCAGTTGCTAGGTGATTGAAAGATTATATGAGTATGCACTGAAATTACTCGAGTCAGATGACTTCCTTGTGTGTTATGTGAAGAAAATTCATTCAAAATAGACTCTAGAGCTGACTAGAGAGCAAGGCAGACTGTGTCACCCAGAGCCTTGAAAGCACACTGAGTACCCGGCACCAACACTATAGAAATCAGATGAGGAAAGTGCTGTTTTTCAAGTGGTGAAGGGCTGGAGAGCTCTAAAGTGTTGGAGACCTTTGCCTGAAGGCACTTAGCCCTGCCTCTAAGAGATGGAGGACATGAAGTTCCATTGGAAAAACTGCTCCTTTGTGATTTTTTTAGAGGTGGTATTATCACACATGACAAAAGGACATAATATGTAAGGGAGGAGTGGGTATATAACAATTAATTATATTTTTCTCTGATGTGTATTTTGAAAATTTTCATAATAAAAATTAAAATTAATTGAATAAAATACAGCCTGTACCTCTTGATGAGAGACAGTCAGTTGGTCATTGTTTCAATTTGGAAGTAATATAAAGACCTAAAGACAAGTTGTATGATCCAGATTTACCCTCTTTAAAAGGACAGAGGAATAGATCTTTTTTCAAACATTTAACGGTAGGTTACATATATCAAAGCTCTTTTCCTATAAATACTAGTTTCCAAATAGTTAAAAAAAGAGATTCTTTTATATATATACAGTACACATAAACTACATAAACTACAATAAATTTAACATTGTTACATTGTCTTTATTAAAACCCTGTCAATTTACATAATTTTGTCAACAAAGGTATTTTCTTTGCCATTCAGAACATGGTTTAGTAGGATAATTGTATTTGGTTTTCATGCTGGAAACAGCCTAAGTGCCCATCAGTAAATGAGTGGATCAAAAAACTGTGGTACATTCACACAACAGAATACTACACAGCAGAAAAAAAGAAGCTCCTACCCTTCACAACAGCATGGATAGAACTGGAATGAAATAAGCCAGGCAATAAAAGACAAATACCATATGATCTCACTTACAAGTGGAACCTAACCAATAAAACAAAGAAGCAAGCAAAACAGAACCAGAGACATGGACATAAAAAACAAACTGACAGTCACAAGAGAGTGGGGATCACAGGGGAAAGAATAGGAAGGGTCAAGGAACACATATAAATGACCCATGGACAAAGACAACAGGGGGTGGAGGCTTGAATGTGGGGGCAGGTGGGGCAGGTAGGGCAGGGGAGATTCATGGGGGGAAATGGGGACAACTGTAAATAAACGACAATAAAAAAAGAAAAAAATAGCACATTCAAAAAATAAAAGGAGAAATCTTTTAAAAAATTGTCAGAATCACAAATCAGTCACTGCAGCTGGCTCATCCCCATTCCATGAGCCCATGCCCTCAGCCAGGCCCTACAGGCATGTGTGAAGGACCCCAGGTTCCTCAGGCCACCCTCCCCACTGTTTCAGGCTTTGTCTTTAGGGATGCATTTCATCAAGGTAGCAAGGAGGTCTTTTTTCTGAGAAGGAAAATTTCTATCAAAGAAATGTTTCTGTACAATTAGTGAAAATTAATTGGTCCTCCACATGCTGCCACATTCTCTGGATAGTCTCTGTTCACTGTTTATCATAACCAAGGATATTTATTCTTTCCACATACATTTTTTCTTCTAATAGCTGAGTGATCTCTTCTGTGAGTGCTGTGTTTGGGTGATATTTAGGGAATATCCGAAGTTTGGGCTTAGAGAAAGGAAGGAGACCTCTTCAGCCCTCATGGAGTTCCTCCTTTGGTTTCTCAGAAGTGACCGGGGAGAGATGGCTGGGAAGGAGGTCGACCTTCCTTTGCTCACCTGCCAGCTCAGAGTTATGTTACAAAGGAGGAGGCAGCAGGGAAGCCTTGTTCATCCACTAAAGACCTTTTCTTCCTTTCTCACCAGAGAGGTGAAAAGAGCACAGTGTGAGAGTTACAGGTGTGTCTGAGTATGTGCATAATAACCTTGGGCACCTGACTATGTTTACTCAGGGTGGAATAAGGGTTGTAAACAATATCTGTTGTCCACTTTCCTCTCTGTCAGGAAGAGGCCAATGAGAGGAAAAAACAGTCCAGGAAGCAAAAGAGGACCTGGAGAAGCAGTTTGTATTTATTTTCATATAGTGCTCCAGTCAATTTCTACAACTGTAGTGTGAATTGGATTCCATACTATTGACTCCTGACTGGCTCTCCCCACAACTTTTTCTGAACTGTCCCATCTTCACATCAAGACAGCGCAGCTCTGGAGTGGGTCAGGGACAGGACATTTTTCCTGAAAACTGTGGCTTTTTGCATTTTAGAGAAAGTCTCCAGTATCACTGAACCCAGAACAGTACATGGACTGGATTGGAGTATGTGTGGTGGGCAACACTGTTGTGTTGGATCCTGGGATGGCTCCGGGCACAGACTAAGATTTGAGTAAATTCACTTAAGAATCTGTCATGTCTGTAGTGTTAATCTGTGTGAGAAGCAAACTTTAAACATTACAAATAGGTCTCCCTCTGAAGTGGGCACCCTAGGGAAGGGAATCCCCTTCCAGCTAAGTCTCTCCAAGGTATCCAATTGGATGACACATTGCTAGGATAAGTTATTATCTTGCTATTAGTGGTGGAAATGTTCATAGTGCCCTCTCTCTGCTTGGGGGAAAATGAGGTAGAGAGTAAAAAAAATGGGTTAGGTTTCACTAAATAAGGAGGAAGAAAAAATAAAAAGGGAGAATGATTCAGCTGGTTGGAATAAATGGGAATGTTCCCATTAACCCCGATCACACCCCTCCACGCACAAACAACCTGATCCAGGCCCTGCCTCTTTGAGGCTCATTAGTCATTGTGAGCGTATTGATGTCATCCTAGAGGAAGGGTACAAGGATCTTCTCTTTGAGCACAAGATAATTTTATACATATATTTCTGGCATGGCATGGCCTTATGCCCATGCTGAGGAAGGTGGCTATGATGTAGTCCTTCCAGCCGTGCTTGATGACAATGTGCAGGACATGCACACACTCTGGCCATTAGGGCCAAGGCACTGCCTTCCTATTTTAAAGCTCTTGGAGAATCCCTAAAAGATCTCTGGAGAAACCTGCAGTTCATGCAGGACAGGTGAGTGGCAGCTCCCAGGGTGCACTGGTGCTACAGGTAGCCTGGGACCCCAGTTCAATGCCTCAAAGTCAAAGTAGTCAGAGATACCAAGCAGGTCCTCCTCTTTATGCACATCCATGTCATCTGATCAAATCCAACTTCCAAAGGGAATATCTGCAAACAGAGAAGATGTCAAAGGGATGGGACCACAAAGGAGTCAAAAGTAACTTCTGGGGCCCAATAAAAAGTAAACCTAAAGGAGTCCCCTTAGGGGGACTTTTGAGCAACCTAATGTATCAACACCAGGCTGCAGGCCTCAGGTGAGAAGGCTGGCAATGTGGATCATCCTATCTCCATCCCAGTCTCATCATCCTATCCAAGCTCCCAATTCATGGGCCCAGAACAGCAACAATTACAGAGAGAGCCAGTGTTATAGAGGAAGCAAAGCCTACAGGCTGGCAAGATTAATTACAGCTCTTAAAAATATAGAAAATAACCCTCACTTTTTTTATTATCATACCTTAAAGTTTAGAGAGGCTGAGTTATCCAATAAGTGAAAAATTCAGTATTACAGAAACCCAGCTGTGATTGTTAGCCTGGGAATCTTTACCATGAATCCATGAACACAGGATACCTAAGGGCTGACTGACTGGTCTGGGGCACACCCAAAGTCATCCCTCGTCCCTAGATTTTTCCTTATCTTTAGAAACACACAAGAGATAAAGCAATCAGAAAGGATTGAGAAAAGCAGGAAGCTAGTAAGGAGGAATCCCCATTCTTACACTACTTCTAGCTATATGTTTCTCCTTTGCAGGATCCATGCCATATAAGAAAACAGGAGGGCAAAACTCATTAGCAGCAAGCATTCCAACATTCACATCATAGAGGTGCCAGAAGGAGAAGAGAAAGAAACTGGAAATCAATTTTAAAAAATAATAAAAGAAAACTTCCTTAATTTGGTGAAGGAAATAGACATACAAGTCCAGGAAGCACAGAAAGTCCCAAACAAGATGGACACAAAGATGACCACACCAAGAAACATTATAACTAAAATGCCAAAGGTTAAAGATAAAGAGAGTATCTTAAAAGAAGCAAGAAGAAAGCAGTTAGTTACCTACAGGGAGTTCCCATAAGACTATCAGCTGATCCTCAAAAGAAACTTTGCAGGCTAGAAAGGATTGGCAAGATGAAAAGCCAGGACCTACAACCTAGATTACTCTATTCAGCAAAGCTATCTTTTAGAATAGGAGGGCAGATAAAGTGCTTCCCAGACAAGGTAAAGCTAAAGGAGTTCATCATCATTAAGCCATTATTAAACAAAATGTTAAAGGGACTAATTTAAGAAAAAGAAGAAGATCAAAACTATGAACATTAAAATGGCAAAAAATTCACAACTATCAACAGCTGAATCTAAAAAGACTAACTCAGCAAATTCAGAATGGGAACAGAGATCATTGGGATGGTGGCCAGTGGGGAGGGGGTCCAGGGGAATAGGGGAAAAAGTGAAGGGATTAAGAAGTACAAATTGGTAATTACAGAAGAGGCACAGGGATGCTAAGAGAAGTATAGAAAATGCTGTTGCCAAAGAAATTATACATATGACCCATGGACATGAACAAAGGAGGGGGTATCGCCAAAGAGTATGGGGAGTGCTCAGTGGAGAGGAGCAAAGGGAGAAATATTGGAACTATAATAGCATAATCAATAATAAATAAATTAATTGATTAATAGCATAATCAATTAATAAATAATAAATAAATAAATTAAGAGCTATTTCCCTTTAAAATAAAGTTTTTAAAAACTTTGTGACCAAACCTGGGGTTCATAGTGTTCAGTTTCAGGGTCATTGTTCACTTGGTATAGATTTGTGCTCCAGGAGTGAACAATGATATAAAATACAATGAGAACTGGGTTCTCTGCAGTTATAGGATCCCAAGTCCTATACCCTACACTTAATACAAGGCAAATCAAAATGCATAAATTAAAAATGCATGAATGGACTGGAAGCTTGGTGTGGAGTGGCTCTGGTTTATACATTTTGGGGAGTTGGTGTTTTAATGTTATAACTCGTCATAAACGTAATGGGTAAAAAGTGGCATGTTGGTGTTATAATTTATAGTTCCCATAAGTTTATTGGTCATTTGTGTTTTTAGATGAACTTCCTATTCCTTACCTTTGGTTTATTTTTCTATAGGACTGCTCTTTCTTTCTTTGTTTCTTTCTTTCTTTCTTTTTTTCTTTCTTTCACAGTTAATAGGCAGGATTTTTAGAATTTTAAACTTTTTTCTTTATATGTTTTAAATATTTTTCGTGTCATTTGTAGTTTAACTTTGTTTTTAGAGTCTTTTACCATATAGAAATTTTACATTTTCATGTATCAATTCTGCCAAACATTATCTTTTTGGCAGTGTTAAAAATTCTGATGGTTTTAAACACCAGACAGATAACACCAATAAGTGAAGTGGTTCAGGAGAGGTTTGGGTGAACTAGGAAGCATAAATAGAAAGCAGGCATTACTTGTTTAAACAAAGAGGGAAAAACTCTGGGTTATAGGCATGGCTGAGCTGGTTTTCACGTGCTCCCAGAACTCTGGCAAAGGTACATAGGCCTTGTTAGAAGGGTGCCTGGTCATGCCGGGCTTGAGGATTCCTTGAAAGCATACTGAAGCTGTGAAAGCAACCTCTAATGGCTGAGTAGAGGAAGATGTGACTTGCCTAGGTTGGGGCTGGCCATTCTTCACATGTCCACTTTGGCAAAGAGGAAACTGTTGTTCATCCAACTTTGATGCTCGGGATCCCAGGTAGTGCAACGTGAAGGTAGCATCCAGAAATAGACATAGCGTTGAAGTCTGCTTGTGGTGGTTATAAGTAAACACCTTTATTTTCCCTCTCTTTTACACCCACTCTTCCATCCTTTGACTAGCTAATTTGGACTTCCACTTCCAATGTCATCTTAAAACTTCCTTTAATTTTTTCCTGGCCTCTCCTTGTCTACCATACCCCCATCTGGTTGGAGGCCCCTCATATATGCCCCCATAGCAAACTGCACTTTCCCTGTCACCGTATTTATCACTTCAGAAGACCATTATCTGTTCAACGTCTACCTTTCTGACTACGTCATCACATGCTACTTGAGGCAAAGATGGCTATCTGTCTTGCTCACAATTATATTCCCAAGCCTAGCCTAACACAAAGTAGAAGCTAATATTGATTTCTGATATGAATGAATAATGTGTGCATGGCTCTGCAGGAAGTACTGCATCTGTCTCATATTTTCATTCGGCACAGGAATTTATAAGGCAAAAGTGGTCTTCCACACAGGGCCAAGAAGTGCTTTCTGGTTGGACAGTGATGCAGACTTTGTCTCCAGCAGAAACTGGAGAACTATGAAAACAAACATGTGGTCACTTGAATCTGTCTCCCTGTCAGCTAGGGAGAGCTCGACTCAAATTTCATCCCAGAAACTGACCCGTGTTACTTCGGTTGTTTATTTATTTTTTTAACTTGAAAGGGAATCAAAATGCTAACATGGAACACAAACTGCTTTAAAAAAACACAAAGGGGTGGGGGCAAGGAGGAAGAGTTGGAAATAGAAAAAAACAGTGAAAATAAACTGAGTAAAACAGCACTTCAAAACACATTCATATTCTGAGACAACAGGTAGCTATCTGACTCTGGTTCTCATGATGTAAAACATCTGACAAGTTTGTTGATTTTCAAGAGAAAAAAATAAAAGCAACTTCTGGATTTGAATGTAAAGTTTTTCTTAAATATTAAGTAAAAAACAAAATATTCTCTTTCTTTTTCCTCAGAAGGGACCTCACCCCAAAAAAAGAAAAGAGAGAGAGGGAGAGGTTCTGAAATTTTGTTTTTATGATTAGGATTATGCTATATAGACTAAACATAAATAACAAGGAAACAGCAAAAAGATGAAGGAATAAAAAGAAAAACTTTACCTGATAATTTTAATGATTCTTTAGAATATTTTTAATGCTTAGAAAGGAAACAGTCTTTCTCTATTCAAACTGAGCAGTTACTGTAGGCACTTCAGGGGTAGAGCAAACCCCTTCCCACTATCTCCTTACCCACTCCTCCCGTGCTTACCCACCAGCTATGACTGCAGCACCCCCCACAGGAAAGATGAATCTCAGGGACCACATGATGCCCTTTCCCTGACATAGTTGATTGAATCAGGGCCAACATCTTTCCCCACTGTACCAACCAAATATATTCTCTGAATTTGAAGTAACAGAGAGACAGAATTTGGTTTCAATTCATTCCTCTTTATAACTAGAAGAAGTTTCTGTTGCTTCAACCACTAATTTAAATATAGTAAATATATTTACTATATTTACCAAGTTTCTGTTGCTTCAACCACTAATTTAAATATAGTAAATATATTTACTATATTTACCACAGAAATATAGTAAAGAAAGAGAGAGAGAGAAAGAAAGGAGAGAAAGAAAGAAGAGAAAGAAGAGAGAGGAAGGAAGGAAGGAACGAACGAACGAACGGAAGGGTGGGAGGGAAGGGGGGAAAGAGAGAAAAGGAGAAAAGGAGGGAAACAAAACATACCAAGGATTTCCACAGAGCTGAGTTAAATGTACATTAACCCTAGATAGGTTCTCAAACAAGGTGACTCAATACATTTTGACCTATTGAAAGTCAAATCTTGCTATATAATATATAATGTTATAAATATTATACATTATAATACATTATATTATACATTATACATTTATACAATATACAATATACCATATATTATACATTAAAATATTTATAATATATAATATTTACAAATATTTATAAATTCTGGAAATATTTACTGCAAAGCAATTTATTGGTCTTTAAATTTCTAAAATGGTTTCACGGGTCATTTGAAAAAATTTGTATCACATCGATCAGTTATTATAAAATTATCTATGAATTTTGAATTCAAGTATGAATCCATATAGAAAAAATTAAATAACTGATTTCTTTTGGAAAATATGTGATAAAACTGAAGGCAATAAAGCCATTTCCAAGAGTATTTAGCTACTTTTTTAAAAATAAAATTCCATTATTAGGTAATAATATGGTAGACAATTAAATTTTAGGTAAGCCAACATAATTAATTATAAAAATTATACATTTATTCTACATTTATTGAAATATACTATATGCTAGGCCCCCTGCTATGCAGTGAGGATATGGCAGTGAACAAATTAGAGATAAATCCCGCTACAAGAAATTTACATTCTAGAGGGGCAAGATAATAAACAAAATTAATAAAATAAGCAGCATAATCTGTGATATAGTGACAAAGTAGCATGAAAAAGGTGAATAAAGAAGGAGGTGGTCAGAGAATCCCTCAATGAAAATCATACCTCTGAGTAAAGATCTGAATGAACCTTCAACTTTATTCATGTAGTCTAAACTTTTATATTGAAATGATAAATTGAACTGATACTTATTTCATAAAAACAAAAACAGGAAGGGGAGCTCTTCCTTGGTGAGAGAAAGTTTTCTGTCCCCAAAGTGAATGGCCCTTCAAGGTGGTGCCACTGAGTCTTTGTTCTCCTGGCAAATGCCATTCAAGTCCTGTGCTGCCTTCACAGACACCAGGACTCTCAGACAGGATTCATCATCCTTCCTGTCTGATGTCCCCTCACTGGGTACAGACTTGTAAAATAAACTAGGCTTTCTTCTCTAATAAACTATAGTCTCCTTGAGGTCTTTTTTTTGGGAGGGCTATTTCCTCTACAGGTAGCACAAGAATTTGTTTATTACAGGCACTCATTTACTTAATAACTGAACAGATACACATATCCAAAGAGTTAACAATAAACACAATTATAAAACACATACCTCAATATTGGCTAGATTATCTCTGGCCCAGAGAATAGGGCATCCCTGCCTATAAATCCTTCAAGGGATTCTCCTGGCCAACAGGAAGAAGGGTTAGAATATCTTAACTAGGCATTCAAGGTCGGCAGCAGCTGGGCCTTGCCCACTTTCTCTACCGTCTCTCCCACCACCTCTGCTCACCAGTCCCAATCCGGTCATGCAAACATGCTTATCATGCTTGAAAGCCAAGTCTCTGAGCTTCTGCAGAGGCTGTTTTCTTTGCCTAAAATTCTTGTTCTCCTCCTGTGTCTAGTAAATTCCTACTCATCTGAAGAATCTGTTCCAGCTTTGCTTCCTCTGAAACCTCCCTGATTTCCTCAGGTAGAGTTAGTTATTCATTCCTCCAAGCTCCCATATTGCCTCGTCCATTCATATGGACGAGGCAATATTTACATCACATTATGGTATGACTGTCTCCTTGTCTGGCTTCTCCACTTGACTGAGAGTTATTTGAGGTTAGATACAATTGTATTCATCTTTGTACCCTCAATGGATAGCAACAGTGTGAGGCAAGTCTCCAGTGTACTTGTTCCTAGATGCCATTCTGCATATTGAGCTGTGGCTCACATTCTAGAACCACACAAATTTAAACCAGGCACATCATTTATCTACAGAGCCAGGATCTCTGAAATCCTTGGTGGTGGAACACATATGTGGCATGCTCTTTCATGTGACATTAAAGATTTAAAACACATTAAAAATTAGCAATATGAATAACTAAATGGAAGAATTTAAGCAAGAGGTTTTAACTAGGGACATTCAACAAAGTCTGGAGACATTCTTTATTGTTGTAATTTGGGGAGTGGAGCTCCTACTGGTATTTGGTGAATAAAGGCCAGGGATTCTGCTAAACATCCTACAAAGTGCAAGGCAGCCCCCTTAAAAAATTATCCAGCCCCAAATATCAACAGTGTAAGGTTGAGAAATACTGACCTAATCCTTTCACCTTAACAAACTATAATTTTTTTAAAAAGTTACTCTAATTAGAAGTTATGATGGGCTCTAATGCAGATGACTACTTCCCTAGTCAACTTCTTAGAATGCACAACTTCTAAAAGTAGTCATAAAACATTGTACTCTGAACTGAGGGAACTGTTGGTCCCAAGAAAAAGGGAAGGGCCAGGTTTTCATGTTCTACATTTGATCAGTAGCAATTTGAACTCTGCTAAAATAATTAGATGATAATAATCATCATACTCAATCTCAGAAATATTTGGATGAATTATTAATATCACTATTAATGTATGATTGCTGATAAATGGATGACAACTTTGGAAAGAATAACTTGACTACTTAGCAACAAGATTACCAACCTTTGTAACATTTTAGCAATGCAGACTAGGCTCCAGTAGTTAAAAAATGAGGAAATACATCAAAGCAGAATCAGGAATGTGAAGCACTCTGAATGATGACATCTAAGATTAACCAGTCTCCCAGACCCCAGAAATATGTCAAGAATCTGAAGAGACTAGCAATACTACAACCCTACCTACTTATTCCAGTGACACAAGAGCAATGTAGTAGGAAAGCAAAATTCTACCTCTGTCTCTAGCTTCTCATTGACCATATTTTGATTGTCCAGAGGTGATCTGCCCATAGGTTTCCCTTTGACATACAGAATCTAACATTTTAAAAACTGAGCTTGTCCTTTTTTCATAATAAAATGGAGGTCCTGCGTTATCTTCAATGGCATCACCCAACTTCTGGGCACCTGGGCTCACAATCCTGTTTTCTTCCATTTCACATCTACACTTCAGCCTCAACATCCAACTACCCTCTGGATTTGTATCATGCAATGTCTTTTGGATTTGCTCCTTTGCCCCACTGATTCCCTTTTATCTCTGCTTTTCAACCCAATACCTTAATGTAGGTCTTTATCATTTGTATGCCTGGATTTCTGTAACAACCTCAGGCAGTATCCCATCAGGTAGTATCTTCCTGATCCACTCTGTTCCACATGATATTATAAGAACAACAACCACAGCAATACTGATAATTCTAGGCTGCTTGTAGCTTGGGAGTTTACAGCTCAAGTTTTGGGGTCAGACTGCCTGGATTTCAAGCACTTAGGTATATCATTTAATACTTGTAACAAACCAATGAAGTAGCTACTATGATTATCCCCATTTTACAGATGAGAAAACTGAAGATCACATGTCTAGTAAGCACTGAGTCAGGATCTGTACCAGTCTGCCTGACTCCACAGTCTGAGTCCTTACCATTGTGTGCACTGCCCATCATCCAGCCTCTTACCCAGGACTTGGAGAGTCTTACATCCACACCATGAGGCCACTCTCTGTATATCCGGATCCTGTGAACCCAGCTCATTTTCTCTTTCTGTATCATTTTTGCATGTGAGGGGCTGGTTGCCTTTATTTTATTTTGCATATATAGTGAATTGTTTTTTAATTGTTCTCAAGTAGCTCCATTTGCTTATATTTTGTCTCTAGGTTTAAGTTTTTAAAAGAACTTTGTTATTTTTCTACATTCTTCCAAAGTACCTAGTATAATACTCATGAGTATAGAGTGCTTTAACACTAATCTTTTAATTACTTGCATGAAAACACTTCACAAATAAAAAATATAATGAATTTAGGTGAATAGCTAATAGGGGGTATTATTATGAATATAAAAATCAAGTTGGAGAGTTCCTTACAGGTCATCAAAGCAAGCTAGATTTGAAGATCCTGAAAATAGTAAAATCTTAAAGCTTAATTTGTGAAGGCCAAATACAGGCAGAAAAAACAGACGTTATTTTTCCAATTATATAACTGGCCTAATCATTCCATAATACTGTCTAGCTTGAAGCATAAAAGCTTCCAATACTTTCAATCCCATGGGCCACTGAAATTGGAACCTAGAATTAGAAGTAAACAGTGGTGGGCAGTCCTACCATTTGTACAGTCACAGCATTTGGGCAAAAATCCTGGGGAGAATAGAGACTGGCATCTTGCTCCACTCAGTACCACTATCACCACTGTGGCTATCACTCAGAAACCTCTAACTGGATTAATAGCTGTGACAAGTCATTATTATGAGTCTTTGGTTTGACTTACATTACCGAATCATGTAAGCTCAGGCTCTGTTGAGCTTACATGATTGAACACTGCAGTTCACTCATTGTTTGTCTTGTGTACCTATAACAGATGACTCAACTTATTGAATTAGTGAGTGGGTTTGGAAATTCATTTTCTCTCTGCATAACAGTAATAATAACACTAATATCTGTCATTTGTTGGATTGACAGTATGCATAGTGGTTAAAATCCAGCTCTCTCAAGTCAAGTTGCTTGAATCCACACACCGGCTATTTGTTTTTAGGAAAGTTACTTAATTTTTTAGGCTCCTGGGTTCTTTACCTAGAAACCAGGCCTAATAAGAGTTACTACCTTCCACAGGACTTCTGGAAGGATTCAAGTAGAGAATAAATGTTACACAATTAGTATAGTCTTATACATATTACTTAAATACTCTAACAACTGTAGCCATTTTTGAGTGCCCACTCTATGTCGGGCATCACACCAGGGTTTCTCAATCTTGGCATGATTGACATTTGGGCCCAGATAATTCTTTGTTGTGGGGGGTTGTCCTGTGCATCGCAGAATGTTTATTTAGCACATCCGTAGCCTGTAAGTCAGGCTACCGTCATAAGTCAGAAGCACCTCCTATGTCATGACAATCAGGAGCAAAATCAGCCCCGGTTGAGAGCCACTGCACTAACCTCAGCTCTTTAGAAATATTTTACTGATTCCTTAACATACTCTGACAAGATTGTATGCCAATGGTTATCTCCATCTTACAGGTAAGGAAATGGCAGCTCAGACATGTTACCAAGTTGCCCAGGGTTACCCAATTTGCCCAGGTTCAGCTGACACCATAGTGTTGGTTGTGCATTATACCTCTCTAATGTGGGTGGTGCTTCTCTTCATGACATTCTTGGTTTCTTATCTACAAAGGCACTACCTGTAGGCAGAGGCCAGGAGGACCTTCAGAGGATAATAGTGAGGCCAAATCTCACCGCTACAGAGTCATGAAGTGACCTCAGGAATCCTCATCTCATGCTCATAATCCAAGCCCCAGCATTTCCACGCAGAGCAACAGAGTTTTGATAAATCCCACCAGGAGTGGGTAAAAAAGAAAAAATGGCATTATTCTAAAAACCCCCTCAAAAATGTGAACTAAAAATATATACAGGACCCATCTTTAATTCCTCCCTCTCCCTCAGTTTCCACGTCAAGTCCCTCTCTAAGTAATAGGTATGCTCTTCCATTTAGCTTCTTTTTGTTTCCACAGACTCCACCTTATCTCTGGCCCTCACAAGAGACCACATCCAAAATGCTCGCTGGCTGTCCCCGTGCCACAGTTCATTTAGCATCCTGCTGCCAGACCAATATCCAGCACAAATTAACTACACCAAGTTACTGCCGCACTAGAAAAGCACTAATAAACCCTCATTTTCTGAAGCATCATGTTTAAATTTCAGTGACATTCAAGACCTTCGAAATGCTTTCTCACTCTACCCTTTGTCATTCTGTCTATGTCCCCCCGCCTACTCCCATTCACCACCTCACCACCCCACCACACTCCTGGCTATCCTACCAATTGGCTGAGGGGAACCCTTGCTTCTCTGTGCTCCTCATCCTGTGGCTTCCGTGTTCCCTTCTCAACGCCTTTCTGTCAAAATCCTAACCACTCTTTTAGGCCCAGCTCAGGCTGATGCCCCTCCACAAAGCAGTCTCTACTGCAGCTTCATCAAGATCTTTCCATTTAAAGGTGTTCACAGCCCTGCCAATCTATCCTATACCACCTAGCACCTTAACTTAACTCTCTGGTATGTGCTGCAGTTTCATGTTTTCCCAAATGCATTATAATCCTGTTGTATGCCAGTACCGTATCTCACATTCACGGGCTGTGCTCAAGAAGGTCCTCAATGAGTCCTTACAAATTTACTCCACGGAAGCCTCCTGCTGCTGTAGGAATAGAAGCAGTGCACACAGGCATGTGCGCCCTGATCTTATCTTTACACCCAGGCCCCACCCTATGATGTCACTTCATAAGGTTCACTGCTCCTGGGAGACTCCATCGCCAGCACACCTGCTTTCTGCCAACTCATTTTGAGCCTGAGCCCTCTGTTGGCCCTTAGCTCTCAAGACTCCTGGTCTCCTTTTCTTATCAGCACACCTTGACTTACTTCAGCATCGCAGTCTTTGATGCTGACCTTCTTCCTTGGGAGTAAACCCAAATCACCGTGCTGAAGTTAGCTCTTTATGGCCTCTTTAGTTGGCATCTCTGGAAATGGAAATAATGACATCATCTAAGTCAATGATTCCCAAAAATAACTGAGGATAAGATCATATGAATGCTTGTGAAACATTCCAATTCCTGGGCCCTCCCTGCTTCAGATCTACTGCATCAGAGTATTCAGGATATAGGCCTAGAAATTAGAATGCTTAGCTAGCATTCTGGGTGATTCTTATGATCAGACCAGTCAAAGAAACACTAATCCAAGAGACTGGGTAATATTTTACCAGCTGATCTAATGAGAGATTCAGGCTGAACTGCCAATCAGAAAATAGGCATCCTGAAAAAAAATTGATTTCAGGGGCTTAGCAACATTCCTCCTTATCAATTTCCATTTTTCTGGCTATTAATATATGAAAATATGTTCTACCAAATAGACCACTAATATAGAAACTTGCCATGTCATTTTGAACAAGTCACTTGAGAACTCTATGAGTTTCAATTTCTCTTTCATAGAAAAATGGAAGGTTGGGCCAGATCAGTAGCAGTTCTCTTTCATGGATACACATTAGAATCACTTGAGGAGTTTTTAGAATATATCATCCTGCCCTGGCCGGTGTGGTTCATTGGTTGAAGCATCGTCCCTTAAACCAGAAGGTCATGGGTTCGATTTCAGATCAGGGCACATGCGTAGGTTGCAGGTTTGGTCCCCTGTCAGGGTGAGTATGGAAGGCAACCAATCGATGTTTCTCTCTCACATCAATGCTTCTCTCCCTCTCTCTCTTTCTCCCTTTCCCTCTCTCTAAAATCAATAAGCATGTCCTCAAGTGAGGATTAAAAAAAAGAATATACCATTCCCAGGGATTCTAATTTAATTGATCCAAGTAATTATGTTGTATAACTGAAGTTAAAAAAAAGTAAACTGGGTGATTTTTAAGATGCCTTCCAGTTCTAAAATAATTCTGATTTAATAACTCTACCATTTTTTAATTCTTCTGTTAACTCTACACATATATGACATACATAAAAACATATATACTTTTTCTATTTCACATTTTTAATGACATCTTTGTTACATATTAGATGTTCATGTAGGAGAGAGACTGAATAACTTTAAAATACTCTTATGAGTTATTAGTATCATACAAAAATGTTCAGGAGTGTAATTAAGTCTTTTAAAATACGTAGGCCCAGATATGAATAGCAACAATGCAGTTGCTAATTAAATCAAGTAATGTATAGGGGTTTACCTATCCATTCCTTCATTATTTCAAGTAATATTTATTGTTGGGTGCCTGCTATCTATCAGCCCCTTTGCTAGTTACTGGTGATGCTGCAATACATGGGAAACATAGTCCAAGCCCACGTGGAAAGATAAACATTGTGTAAATATTACCAATGAGATTAGGATCACAATGGCATACAGAGAGCTGCAAGAATGCATAAAGGGGACCTAACCTACTCTGCAAAAAAGGCTTATAGAATGGAGTGAGCATTAAGGTGAACCCTGATCAATTAATTGGACTTAAGTGTCTGTGTGGGGGCAGAGTGAAGAGCATGTTGGAAGGGACTGAGGTGGAAAGAGCTGGGAGTCTACTGGGAACAGAAAGAAGACTAAGGAGGCTGAAACTGGTAAGTGAAGGGGAAAGTGGCACAATGGGCTATGTAACAGAACTTAGAATTTATTCAAAAATACCCAAGTATCAGTTTAGAATTTATTCTAGGAGCACTGAATATTTTAAGCAGGGTGCTGAAGTAATTTGATTTATAAAGTTTGAAGTCCCCACAGTGCTTGGAGTGGGTACAGGGAAAACAGGCTATCATAGTAGTCGGGAAATATGATGGACTAAAGTGGTGTGAGCAGAAGATGGAGAAAGGTGAATGGATTCGAGATACCCATCTAAGGAGACCCAGAAGGGCATAGTGATTGATGGGCTGTGGGAGAATGGGTTGTGGGAGGTCAGGAAACTTAATGAGTCAAGGTTTCAAACTTGAGTAACTGGGTGGAATGGCTGTACCATTTACTGAGATAAAGAAGCCCGGAGGAGGAGCAGCTTCAGTGGAAAACATGAGTTCAGTCTGGGACACAGTGAGCATGAATCACCAGTGAGTCAATGAAGTAGAGGTCTTCTTAAAATGGGTCTAGGACTCAAAAGACAGACCTGGACTAAAGTTACAAATTGAGTGTGCTCAGCGTATAGGTGACAATGGAAGTCATCAAAGACGGATGAAATCATCTACTGTGTGTCAGGGACTCATGATAGGGGCTAGGGCAACAGATTTACTGTGTTCCAGTGACTCACCTTCCAACAAAAGCAACCAGGTATGATCAGTGCCTGAATTTTAGTTCCAGTGCCATGGAAACTACTCTGAAAATCCCTGTTATTGATCATAGTAGGTATATCCTCTTTTCTACCACCTGAAGGTTTAACTCCCAATTCAACCCCAAAACTAGAAATTCAGCTAAAAGTAGACTAGCCTATATTTTGTTCTAAGAAAGTGGGCTTCAATCAACAGAAAGTACCTCTTAAGCCTCTAGGAGATTTTACTTAAATCTTAAAAATAAAATTTGTAAGTTAAAATATATTTACACTACCATCACACCCTTTAAGTATCATTGAACATGAAAATCCAGGGAGGAAATTGCAGATTTTGTGCTTGGCCATCCCCATGGGGATGTAAACTTGACAGTTTATAGGGCTGTGATCACAAAGCCCAAGGCTTGTTAGGCCTGTGCCACATATAAATAAGTCCACAGTCAAAGGGGTTCTTGGGACATGGTCTGCTTTTAAAATGTACCTTGTAGTTTAAAAGAGCACCGTACCTAACAACTAAGCCTTCTGTTTGAAAGTTCACTGATTCCAGAAATAATCAGCAATAAACCTAATGGAGATTGACATTTCTGAGATTTGACCTTTCTCCAATTATCCTTTTTCCTTCCCCCTTCCTTTTACTTCACCTCCTTCTCCCCTCCCTCCCGTCATTGCTTTTCTCTCTCTCTCTCTCTTTTTTTTTCATTTTTCCTTCTTTCCACAGTTTCTGCCTCAAAGTTTTTATGGAATGAGACAAGGCACACATATATTACTTACACACCACATACAATGCTAACAGCCCCTCTATACAAGGCACTTTGACAGAACCACAGCATTCATATTAGAAATAGAACAGAGCTCATAGATCATCCTATCTAATTCACCCATTTTACAAATAAAGAAAGAGAAACTTTCTTGATGTTCCACTGACATGCTTGAGAATCATCTTAAAGTTTATTTGGCTGTGATGTTAGATTTCGTACAATAATGGCAGACACTTTCATATGATTTTATTAAGGCAGGAGGCCTAGAACTGCACTAACCAAGACAGTCAGCCATTAGACACATGTGCCAATAGAGCCCTTGAAATGAGCCAAGTCTTAATGGAGATGTGCTATAAAATACATAATGGATTTTGAAGAAGGTATAAAAAGAAGGCAAAATATCTCATTAATTATGTTTATGTCAATTACATGGTGAAATGATAATGTATGGATATACTGAGGTAAATAAATATATTAAAATTAATTTTACCTTTTTTATGTTTACTTTTAAAAAATTTTTCACTTGAGAGTATGTTTACTGATTTTAGAAAGAAGGGGGAGAAAGAGACAGAAACATCCATGTGAGAGAGAAACTTAGATCGGTTGTCTCTCATACACACCCCCACTACGGATTAAACCCGAAATCTAGGTGAAACCTAGATATGTGCCCTGACCAAGAAGCAAACCCGCAAACTTTGGGGGTATGAAACAACACTCCAACCAAGTGAGCCATCTGGCCAGGACTATTTACTTTTTAAATGTGGCTACTAAAAGTTTTTATATTAATTACATGGCTCACATTTGCTACTCATGTTATAGTTCTATTGAACAGAGTTTTTCCAGTATAATAATGCCTATCTCATATAAGGTTGCTTGTTGCTTGGCTAACATTTCAGGCCTTTATAATTTAAGTTCCTAAACCCATTGGCATTGATAGATAAAAGCTTCATTCACCTATCAAAAAAAAAAGTGGATCCCATGTCCTAGTGAGCCCATGCTGAGAATTTACTGGTCACAGCTCAAAAAGGCCAAGGAATTTAATGATTTGTCCTTGGTATCATCTCTGTTCTTAGTACAGAGATGATACCAAGACCCAGGACTATTTGCTCATTGACCTTTTATCACAGGACAGTTCAATGAACAAAATTGTGAAATGGTTTTCAATGGCTGCAAAACGAATTCCAGTTGCATATAACAAATATTTGAATGTCCCATGGGTGCCAGGCATTGTGGTAGGAAACAGTGTTTATAGGGCATAAGTTATCACCTTAATATCTGAGGAACTTCCATTGAGTTCTCAATGAAAAACAAAACTATTTTCATGTTTTTCTCCTCTTTGTAACTTAAATAATAACATATCTGCATGGGAATATTGTCTTAATTTTCAAATTCTAAACTAAATATTTGATCAAAGTAAAAAAGCTGTTAAATTTCATAAAATACAGACTTCCGGCCAAGATGGAGGCATAGGTAGACGCACTGTGCCTCCTCGAACAACCAAGATAGGGACAACAATG
>CM052541.1:33410644-33463193 GCA_028533065.1 Trachops cirrhosus | reverse complement strand
TAGGCATAAAATAGATGGGGAGAGATAAAAATGGTAGGAAACAGAGGACTCAAAGAACTTATACGTACAACCCATGGACATGAACTAAGGGGGGTGGGATGCTGGAGGGTTGGGGGGCAGGACGAAGGGGTCTAAAGGGGCAAAAATTGGGAAAACTGTAATAGCATAATCAATAAAAAATACTTTAAAAAATTCTCAACAAAAAAAAAATTTTTCATAAAATACAAATATACGTTAATAAAAATAATAATTTTTACTTTATGGAATATACATTAAAGCCATTAGCAATTTTTTCTCAAAAATGTCTTATTCATTTTGGTTATAATTTAGTTAAAGCTTAAAATTGAAATGTATTCTCTGAAATGTACTATTATAGGATGAGGCAAAAGTAGGTCTACAGTTGTACATATGGAAAATAATAATTCATAAATAAAATACAAAAATAAACTCTATGTTTTGCATTCTCAGTGCTATAAACCTACTTTTTCCCCATTTTGTATATTCTTTTCTTAAAGGGCCAGATTTTAACATCTATTGATATCATTACATGGTTATATGGCTCATTAAGGTTTGTTACTAAATAGTAAATTTTAGTTTATTTACTATAGGCAAATTTTATAAATATCCTTGGTGAATTTAGAATAATTGCACTTTATCCAGAGTAATTAATTCTTGGTTGCGAGTGTATTACAGGAATTACTTTAATTACTTGCTTTAAATTTCTGGACACTGTTGCTTAATTATCTTTCTGTTAACATCATGGTTTTAACTCTTTGCCACCTAGGTCAACAAGAAGGAAACCTGGCCTTGTAACCTTGGAATAAATTCTACTTTGCTATGATCTTCTTCCAGTTTGGTGATGGGTTTAATTTGTTAATATTTTAGCTGAATAATGACTTGGCCAAAAGTTCATTCAGTTTTTTCCATAAAATAAAAGAAACATTTTTCATTTTCACCAGTAACTTTATTGATTTGGATATTCTGAGTATGTCAGCTATCTCCCACTATTGCTTCTAGAGGGCATAGGCTAGTAGTGCTGCTAAATCTTCCAATGCATGAGACAGCCCCACAGCAAAGACTTTGGCCAAAATGTCAACAGTACCAAGAAACTTTGCAAACCATTTTGACACATTTGATCAGTCACAGCACCTTCTCCATACACTGCACAATTTTTTTTGTGATTCAGCTGTGTTTTTACCTTTCTGAATTAATAAAGCATACATGCAAAAATGTTACATATTTTCTTCCATGTTTAATATTAAAATGGCTGCACAAAAATTCACCAATTTTGATGTTTTTTTAAATGCACACTGATATGACACCTGTTACAATACAATCTAACAAAATTATTTCAAATGAAGTTAAAGACAACTAAACACTAATAGAACCATCTTATGGGAAAAAACTAAATGAACTTTTTGGCCAACCCAATATTTGCAACTGTAGTCATAAGTTTTGGGGAAAGGCAGCTACTTTTATCAGGTTTTGGTATTTAAACCATGTTAACTTCATAAATTAGTAGTTTTCCCATACTTTTTTTTTCTCTGAGTCAGTCTAATTCCAATACAGAAATTGTCCATTTAGCAGTAAAAATCACTGTCCTGGTAGCTTTTTAAATAGTATTTCTTCATCAATCTTTTCCATTTTTTGTATATTTATCAGTCTTTTCAATTTTCTTTCCTTCCTTGGGTCACTTTTGTTCATTTATATTTTGCCAGAAGTTGTTTCCTCTAAATTTTAAAATGTATTGCCACTGGATAACAGGTAATATTATTTTAAAAGGTTTTCTTTCGATTTCTTTCATGTCTATGTTCATATTCCCCTTCTCATTCCCAAATTCATATGTTAAGATTTTTCCTTTTCCTTAATCAGGCTTACTAGCTTTTCCAAGAATCCAGCCTTTTATTTTATTTACTTTCTCTTAATTTTTAAAAATCTGTTCTACTCTTTCAAATTTATTTTCTCTAAATCTCTGTTTCTACTAGGTTAGGTTTGTTTTGTTGCTGTTATTTTTAGTCTCTTAATTAATTTGAATTTCTAAATCATACTGTTTCAGTGTTCCTATTTTAAAATTAAATAGTTTTAAATACCTAGATTGGGGAAGGAAAAAGGATGAATAGTTTTTTCCTTTGTACTCTTCCATGTCATTTGACTTCTTGCCAAAATATAATCTCTGTAGTTTGACAGAAAACAAAAGAATAAGGAATGTGTTATTTGTGAGGTCCCATAGAAATTGTGGTGAATAAGTAAGGGAAAACCTTCATATCCCACAACCATGCAACAATGACCTGACCACTACAAAAACGTGTCTCCACTACAAAATCTCTTACCTTCCTTTCCCCCATGAACACCAGCATTTATCCTCAATCATCGAGGGGCAGTCTGTAATGGTGATGTTGAAAACATCCAGTGTAAACGTACAAAATGAAAGTGAACTGCAAAGGAATATTGCTAATGTTGCAAAGTTGTGATATTTCATGGATTCCTGGAAAAGCCTTTGACTAAAGAGAAAATCAGAAAGGCTTATATAGAATAAAATAGATGATTCAAGAGAAAATGCTTTTAATATCAAAATATTTAGAGTCCATTTTGGGGAAATCAATGAAGTATGAAGTTCTCAAATATATTTGCAAAATTGGCCTTCTTTGGTCATTTCAAATAAATCAAATATAAAACAAAAGATGTCAAACTAGGCTCTCCTATATTGTTTTTTCTTGTGCCTCAAAACCCAACACAATTCATTCTTTGTTCATTCTAAAAAATAGACGTGGTAGTCATGTAGCCTAAATTTTGTTAAATATAAAATAAAAATAAAAGTATTTTCATTTTCATTTTTAAAAGTAATATAATTTAAAGTTGTTTATTTAAATATTTCCCATAAAACTTGTTTTCATTTTAAATATAGTCACTTTTGAGTAATCTTTTCTGGTACCAATTATCCCATTTGAACATTTAGCAACCTTTCCAGAAACCATGTGAAAATGATGTTTCCTTCTTCATCTGGTGGAGTAGAAAGTAAAAAGAAATAAAGAGAGAAGGCATCCAGAAATAATTTAACTGCTTCCTAGTTTCTCCCAACCAGGCCTTTCTCATGCAGTTTTATTACTTGTTTTCAGCTGAATTCCAAGAACAATAGGCAATAAGCCCTAGACTAGCAAATCAGAAGCCAGACTGCTTCAGTTCGTATTGCACTTTTCCCACTTACCAACTGCATGATGCTGGGTAAAAACCAACCACTCTGAGTCCTCATCTGTCAAATGGGGTAATACTAAGTGCACTTACCCCTCATAACGTTATTACAGGAATTGAATTACATACCTGTCAGAATGGCTATCGTCAATAAATCAACAAGCAAGTATTGGTGAGGATGTGAAAAAAACCAAGCCCTCATGCACTGTTGGTGGGATTGCAAATTGGTGCAGCCACTGTGGAAAACAGTATGGAGTTTGCTCAAAAAATTAAAAATGAACTACCATATGACCCAGCAATTCCACTCTGGGTATATGGCCAAATAAATCCAAAACGATGATTCAAAAACACATAAGCACCCCTACATTCACTGAAGCATTATTTACAATAGTGAAGATATGGAAGCCACCTAAGTGCCCATCAATAGACTAGTGAATAAAGAAGATGTGGTACATATGTACAACAGACTATAACTGGGCCACAAAAAGAATGAAATCTTACCACTTGCAACAATATGTATGGACTTAGAAGGAAGGTATTAAGCTAAGTGAAGTCAGAGAAATAGAAATACCACATGATTTTACTTATGTGGAATCTAGGAACAAAATAAATGAACAAACAAAACAGAAACAGACACATAGATACAGAGAACAAACTATGAGATGCCAAGCAGAAGAGGGATTGGGAGGCTGAGTGAAAAAGGTGAAGGAATTAAGAAGTTGGTAGTTATAAAACAGTCATGGGATTGTGAAGTACAGCATAGGGAATAGAGTCAATAATATTGTAATAACTATGTATGATGCCAGGTGGGTATTTGAATTACTTTGTAAATTATATAATTATCTAACCACTATGCTGTACACCTGAAGCTAATATAGAATAATACTAAATATCAACTTTAGGTTTAAAATAAAATTTTAAAAAGTGAGCTAAAATATGTAAAGTACGTAAATCAGTGCCTGCTCTATAGTGATAATTTCCCAATAAATTTAGCTGTTGTCATTCATACACATGTGTACGTGAATGCCAAGCACAGAAGTATATAACTCTAATTGTGTTGTTGGAGTCATCACCTCTGATTGCTTTTGGATGTTTTCATTGATCACATAGAGTTCATTATAATAGTTGCCTAAGTGTTTCATTATATTTTCATTACCACATAGAAAAGTTAACAGTACACATTACATTTCCAATTATTTCATTTGATAATAAGAATAGCTTACAACAAACTGACCTTTAAAATAAAAATTAGAAATAAACCTTTTTCTTTCCCAACATCATCCCTATTAACTTTCAATTTGTTATGCATCTTAATTTTATATTAGCAATACAAAGAATAAAAGAAATATCTGGCAAAATTATCTTTCTCTTTGCACTAAGACCCTGAAATCTTAATACATACACATGATCCTTTACTATTAAGTACAGAAACACCAGAATTCAACTGTTTTCCAGCTGTACAATAAAAATGACAATGACATGGAATATTCTATTCCATCTGTTTTTTTATCCCTTGTTGTTATTGTTTTATTAAGATACATTAACTATAGCAACAGTTTTTTTTAAAGAACGTGGTGAGCTTCAAAATCTAGGTTATTTTCCTAACACGACCCATTCAAATCTATTCAACTGTGCCTGAAAACACTTGGTTGATTATTTAAAAACATGTCTTAATAATGTGTTTTAGAGGCTCCAGGTTCTCACTGGAAATTTTTTCTTAATATGTGCCTTCTGTCCCCCACTAACCTGTTTTTTTCCAAATTCCCAGAGATAAGAGTATTATAACACTCTGGTTGGTTAGGAAATAAAACTATTCACCCACACATTTGGCAAATATTTAATAGTGACCTAGCGTTCCTGACAAAACAGTCATAGTCTCTGACCTCGAGGAGGTAAACTAAACAAGTGATCGCACAAATCAATGTGCATAGTTACCAACTGCTCTCAAAGAGAGAGAAAAGGAGGGGGCTAATTTAAATCAGAGGATCAGGAAAACCTCTCTGGATCTCATATTTAAACCAAAACCTAAAGAAAGAATGGGAGTTAACACTGAAAAGAATGAAAATATCCTGGGTTAGAATGTGTGATGGCCTTGAGGTAAGATGCAGCTTGGTTTGCTGTGGGAAATAGACAAGCTAAACAAGAATATAAAAAAGGATATGAATGGAGGAAATGAGTCTACAGCCATAGGTGAGACTTCATAGGTTATTTACAGGATTTATTTTGAGCAAAGAACAAAAACAATAATATTGTTAGAAGTGGCAACCATTTTTCAGTTATCATGTTAAATGCTTTAAATGAATTATCTCCTTCAATCCTCACTTTAACCTTTATTTTACATTGAGAAAACTGAAATTCCAAATGGTTTGGTGATTTGCCCAACTCACTCGGCTGGTAAGTGGTACAGGATATAACTCCAGAGCCCATGCTCTCAACGACTATGGCATACTGTCTCCCATAATCAGATTTATATATTAATACATACAATAATTTACATAATAATAAATTTACATATACAAATATGGAATATGTTAACTATGAGATGCATGTAAGACATTTATGTCAAGATATAAAGTGAGCATTTAGGTCTAAATCTCAGAGGAGAGGTAAAGTGAGGACCAAGTTATGCTGTTAGCCTTTAGATAGATTAAAAGTCATAGGAGTGAATGAGGTAACCCAAGACCAGGTTGTAGATTGAGAAAAAAAATGGCCTGATTAATTCTAACATTTATAGATTGGATACAGATAGTCAAAATAGCTACTTTGGCTAAGAAATCAAATAAGGATTAACCTACTCGATCAGGTCATGTTTCTATTAAATAATTGTGAAAATATTCTCAATTAAAATTTTTGGGATTTGTACAAGTGCATATTTATGCCTATAGACCATCCTTTAAGAGAAATTACAATGGAATTTATTAATACCCTCTGGAAGTAGGAAAACATCTTATATTTGCACAAGATATAAAAGCTATTCTATATCAGACAGACAGACACACAGAGAATTTATAGCTTCAATTTTACAACCTCAATCCTAAAATGAAAGTCAGCACAAAAATTCACCAGCCCAGATCTCAAAAAGCTGTTCTCCTTTCTGGTGGGCACAAAATTCTTTATTATTCTGAGCTTGCAAAGGACAAACAAAAAGACTAAAAAACTGGATTTTCTGCCACTGCTCTTCTAATACAGACCAGATCTCCATTACCCAACAGGTATTACAAAATGATCAGACCATAAAACCAAATTCCCAATCACTGCCACTACCAATGTGGAATGACTTAGCCATGTGCAAATCAAAAAAATTTTTTTAGTCATTAAAAAGGAAAAACAGACAGAAACTTAGTTCTATAACTACTTTGGATTTACTCAAAGAACCAATAAAAGATAAGCTTGGTCTTAAACAACCCATAAGGCTTGTTCCTTAGCCATAGTTGGCTCCATCATGTGAGTCTATTTGGGTATCTCCATGAAACGTTGAGATTTCCAATGATAAAGTATAATTTAAAAATCATGTCTCTCATGAAAATATAAAATGAACATATGCCAAAATTTTATTCAACGCATCAATTAATGAGGGAATAGGTAAGATGTTAAGACCAATTCAAAGAGTCTCTGAAAAGCTAGGCCTATATTAGTAAAGAAACGTTAGCCTGAGATTGCAGGGTTTGATACAAAACTGATTAATGCTCTACAGCACAATAAATTATAACCTGTGGGGTTATGTGGTCCCCTAAACAGAACTTATTTTCACTTCTGCCACACGAAAATCTACAGGTTAACCTCTCCCCCTAGAATTGTAAGAGAGTTCAGTCAATAGAAAGTCAAGCCCAGAAAAGCACTGAAAAACGGCCAGTAATCTCTTGTCTATTTCCAAGTTTTAGATAATTTTTGCCATAAGAATGAGCTAATGCAAATATTGTGTAGGATATATATATCCTAAAAAGTTGTTCATTTAGCTGAAATTCATATTTAACTGGTTGTCGTGTATTTATTTTTTAACCCTAATAACAAGTTAACAAATTACTAGGTCTGAACAGTTCAGTTTCCAACAATATACCTCTTAATCTGGGATGGCTTCATATTAGATAATAAATATTAGCCAAAAAGTTTGTTTTTTTCCATAAGATGGCTCTATAGCGCTTAATTGTTATTAACTTCATTCGAAACAAGTATGTTAGGTTATATTGTGGCAGCTGTCATATCAGCATGCATTAAAAAGACTTATCAAAATCGGTGATTTTTTGTGTAGCCATTTTAATATTGAAGATGGAAAAAAATACACATTTTCAGTGTATTATGCTGTATTATTTCAAGAAAGGTAAAGACAACTGAAATGCAAAAAAAAAAAAAAAGATTTGTGCAGTGTACGGAGAAGGTGCTGTGACTGAACGAACCTGTCTGCGTTTCCTCCTGGAGATTTCTGCATGGATGATGCTCAATGGTTGGGTAGACCAGTTAAAGTTGACAGCAATCAAGTTGAGACATTTATTGAGAACAATCACCGTTATATCACATGAGAGATAGACAGCCTAATCAAAATGTCCAAATCAATAAAGTTATTGGTGAAAATGAAAAATGTGTTTTTATTTTACAAAAAAAAATAAACAGAATTTTCTCCAACCCAATATTAAGTCCTATTTCTACTGCATTCTTATTCTTCATATATGCCACTGTGGGTCACACATAACTCAGTCTACTGGCCCAAGGAAGTGCAGAGGTCACAAAAGTGTTGTTACTTTGCTTCAGGGAGCTGACCTTTCAGGGACCTATCAGACTTCACAAAGTGCTCTGCTTTACCACGCCCGCTATCGGTGCGCAGGCGCAGAACTGCTCCCAGGGCAAACACGCCTGAACTGCGCAGGCGTTCCAGGGAGCGCGGGGAAGCTGTTGTTCCGACTGTGGGGGAAGGGAGCCTAGGTCGCTGGAGCCCTAGGGAGTGTGTGGCGCGGAGTCTGGGGGTTGGAGGCTGCTGGTGCAGCGGCCGCGCTGCGCAGTGCGTATTTTGTGCTAATGGACATGCCCTTCCGGGAGGCACGCCCAGAAGACAGCGCGGGGCTGACCCCTACCGAGGGTTCAGCTCCTCTCAGAGAAGATCTCAGCAGCAAGGTGAGTGCCGGAGGAAACGAGAAGGCCCGCAGGCTCGGACGGGGCGCCGAGGCGGCAAGGCCCGGTCTCGGCTTGGCCCAGCTGCCTAGCTGCTTGTATTCTTAGCCCTGGACAGCTACAGTTAAGGGAGACCCCGAAACGTGGCCGGAAATTAGACACTAGTGGTAGTGGGCGGAGATTTGGTCGGCCTAATACTTGTATAAGTTCCGCCCACCTGAGATCCGCTGCCGTTATTCTGATAAAATGTGACCACTGTCCGTCCAGCTGTCCGTCCCTGACGTCCACCGCGAAGTCCTGTCCATTCTACTTCCGAAGCTCGTTTCACGAAAGCGCCTTTGTCACCGTACGCACTCTTACCATCCCAACCGGCTGCAGTCGTCTGCCTGCTGTCGGGAGCCCTGCCACGGCCTCCTGACTGACTCCCCCGCCCCCATCGTCATCTCGCTCCAGTCTGTTCTCCACGTTAGCCAGAGCAGTGATCCTAAAACATCTGATTGTCCTTCCACCCACAAGAGGGGAGAGGGAAGCCAATGAAATACAAAGCTTAGCTGCCACTGACAGACAAAACCTGTGAAAGTATATTGGGGTTGGGGATGGTTATAGCCTTCCAGGTATTAAATGTCCTAGATTCTTTGGTTGTGTCGGAAACTAATAGTTCTGTCTGGGGCTAGTCTCTCACCCCTCTGTATCAGTTTACTTTGTTGAAGTAAAGTGCAATATGTGTATACCTGCCATTTCTAAAATGCATGGGAAAGCATTGATCAAACACAAGTTTCGAAGTTGTGCAAATTCGGCCTCCGGATTCAACTCAATACAGTCAGTTGCCACACTGACTGTTAACTGGGAGGACAGAGGGGTACACACTCGTGGGCGGGTTACATTTTCAAACCGCACACGGCCCACTCTGATTACTGTTGTACCAGAGCAAGCCACTTCTACTGATGTATAACAGATACCTGAGGTATGTGGGGTAGGACAGAGATTATAAATTTGATTTTAGAGGCACTGGTGATACTGTGTAATACGTCATGTTCACAAGATAACTACCATTATTGAAAAGAGAAAAAAAAAAGTGTTTTCCACTTAGTTGAGCCCACTCCTACAATAAAAAGTGAAGCCTGCAGCCATGCCAGCACAGTACTAGTCTTTGACATAGAAAGAGGAACGAAGCAAAGATGGCAGGTGATAGGTCTTACTGACCCAGGTGCGGCGTTTAGTGCTATTGCATGTTCTGAATGCCTCGCTGCACCATTTCGTACATAAATCCTGAAAAAGCATTGGTATTTGGGGCAGGGGAAGTAGCCCACCCCTCTCTGTTTCCTATTCTTTATTTTAAAAAGCTAATACAAAACAAAATCACTGAAAAACTGGTACTTATTATCTATTTTAAGTAAAGGGTATACACCTTGTTTAGTAACTCCAGCTCTTCCATGAATGCTGATTACCAATACCAGACCCCCCTCCGGCTGTCTAACACTTAGTGAGTCTACTCACTGTTTCCTCCTCCCACTTTTCCACACCTGCACCCTCACACACCCTGCTGCTGCTGCTGAGGAGAATCTTATGCACAGACTCATTTGGACAATGAGTACATTATAGTCTCGTTTTTTCTATCTCTACTTTTAATGGGCCCCCATTTAACATACTTTGAGAACTTCTGATTTAAGAAGTTTTTCTTCATTTCAATAGATTAAAGAACAAAAAATTGTTGTGGATGAACTTTCTAACCTGAAGAAGAACAGGGTGAGTTATCAGAGTGATTATGAATTGTATGTGGGAGGGTTTGATTATATCTTATTGCCTATATGCTAAAGTTATAAGAATTTTATATAAGATATAATATTTCAATATCTTTAAATTGCAAAAGCGGAGTCTCCAAGCTTATATATAGATAATATATACATATATTTAAATATAGATATATTTACCTTAATTTTTGTAGTTCAAGAGAAAATATAGATATATAGATACCTATATATTAATCATAGTTGATAATATTTTTCCCCATCATATAAAATTCACATTACCTTTGAACCAAGATAATTGTACCATGGTACCTTGGAGCTATAATAACTAATGATATTTATTTTGTACTTAAATTTGATATTTCTTTAAAAATAAATGAATTTTAAATATATTAAGAAAGAGAAAACAGTTTCTTTAAGTGACAGTGTATAATTGTTAAAAAACAAAAAGGATTGCCCTGGCTGGTGTGGCTCAGTGGGTTGAGCACTGGCCTGCGAACCAAAGGGTCACTGGTTCAGTTCCCAGTCAGGGCACATCCCTAAGTTGCAGGCCAGGTCCTGGTAGGGTGCATGTGAGAGGCAACCACATACTGATGTTTCTGCCCTTCTCTTTCTCCTTCCCTTCCTCTCTCTCTATAAATAAATAAATAAAATCTTTTTTAAAAAGGATAAATTGCTTCCCCTCCCCCTCCCACATTTTCTTACATAAATGTTCCAAATATGTAACATGTTTATTTAATGCCATTTCCATTAATATATTCATAAACAAGCAAACTACTGTTTTATGTGTACTTATACTGTCAAAAAATTATACTTGAAAGTTAAGGAAGAAATGGCTTTGAACCCTTTAAAGTATTTTACAGATTATTTGATAACTGACAGGTTAGACATTTCTGATATTGTTACTTGTATAATATTAGAAGTTAAAGCACAATTGATACAGATTTTCTAGAGGGCAAATTGGCAGAATGTATCAAGACCTTAAAGGTATGTAACACTTCGAACCCACAGTTGCGTTTACAAGAATTGGTACTGAGGAAAGAAGTCATGGGAGTGCACAGAGATTCAGTTACAAATATGTTCATCACAACATAGGTTTATAATAGTTAAAAGTTGGTAACACCTTAAATATCTAAAACTTGAGAACTGACCAAACTGTAATATGTTATACCTATACAGTAATGTTGTAAAAGAACACATTAATAAGAAAACAGCTCTCAATATATTGTTCATTGATAAAAGCAAGTTATAAATCTGTACTTACAGGAGACTTTTTATTTGTTAAAGTAGTATGGTATTTGCAGAGAAAAAAGAGTTTCATCTCAGTGTTAATGGTAACAGTAGCAGGATAATGGGTAACTTGTTTATCCTTATGCTAAGATACTGTTCTGAACATGTGACTGAAGTTCAAGAATAGGTAATAATAGGGTTCAGAGTTTTGACATCTGCTGCTTTTTAGATCAAATCATAATATTAGCCTAAATTATGTTTTGCAGAAAGTATATAGGCAGCAACAGAACAGCAACATTTTCTTTCTGGCTGACCGAACAGAAATGCTTTCTGAAAGCAAAAGTAAGTTTTTTTGGTATATTATATAGAAATACACAGAAAGTCTTTTGTAGTCTTTCTATAGAAATTCATGTTAGTACCTAAATTATACTATCTATATCAGACTATTTTAATATATATCGAAAGATTGGGTGGTGGTACACCTGTTAATAAATTTAATGCAGTAGTTTGGTTTTCTTCAAGTTAGCCTTCCAAAGATAAGTTTGTGGTAAAGGTGAAAATCAAATAAAAATATATAAGATGTGTTAGAAAGCACTAATTATTAAAGTGTGCTTTAGAGTTTGAGATAGATCTAGTATGAAAAACTATTCTACCGCTTTCTGAAACCTTTGTGACTTTGCACAAATTACTTTGAGCCTCCAAAGTCTGTGGGATTTAAATGAGATGGTATATGTAATAGTGCACAGCCCAGTGCCTGGGCCAAAATAAGCATTTAATATACTGAAACTACCTATTTTCCTAAAAGATAAATATTCATATGAGAAGCCTGTTGTAAATTATTATTTGCATGAATACACTGCATTATACTCAAATGGTTTGATCTTGGTAAATATGTTGTCCTGGGAATTACTAGGTAAAAGTGCAAGAATTTTTATTTTACTTAATATTTTTTTCCTATTTCCTCACAGATATATTGGATGAGCTGAAAAAAGAATACCAAGAAATAGAAAACTCAGAGAAGACCAAAATCAAGAAATAGTCAACTTGATTTCACATAACAATGTGTGGCATTTGTTGTTCTGTAAGCTTTTCTATTGAACATTTTTGCAAAGATTTGAAAGAGGATTTATTGTGTAATCTTAAACGACGGGGACCCAATAGTAGTAAACAGTTGTTAAAGTCTGATGTTAACTACCAGTGTTTATTTTCTGGTCATGTCCTTCACTTAAGAGGTGTTTTGACTGCCCAGCCTATGGAAGATGAAAGAGGTAATGTGTTCCTGTGGAATGGAGAAGTCTTTAGTGGGATAAAGGTTGAAGCTGAAGAGAATGATACTCAAGTAATGTTTAATTATCTTTCCTCTTGTAAGAATGAATCTGATATTTTGTCACTCTTCTCAGAAGTTCAAGGTCCTTGGTCTTTTATATATTATCAAGCATCTAGTCATCATTTATGGTTTGGTAGGGATTTTTTTGGTCGCCGTAGCTTGCTGTGGCATTTTAGTAATTTGGGCAAAACTTTCTGCCTCTCTTCAGTTGGCACCCAAACATCTGAAGTGGCCAATCAATGGCAAGAAGTTCCAGCATCCGGAATTTTCAGAATCGATCTCAAATCTACTTCCATTTCCAAATCTGTGATTTTAAAATTGTATCCTTGGAAGTACATCTCTAAGGAGAATGTTATCAAAGAATGTGTTGATAGCCTGACTCAAATTTCTGCAAACCTGCCAACGTTTGTATCAGTGGTAGCAAATGAAGGCAAACTGTATCTAAAAGAACCTGTTGTTCCTTTAAATATGATGTTGCCACAAGCTTCATTTGATAGTCATTGCAGTAATATTTCCAACATCTCACCTACAAGAGAGACACTTCAGGTCTTTCTTACTGATGGACACATGAAAGAAGTAGTTCAGCAGTTCATTGATGTCCTGAGTTTTGCCGTCAAGAGGCGGGTCTTGTGTTTACATAGGGATGAATACCTGACACCAAGTGAAGTTTTGAAAACTTGTGATAGGAAAGCAAATGTTGGAATCCTGTTTTCTGGGGGTATTGATTCCATGGTTATTGCAACCCTTGCTGACCGTCATATTCCTTTAGATGAACCAATTGATCTTCTTAATGTGGCTTTCATGACTAAAGAAAAGACCGTACCAACTAGTTTTAACAAGAAAAGGAGAGAACAGAAAAATTGTGAAACTCCTTCTGAAGAACCTTCTAAAAATGCTGTTGCTGCTGCTGCTGCTAGTCCTGATAAACAATTCATGGTACCAGATCGAATCACGGGAAGAGCAGGACTAAGGGAACTACAAACGGCTAACCCTTCCCGGATTTGGAATTTTGTTGAAATTAATGTTTCCATGGAAGAACTGCAAAAATTAAGAACAGCTCGAATTTGCCACTTAGTTCAGCCCTTGGATACAGTGTTGGATGATAGTATCGGCTGTGCAGTCTGGTTTGCTTCTAGGGGAATTGGTTGGTTAGTGACCCAGGGCGAAGTGAAGTCCTATCAAAGCAGTGCAAAGGTATGACAATATTTCTACTCAGAAGAATTCCTGAGACCTAATCTTGGTCCTTAAAGCTCTTGGCATTTAAGTTGTGAAAATATAGCATATTTTAATTGCATTTAAACTACAATACAATGTATATGACTTTAAAAATTGGGCACATTTTACTATTTTATGACTTTGCCTTGTGGATTTTCTCCGAAAATGTTATCTTTGAGGTTATAATTTTTTTAAGCTTTACTTTCATCTTATTTTCTTTACTGTGTGGTAGGTAACATGTTTATATGGATTTCTTCAAACTTCTATAGGTAGTTCTTACTGGAATTGGTGCAGATGAGCAACTTGCAGGTTATTCTCGTCATCGTATCCGCTTTCAGACCCATGGGCTGGAAGGATTGAATAAGGAAATCAAGATGGAACTGGGTCGAATTTCTTCTAGAAATCTGGGTCGTGATGACAGAGTTATTGGTGATCATGGAAAAGAAGCAAGGTAACACCAATTTTCTGAGTGTTGTGTAATTTTATAAAAATAATAGACTAAAAGGAAATTTTTAGTTTCCTTTTTTCTTTGGAGACTGTTCAAGTGAATAACTGTAGCAATGATAATATCATGGCTTTATATAGCAGACAGAGATGGCAGCAAAGGAAGGTGTGTCATTCAGTTTTAAAAAGAAGACATGTGTTCAAGTAGGTTAATTTATTAAGTGGTAGTTTATTATAAGCATACAAGAGCAAGGAGTCCAAATAAGCTTTGTGGGATTTAGAACATCTTCATACACCAACCATGAGACTTCATTGTTTCTTGTTTCTGTTCTTTTCTTCCTTCCACTGAGCTATGGTTGCCTTTGCACCACTGTCATTCTTATGTTGCCCGTTCTGACATGTAAAATTTTGACCATTGTGTCATGATTCTAATTTTCCAAATTACATTATAAAGAGATAATGCCAAAATATAAAGTCTGCAAAACGTTACTCCATTTGAAGGGTGTGTATGTATGTGTGTGTGTGTCTGAGAGAGAGAGAAAGAGAGATGTGGGGGGAGAAATTCAGTCTGTTATTTCAGCTAGGTCAAGGAAAAGGAATTAATTTTATTTAGTGAAAGCAGTTAATTCTGAAGGTCCCATATGATACCATCAGGTAAAAATGCTTATGAAAAATGTTTAAAACATTGTGATTTAACAAATATCATAATGGCTAGATGTAAAAAAATTATTATGTACTTTCGCATGCACATTAACAGTAATCTGTTGATTAGATTCTTAATCTAAATACTCTTTTATAATTAATTCATTTTTATTAAATATTCCATATAACAAATGCCTTTACCCTTCTCAGTCTCTCTACTTGAGCTAGAATCAAATACAGTGAAATACAAACACTGCTATAACTGTATTGTATTTTGAGGAACTGGGAAGAAAGAGAATGTTAAAGTACAATATTTTAAACAGAAAAAAGAACAATTTTGTAGGAAAACAGGAAAGCCAAAAGTGCAGTTATTTTTTAATATCTAATACTTTGTTCTGTTATATCAATTAAAATGGCTTAAATGTAATTAAACTATTTTAATACTTAAAGTTCAGGATTGTAGAGTCCTTCTGTGTTGGTTTCATATCCTTAAAGTTCAATTTCTTAAGACATGATAAAGACCATATAGAAATTGAATAATTGACTTAAGACCATGCTTATTTAAGACATCCTCAGACATCCTCAAACATATCTTGTGAAACAATTTGAAATTATTTCTTGATACCATAGGTCTAATTTAATTATTTATTGAGGCAAATTTTTGTAACATATTGAAATTATGTATTAAATACTTTTTTTATGTGATTAAAGGTTAGCTACAAAACTGTGTAAATAACCAAAATATTTTTACTTTTTATTTTTTTAAAGATCATATTTATTTTTAGAGAGGGGGGAGGGAAGAGAAAGAGAGGGAGAGAGACATCAATGTGTGGTTGCACTCCCCAACCAGGGACCTGTCCCACAAACCAGGTATGTGCCCTGACTGGGAATCGAACTGGCAACCCTTTAGTTAGCAGGCCCACACTCAATCCACTAAGCTATACCAGCCAGGCCTGAAGAATATTTTTAATTGAGGAAAATAGTACCTTGAAAAATTAATTTTATACTGTAAATTATAACATTGAATAAAATGCAAAAGTACATAATAAAAGAAGTAATTATAACATTGATTTTATATTTATAGTGTTTCTATTTATTTATTTTAGATTTCCTTTTCTGGATGAAAATGTTGTGTCCTTTCTAAATTCCCTACCAGTTTGGGAAAAGGCAAATTTAACTTTGCCCCGTGGAATGGGTGAAAAACTAATTTTGCGTCTTGCAGCAATGGAACTTGGTCTTACAGCCTCTGCTCTTCTGCCAAAACGGGCCATGCAGTTTGGATCCAGGATTGCAAAAATGGAAAAGAATAATGAAAAGGCATCTGACAAATGCAGAAGACTCCAAGTCATTTCGTTAGAAAACCTTTCTGTTGAAAATGATATTAAAACATAATATTTCACAATGTAATAACATTTGCTAAATAATGATTATATAAAAATAAAACACTGCTGCTCTATTGTATAATGTGGTAATTTCAAAATTCATTATGTGAATTTTTACTTAAATATACAACTTAATATAACCAATTTAGTCATATTGATAGCCTACAGAAAGAATGATTACACTCGAAAGAACAACTTTGGTATTTTAAACTGTGATATTAACATTGTTTTCAACTCTGACATGGTTAATGTCCCACCAGCAACAGAAGGCAGCTTTTACTGACTCTTTTCATCATGGTAGCTACATCCAAAAATCACTCAGTTTGTTGTAGTCAGGGTCATGGCTGACATGGGACCCTATTTGACAGATGAGAGAACTAAAGTTTAGAGAAGCTAAACTATTTGCTTGAGGTTCATGTTCCTGAGCAATACTTGGTGCTTCTCTTACATTTCCTTAGGCAACTCATTTCCCACTCTGAGAACATTTGAAGACTATTTTAAACATTCTCTTGTCTCATAAATCTCTGCCTCCCTCTCTTTGCCTCATTCTCAGCTCATGACCTGGGCTTTTCACAGAGAGATCAGTCATCAAGCCAAGAATGGCCTCCACTTTCCAACAGCAAAACTTCTGAGGCACCTGTAGGTACACCTATCCTTTTCTCCCTTTGTGCCATTGGGAAAGGAATGTGTCAGTCCACCCATCAAAAGGCTATGCCTCCACAAGTTCTCTGTATCTCAAGCCTTCCTGCTTTTCAGGAATCTTATACCCTCTCCAGCATCTTCAGCTTCTTTGCTGTAGGATCTTTCCTATCATTTATTCAAATATTGCAGTGTATACCAATTTAAAATGCACATCTCTAGTCCTTCATTTCCTCTATTTACCATCTGCTTCTCATCCACACTCGCCCTCTCCACCTTTTCACCTGATTCACTCAGTTCCACTCCAACCTGACATCCACCCACATTATTCAGCTGTGATCACCATACTAAGACCACTGCTAGGGGTCTATCCCCAATTAGGGCTGACATGCTTTCTGAATATGGACATGCTTTGATTCTTTGAGTCATGAAAAAAATATTAGGGTACATTTAGGACAGACAGAATTGTCAAAAGACTTTCATGTGCCCTGAATTTACTCCCTGGTGAACACAATGTTTAAACCAGATTTAAATATTACCTGAAATAGCTTTCATCACCTAAAAGCAAACAACTTCCAAGTATCTGGTACTGAGTGCTAATTTGACATTGCTCATACTGGGAGTGGTTAACTTAAGAGGTTTGCCCAGCAGCCTAGAATAGACTATATTAATTTTTATAATAATACAGTTCAGTACTATCACATATGTAATGCCTAATCAATTGAACTAAGGAATCTCCAGGTCATCTGCTGTAGCAGGATACTCTGTGCATGTTTGTTTTTGTTGGTTTGCTTTTTCTGTAGTTCCTAGAGAGCCTGATTGTTTACAGCCTTGGGAATTAATTCCATAAACATGGGGATCAAGTTCTTTGTTAATCCTTAAACAAAGGAATAATCTTTCTGAAGGTTTGAGACACTTGGAACAAATCATATGAGTATCTGAATAGGAAACATTTTATGTAGAGGAATTTACATGTATTGTTTCTGCTTCATAACTGCAAACAGAAGTCTCTTAAAAGCCATGATTTTTGACATCCCCTTTCCCAGCCCATGGTCTTGGTTAGCTTTCCTTCCTGTGCTGTCCATACATCTGACATCTGTCACACTTTAAAAAAACCTATACAGCCATCCGTGGGGCTTGGTACCTGCCCTGTGTTCCAGGTTCTCCAATTCCCAACACAGTGCCTGGCTCATAATAAGCAGTTCATAAATGTCCAAGAATGATGATGGAGGTGGGATTCCAACTCAGGAACTACCTTAGAGCCTGATGCTGTCGCTTCTGCCACTCTGTTTTCTTCACTAAGACAAATAGTGAAGGTAGAAGAAAGTAATAGAGAGGCCAGGTAACCAGAACAAGAGGAATGGCTGAGTTTTAAAGAGGGGGCGGGGTAGAATGGGGGTGATGCACTTGTACGGGAGGAATCTGTGCAGTCATCAGTGGTGCCCCAGGTGCGAGGGCCAACGGCTCTGACCCCTGCGCGGGAGGCTGGGCAGAGGGGCTTCCAGGGCAGGGCAGCCGCACGGAGCGAGCAGGCCTCCCCAGGTTCTCGCCCAAGCAGGCCTCCTGATGGTGGATTCCCACCTGAAGAGAAGCCATTCCTGATGATCACTGTCTCCAGCCCCCAGGAATATCCCGAGGACCCGTGCGGACGCAGTTTCCCTCTTCAGGACAAGAAAACAATCATTTCAAAGTAGGTTTCTACACTTTCTCTGATCTTTTCCCCTTTCCCTTCTCCGTGTGGGTTGGTTCTGATCCTGAAGGTATGAAACCTTAGGTATGTTCTGTGACCTTCTTAGTTTCCATTTCCATCTACACAGTGAGGGTACTTACTCTCTGAGCCGAGTTCTCAGAATGCCCTGACGGCATCAGCATCACCTCTCAACTTTTCAGAAATGCAAATTCTCTGGCCCCACTCCAACCAACTGAATCATAAACTCTAGGGTAGGGTCCAGAAATCTGTTTTAACAAGTCCCAGGGGTGATTTCATTTCAGGCTAAATTCTGAGAACCACTGTGAAAAAAGGGCGGGGGGGGACAATGAAAATAAATTAAATATTGGTATGAAGAGTTAAACAAATAGTAGATGTTCAGTAAATAATGGTTATGATTATTATTATTCCAGGAACAGAGAAGTAGTTAGTTACTTACACAGAAACAAAGTTAAGCAGGCAGTTCTTGCCTTTCCTTTTCTTTTAAGCAGATCTTTATGGTCTTGCTTTTAAAAATTAAAATAAAAAAATAAGTATATGCCAAAAAATAAGCATATGCCACTCCAACAAAAAATAGCTATGCAACATTAGCTTCTCATATATAAACTTACATTTCTTTTTGACATTCTTATTAACATCTGTTGACTTCTTTAGAAAAGCAGAACATGACTAATGTTAAAGGTCTTACTATTTTAATTGTTTAAATTCAAATTATAACTTTTTTATGCTGCAATTGGCTTAAGATTGAAAAATGTAATAGCCCTGGCTGGTGTAGTTCAGTGGATTGAGCGCAGGCTGTGAACCAAAGGGTTGCCAGTTCAATTCCCAGTCAGGACACATGCCTGGGTTGTGGGCCAGGTCCCCAGTAGGGGGTGTGTGAGAGGCAACCACACATTTATATTTCTCTCCCTCTCTTTTCCTTCCCTTCCCCTCTTTCTAAAAATAAATAAATAAAATCTTTTAAAAAAGAAACGAAAAATGTAATAGATCTACCACATGACCCAGCAATTCTACTTCTGGGTATTTATCTGAAGAACATGAAAACACTAACTTGAAACGATATATGCACCCTCATATTTATTGTAGCATTTACTGTAGACAAGATATGTAAACAATCTGTGTCCAACAACATAATGGAATATTATTTAGCAATAAAAAAGAATGAAATCTTGCCACTGTGACAACATAGATGGACCTACAGGGTGTTATGCTGAGTGAGGTAAGTCAGAGAGAGAAATAGAAATGCTGTATGATTTTTACTTATGTATAGAATATAAACAGACACAATTGAAACAAACTCATAGATACAGGGAACAAATGGATAGTTGCCAGAGGAGAGAGGGGTGGGAGAATAGGTGACAAAGGTGAAGGGGGAATAAGAGGTACAAGCTTTCAGCTACAAAAGAAGTCACATGGATGTACTGTACAGCACAGGAAATATACCCAATAATATAATGACTCTGTACAGTGACAGACGGTTACTGGTCATTTGGTGATCATGTTGTAAGGTCTATTAATGTACAATCACTATGCTGTACACCAGAAACTAATATAATATGGTATGTCAACTATAATTTTGTTGCTTGTTTTTCTTTTTATTTATTATAGAAAATTCAAAAAGGACACACCAGAATTAATTAAAAATGTTAAAACTGCCCAAAAAAGGATTACCTAGATTTGATCAAATTCAAGATGAAGAAACCTACCTGGAAAATTTAGCAGTACAGAGAAATGCTTCTGCTTTTTTTGAAAAATATGATCGAAGTGAAGTACAAGAGTTGCTAACTACTGCTCTAGTTAGCTGGTTGTCTGGTAAAGAAGACGTCCGCTATCAAATGGACATCCCAGGTGGAATTATGAGTCAAATGAATAATGTAGCCTTCAGCACTGTAATCCTGCTGACTCCTGTGGACCCTACTGCCCTCTTAGACTATAGAGAGGTCCATCAGATCATAAGGGAGTTGGCTGTTGGGATTTATTGCTTAAATCAAATTCCTTCAATTAGTTTAGAAGCTAATTATGATCAGAGTTCTTCTTGTCAATTACCTCCAGCTTATTATGATACCAGAATTGGGCAAATTTTGATCAACATTGACTACATGCTGAAAGCACTGTGGCATGGAATATACATGCCCAAAGAAAAACGAGTCAGATTCTCCGAATTGTGGCGTACCATCATGGACATTGATCCAGATGGAAAGCCTCAAACAAATAAAGATATATTTGCAGAGTTTAGTTCAGCAGGTAAGAGAATTTAATACATTTTATTTTTGTTAGAAGCCATTTAAAAAAATTGTGTGTGTGGAGTGAGAGAAAGATTTTTTTAATTGAAATGTATTGGGGTGATGTTGGTTCACAAAACCATACAAGTTTTAATTGTACAACTCAACAAAACATCATATGTACACTACATCATGTGTTCATCACCTAAAGCAAAGTCTCTGCCCCATCTATTCCCCTTTGCCCACCTCCACCTCCCTCCACCCCTCTTCTGGCTATCACCACACTATTTTCTGCATCCATGCAATAGATAGGTAGGTAGGTAGATAGATAGATAGATAGATGATAGATAGATGATAGATAGATGATAAATAATAGACATAGATATTTTTTCTTAATCTCTTCACATTCTTTCATTCAGCCCCCCAACCCGCCTCCACTCTGACAACTTCAGTTTGTTCCATGTGTCCATGCCTCTGTTCTATTGTGTTTGTCAACTTACTTTGTTCATTAGATTCCACATATAAGTGGGATTGTATGGTATTTGTCTATCTGGCTTATTTCAGTCAGCATAATAATCTCTAGGCCATCTATGCTGTCATAAAAGGTAACGTATCTATGGCCCAGTTTTAGGTATTTAGCCACATTTCTTAAAAGAGATTTTTTAAAACCAAAGAATCCTTTCAATAAAATTTTAATTTTTTCACTGTCACCAAAGTTATGTTTTAAGTCAAACAGCTTGCCTCTCCCATCTTAATCTCTGTTTCTGTAGAACAGATTAGATTTCAAAAACCTGATGGAGGATTTTCAGTTTATACTTTTCGTCTTACAGAGCCTATGTAGGAAAATCCACAATAAAGCCAAGGATAGATGGAGTGCAATGAGAAAAATCTTCAAACTTGAAAACAAAGTGATTACCAGATTTGTTAGCCATCCATACTGCCATTTTTAGAAACCTCAAAAATGAATGATATAGGAATTTAAACTAAGGATAAATAATGTGTATCAGCAATCCAAGCTTTGGTATTTTAGTAGCATTTTGTTTCATGAGTATTTATCTTTGATTTACCTAATTTTTAAATTCCTCTCTTCTCATGGCCATAATTCTCTAATGCCTGTATATAAACAATAAATGCCACTAAATCCTGGTGCATCTCTTTCACATATTTAGGCTTTTACTGAAGTTTTAAGAAGATGTTTTCCCCACGGTTCCTTTGCAGCAGGCCACGTGGAATGGGGAGTAAAGTGGGAAATGTGTGACACGGTTCCTAACAGCTTTCATTTATCAAATACATTTAATCATTTTCTATATAAATTGTTATAGTTTCATCCCTGGAATAAAGCCCACTTGATATTGCTTGATCCAGTTTGCTAATATTTTGTTGAGGATTTTAGCATTTATTTTCATCAAGAATATTGGCCTATAATTTTCTTTGTAGTGTCCTTATCTGGTTTTGGAATTAGGATAATGCTGGCTTTGTAAAATGAGTCTTGGGAGTCTTCCCTCCACTTGGATTTTTTGGAATAGTTTGAGAAGGATATGTGTTTTTAGCTCTTCTTTGAACATTTAGTAAAAGTCACCTTTGAAGTCATCCTGTCCATGAGTTTTGTTTGTTGGAAGTTTTTTTGATTGCTGTGTTGATTTCCTCAGTTGTAACCAGTCTGTTCAGATTGTTTCTTCCTAATTCAGTTTTGGAAAATTGAATGTTTCTAGGAATTTATCAATTTCTTCTAGATTGTTTAATTTGTTGGCATATAGTTGTTCATAATATTTTATGCAGTTAATATGGTAAGTTAGTTTCATGGAATTGTTTTCTTATTTTTCCCTTCTTGGTCAATTGATAGCTAAGTCAAAAGGTATATGCATATGAACAAAATATACATATATGTTTGTAAATGACTCTAGTTTGATTTACTCACATTATAAATATTCATTGAGCTTTTATTTCTTGCTGAGACACAAAAATAAGTCTGATGTTAAGAACAAATAAGTAGTAAGCATAAGTGTAAGTAAGCTCCATGAAAAAAGGGCCATTATCTGCCTTGTTTATCCCTGAATGTTTAATTCCTAAAACTGCCTGACACGTTGTAAGCACAACAAATGTTTGTTAAATTGCATTACATGAATTGAATCAACTCACTTAATGAAAGGTTATTGCACATCCTGAGAGATTAAGTCTAGCATGGCTGTCCCAGGGGCATTTAATAATTGTGAACTCAGGGAACAGCCCCTCATCCAGGTGTCATCCTCCTATTTCTGTCTCAATGACTGATTCTTCTCTGGGCACTTTCTTCTCTCCAAAATATATCCTCCCATTCTCTCCTCCATTTCATTCTTCCACCTCCTTTCCTCCTCTCCCCTCCCTCTCTCCTCTCCCCTTCCCATCCCCTCCCCTCTTTCTTCTGGCGTTGCTATCTGGAAAAGGCGGTCCCAGGTTCTCACTGCTCCTCAACCTTATACTATGACCAGTCCTTGTGTGCTTTCAATTTCTGAGTCTTTCTGTGGTGACAACTGACTTCTTCCCTCCCACTCCAACCCAGGAAGTTTTAGAGGTATCAACAGTGCTCTGACTCATATGTAGATTTTGTAAAACTGTCAGTCACACTTTAATTCTTTATAAACTCTTCACAATTTATTTTACTAACTTTGGCAAAAGAGAGAAAAATCATAATGGCCATTAAAAAATCCAAGAATATTGTGGAAAGATAGATAAATAGATAGAAAAAATTTGAGGGGAAAAAAGGAAAAAGAAAGAGGAGCACATTAATGTATAATTTACACTTTAAGGTTCATGTGTTACAAACTCCACACTTCATTGAAAATTGTATCTTATGATTCTAAGCTGTTTTCTCAAGTTTAGATTAAGGATAACATTATAAATGTTATGAATAACATTTTTCATAACATAAATGTTATGAAAAGCTCAATGAATAACATTATAAATGTTATCCTATCTTTATTTTATTTTTTTAATTTTATTTTTCAATTTCAGTTTACATTCAGTATTATTTGTATTACTCTCTGGTGTATAGCATAGTGGTTAGACGATCATATACTTTACAAAGTGTTCCGCCCTATATTTTTAATACCCCTCTGACATCATACATAGTTATTACAGTAATATTAACTATATTCCCTATGCTGTACTTTACATCCCTGTGACTCTTTTGTAACACTATTTTGTACTTCTTAATCCTTTCATAAATGCAATTATGAAAAGACATTACTGACAAGAAAGTCCTTAATTTCTTCATAAATGGAAAGAAAATGTAACAGGAAATTTGTCACTTATAATTGAGTAAAATCAAGTTTTAATTCTTACTGGATTTATCATGGTTAAGCAGGAAAGTTATTGATTGCAAATGTCTATCCCCTGTTATCAGCAAAAACAAGAGCTATGTAATACAGTGCTTGAAAACAAATTACCCTATTAGCCCAAGTGAGACACTGATTTCCTGTCTAAAAGAAGATGACATTTTCTTGTTCTTCCATATTTTCCCTAATTTATAGTTGAAACTTGCATTATTGTTTCCATGGTGTTGTGTTTCCGTTCCTTTAAGGAGAATGGAAATCTGCCATTTTTTATTCTACAGATTTCCATCCTTCCTTGTTCTGCTTAGTTCCCACTCATCTGTCTGTTTTCACCTTTAACAATTTTACTGGCATTTTCTTACCCCCTTACTGTCATGTTAGTAGGATTTCAAGATGAAACCCTGGGTTTAATCTGCTGTATTTATCTAGAAGCTAAGTACAAAGCTTTCACGACCTAAAGTTTTCCTTTTTCACTGTGAAGGTTTGATTGATATTACAGAGGATCCAGACTTTAATGGAATCTATGATGAAGACATGAATGAAGACCCAACATATAACCCCAATTGCCCTGAGGAAAAAGCTGTATTTATGAAACATGCTGAAAATATTATGCTAAAGCTGACATTCAGTACCACAGAAGTTCAACAGTGTGAAAATGTTTTTATTTTTGAAACAACCTATTGGCTTACTAATGCTGTAAAGTGTAGTCAGGATTGTCTTGATATTTGTACCTACCAGAGACTACAGCAAAGGTTATACCTTCAAAAAAAGGTTATTCAAAAACACTTTGAGAAGAAAAAAGAAATCAGAAGAGGCATAGGATACCTAAAGTTAATATGTTTTCTGATTCCATTTCTACTGAATTTAAAAAAGAAAATGAAAGTTCCATATTTAAATAGTCTGCTTCAGCCTTTTTCAGGTATCACCAAAAGTCAAATATAAAATATAGATATATATTAAATTTATATTTAAATTTAATTTTTTTAATATGTGAGTCCAGGCATATAACCTAGCTGTTGCCTGTTAGAAAGGAAAAACAAGATTTAATGTCTCCAAAGTAGTTGAATATACTTGGTATTTGTACATAGTACTTGGTATATATGATTGGTATACAATTAGTATGTAAAACAATTATAAGAGCTACTGAAAGTCTTAAAACAAATTATGAGAAATTGGGAAATACACCATGTTTATGATGGGACACCACTGTGGATATATCATATTTTATCCAAATTACTCTGTAAAGACAGTGTGTGCTTCTTCACAAAATCCCTATCTTGTTTTTCACATGTTTATAAATTGATTCAGAAATTAATATAAGCCACTAAAGGATCATGAATGGTCTTACTTTTCAGAAAAAGAGATGGGAACATATTTAAAATGTTTAATATATGGCTCTGTAATTAATGTAGCAATGTAAGCAATGTAAGAGAACAGAGAGCTGAAACAGGACCATGTGTATGTGGCATCTGGCAGGACTGCAGTGCAAACTATTCTACCCACCCAAAATAGCACACAATTTACATATTTTCATTGGAACCTGATCATGTGGGTTTTCTATTCAGATGACAAATTTTCAGTAGAAATTTTGCAAATCACATGAAAATTTGTGTCACGAGGATTCCAATGGTAAAGATTATCCATATCTGTGAACTATTTAAAAATGAGTTCACGACAATACTCGTCTGGGGTGGGGGTAAAGGGATGGTGCATGTGTGGAACTAAGAGAGCCTTGCTTAAAGAGGATGTCAGCTGTATCTGTAATGTTTCATTACTTAGATTATTAAAGCCAAATATGTTAATAGTTAATAGTTAATTCCAGGTGGTGGGTTTAGGGTGTAATAGTATGCTTTGTGCTTTTCTGTATGGGCCTTTTACATTTTTCAAAATACATTGTATACTTTATATTGATGAAACCATATTCTGCTAACAAGTCAAAATATTGAACAAACCTAACCCTTACTGAGATTTTAGAAAATTATATTTTTTAAATTAAATGTTTTATGTGTGGTTTTATTACTTTCCAGGGCTGGTTATTTTTGTAATGTGAGAGATACCCCCTTATTTCTTTTTAATGTCTCCTTTCAGCTAAACTAACTCAGGTAAATTTTTATTTACTTAACCAAAGTTTCTCTAAGGAACAAGGTTTCAAATCTTTTCTGATATTTGGAGGTAAGATCTTACTTTTGAGCTTGCACATAGAAATCATTAAGTAGAATAATGTTTTGACTATTCTTTTGGAATATCTGTGCAATAAAACTACAGAAAATGCCTAAAATGCATGACATAAATATATTCTGATGTTTAAAATATACACTTAAGAGCGTAAGTAATTTTGTAGACTACAATTGCCAAATTTTTCACTTCATGTGGATTTTTCACTTTGTTTACATGAATGAGGATCTAGACTTCCAAAATATGACTGTTTATATGCTGTTTTTCATTGTTTAAATAAAAGTTTGTTTTCATTTTTGGAGATGACAAGGTCAAGACAGAGCGAGAATTGCCTCCATTTATTTATGGGCAAGATTTTAAATGCCAGAATTTTCACTACACAGAGGATCAGTATTTTCATGTTCATGGAGGAATTGAATTTGATATCACCACCTCTTCAATTGAGAATGCTTTGGAAGATTTCAAGGTTTAAATTATTATTGTTCCTGAAATGGTTTGTCATTTCACACTTCTTTTATGCTGTTTTCCATTCAGAAATAGTCTCTGTTGGTACAGACACTAGGCACCTCTCCAAATGATTATCTTCCCAACTCACTAATTTTTCATACATTATGTTACACACATGAATTAAGTGCCCTCCAATAGTTAACCAAAATTGTAGTAGAAATCCCTGACCATTCACTACATGTTCTATCTTCCTCAGAGATTAGTATTGTAACAGAGATTCTCTAGAGTTTGGGAATAATCATTCTTCATCTGGAATGTAGTATAAACATTATACATTTCAGTTGTCATTGCTTTTCAACCTTTTCTATATTTCTTTTCTTTTGCATTTTTTTTCTTAATTTGCAAAGTAAGGATCTGATATATGCAGTTATTATTAGGGTCTGGGAGGGATATTATATTTTTAAAAATTGTCATTTACGTGTATAAAATTTCATCTAAAAGACATCATAATTGTGTAATTTGTTTAAAAATATGTTTTTACTAACATATTTTAGAACAATTTAGAAAAAATAAAGGATTGTGCTGCTAATACATTTGTAGAAGATTCGGGATACAAAGAACATTACTCAATACCAGTCATGGAACTGAACGGAAAAAGGTAAGGAGCTTTAGGGAATTATTCACAGCAGCCACCACTTGTTGAAAGCAGAAAACTGGAAAGTGTCAAAATTCAAAGGCTAACTTAAAAGCTAAGATGGAGATCTCAGAATAATAATGACCCCATGAATGATATACAAACTCAACAAAGTATTAAATGTTATATTTATTATTTCCTGCACTTTGATACATTCTGTGAAATAGTCCTCAGAGATAGTAATTATAATTAACACGGTCTGATCCATATGGCTCCTTAATGTTCTAGAGCTTATCACCACTGTGGTTTGAAAGCTTTCTGAGTAGGATTCAGAATACCTGCTCCTTGATGTCAGAGGCTGGAGTCAGGCAAGTCTATGTTGATGAAGGTGGCACCTCCATAAGTTGGGACCCCCGGATAAAGTGACAAGGACCACCAACAGCCTGAGCAGTGTATTTGCAAGGTGTGGGTGAAGACAGCCTTTAGCTTCTTGTGGTCTAGCTTCCTTTTGTTGGAGAGGATGGTGGATAAGAGGAATGACAAGCTCAAATTAATGTGAACAGCTCCTCAGATATTCCTACATCTGTACAGAGGTTTAGGACAATATTCAGAAAACTGGGATTGAACTAAAGGTCAAGGAAGAGGATATTAACCTCTGACTAGTTCCTAACAGAGTGCTTCCCTAAGACCTTCCTTTAACTGACCCGTGGGGCCCAGCTTTCAGAGCACAGGTAGTCACTGACTCGCTTCCCTAAAAATGTGCAAAATGGAACAAACTTCTCAGCACCCTTCGGAGAAATGATAGTCACTAAGCAATTAAGTGAACAGCCATAGGAAGGGGTTGACCACTGTCAAGAATAGGGTATTTACAACAATAAGTACTTCATTTGAAGCAGGAACCCAGGTAACAGTAAGAGGCTTCCCAGGGCAGAGGCGCTCACCACTGGAATCTCGGGATGGGAAAACGTATCTCATGGGCACAAGTAGAGCAAGGCCACCATTATCTTTCAGCTGTGATAATAAACAATCCCAGAGAACAGAGTCACTCAAAATTTTGTTACTTTTCCATTCCAGATCGATAGGGGGCTAAGGCTATTGTCTACCTCAAGGACCTGGTGGGTTGGGGGCTTCTCTAGTCCACTGCTGCAGTGAGTAAAAGTCAAGCAGCCATTACCCAATCATCATTCCAGGTCAGACTCAAAGCAAACTCTTGAGAAAACAAATGAAGCAATAATTAGATTAAAAGGGTTAATATATAAATTTGTGACAGGAGAGTAAGCAGATGGTTAAAAGGTAAGCCTAGAATTCCTTCAAGGAAGCGTTAGGGCTTCCAATGAGTTTTAGGCAATGCCTCTAGTCACTGGCATGGGAAGGACAGAGTCGATTGGAAGGAAGGGCCAATAGAGAAGACACTTGTTATAGAAAGACTTGATTTGTAACAACTGATAACCTTATTATTAAAATATTTACAATCAAGTACAATTTAAACTACTTTTTTATATTTAATCGTTATTGAAAAATGTTTACCAGCATATAAAAAAGTAGCAAATTACTTCAGAGTCAGAAAAACTTATCTTTAAAAATTTTTTTTACAGCTACTATGTGATTTATTTTGAACTTGAAACTTTCTATCAGCAACTATATAAGACACAGTGGTGGGGAGCCATAAATGAAATAGTGAACAATCTAAGACCAAAAAGACTTCCACTGACAGATGCTCAACTACATGAACAATTTAAGAAAAAATTTGGTTTCAAGAAAGCTATGAAATGCAAGGTACTTCAGTAATTACCACATACTTTTGTGTAAGAAATTATATATCATAAGTATATGTCTCAAATTCTTATCTTTGGGATAAATAATAGATTAAATAAAGTTTTCAGTATGAAATAAAACTTCCACATTTTAACAGCTGAAATCTATACAATTCTGGGTTATAAACTTATGGCAGGGTTACAAAACAATGTGTTAATAAACTGGATTGTGATTAATCTTAATAATGGCTAATATTATTGAGTGCTAAGTTTGTATGTCAGGCTCTGTTATAAATCTTTTCATTAAACTCTTTCAAGGTACTACTAGTATTGTCATTATTCCTATTGTACAGGTGAGAAATTTGAAGTGCAGCAAGTTAAGGGTCTTTCCCAAGTCACATAGCTCATAAATGGTAGAGGCCAGGTTCAGTCCTGGGAACTAAACCCAAAGAGCAGACCTAACATCCTGAAATAAATCTTGGCGTCTGCTTCAACAAGCCTTGATTTACAGCTTCTGGAACTGATTTTTAAATGGTGAGCTCACCAATTTCAAAGAATACACTGGCATTTACTTACCATTTATTTGTTTTAATTTCTATACACTTAAAATTTTAATAACCTGTTAGTTTTACTTTAAAATATTAAGTAGTTGGGGCCCCGGCCAGGTAGTTCAGTTAGCTAGAGCATTGTTCTGATCTGCTAAGGTTGCCCATTCGATTCCTGGTTAAGGCACATATAAGAAACAACTAATGAATGCATGGATACGTGAAACAACAAATCAATGTTTCTCATTGCTGAGTGAGACACTTTCTGAGAACCAATCCTGTGGTTATATCAATATATTTCACTGTCCTTTTTTTTCTGTAAATGAAACTTATGCCATATTTTTAAAAAAAACTAATTCTGGCCTTCTTAATAATTTTAGAGTATCCCATTTGGTATGAAGTCTGCTGTTGAAAGAGGATTATCTGCTGTTTTCCACACGTTTAGCCGTAAAACCTCAAGCTCAACCATCAATGTTTCGGATGAGGCCGGTTATGCGATTTTCCACTATGCTGCTCTGCACAACAGAGTTTCCATCATATGCCAACTGTGCTACGCGAACTTCAATGTCAACCAGAGACGCTTTATTATGGTGAGCCAAGGTACTAACAAGTTTTTAAATCTTTTAAAAGTTTTAAAATGTTTTTCTTTTTCTTACCCCTATTCAACATTAAGAATGCATGTCAATTTTAGACAAGGCTAAAATTTGGTGCTGGTACCGAGAGCAAAGTTGAGGGTTTTGTTTCATTTATCTCAGAGGGGCTCCTTTTAGTTTTCTAAGTATCACTTATTGCTTCCTTGTCTTTTGTGTTTATTGTGTCTCTGTCACTTGAGTATAAGCTCCCTAAAGGACAGTGATTTGGTTTACTTTGTTTGCCATGGTATCCTAGTGCCCACAAAAAAGCCTGGCTTTGATAGGTGCAGGAAATCATTGTTGTTAAATGAATGCATAAATGTATAAATGCAGGCTAGCATTTGATAATCACTGGCATAAAAGTGCAGTGATTTCCTCTAGAAATTCAGAGACAGGGGAGATAAATAGAGATCTTAACACAATATCCATTTCTATCCCAGGGGTCTCAGCTGGGGGATAGTTTCTTCACACGACATAAACTTAAATTATATTTATAACAAAAATGTCCTCTATAATAATCAGTTTTAGGATTAGTGATCTTTTTAGGGCTACCCCCATTTAAACTTTGAAAAGCAAATTTTCCTGGTTATTAGCTATACCTACATATGTACATATTCTTTGGAACATATTTAACCAGTACAAAAATAATAAAATTGAACATGAGAGTGGAGGTCCTCCATAACTGAAGAGAGAAATAGAGATAAAGCGTCAGGAATGGCTGATGCAACAATATTGGCAATAAGAGAAAATGATGATCTTATATTTTAACTAGCTATCTTAACAAGCTGTGTTAAATTTTCACTCATCAAAACGAAATGTTCTGCTTTAATCCTTTTGACTACTAATAAATTCTGTATTCTATCACTATAATTAAACTGTTTGATAGTAAGATGCTTCTATTACTTGATTAAAATATTCAATACAGAGTGAACTTAGTTAAAATGGAGCACAAATTCAGTCAAACTTAAATGCGATGGGTAGCTATTATTTTAAAATGTGTTCTATTTTAAGCTCTTTTTGGTATGAAAAAAAATATCTGATAAATTAGTCTCTCATCCATCCATGACTACTTGAATTTCCATTAGCTGAGAATTGGGTAGATTTTGAAGTATAGAAAAGGTTTAGCTCTACTGGCATTGTCTATTATTACCTAATCAACACAACACTACCTCACCTGTGCGTTTTGACCAACCACTTGGGCGAGGCACAGGTCTCTCTGACACGGTGTCAGGTGCACACAACATGCCCAGGTGGCTTGACCAGAAGTTACCCCCAACCCTGTTTGATGTGATCTGTGTCTACACACAGCCTTCTTGTTCTTATTCATATGAGTCTATTTTGGCTAATTTAGGAAACTGCTATATATTAATAATCATATTTCGATGTATATTTCCTTTTAAATCAGAGTCATCAAAAATGGATGCGAAAAAAGAAAGAAATGGTAAGACAGAAGTTAAATATTTGGTGCATTTTAAAACATTATTGCATATATTAAAACCTTTCTTGTAGTGTATAATCTCCACAATGCTGTCTCATGAGAATGCCACATGATAACGTTTTGTATACATGTTGATGTATAAACTTTTTCTACTCGTGGTTACTTATTTATATTCCTCCTAAGTTTGTTTTTTTCTTCATTTTTTAACTCTGAAATTTGCAGTCACCTCTACTTATTTTTATCAAATCAGACCCCAAAGTGGTTTTGATCCCTTAAACAAACAAAAGCTAGTAAATATTGTTTAGATGTGCTGCCATCTGGTGACAGTAACAGTCCATGAGGCCTGAGGGATGAGTCTGCTGTAAGCATTAGATGTGGGGAAAACAGAAAAATATTTAAAGGCATATATGTATATATATCTTCATACTCTGTACTAGATAATTCAATGAGGGTTTATTTTTTAAAGAAACCATTTACAAAGCCCTGACTTCCGTAAGGAGAGGGTGGTAGTTATTCAAACCAGCCACCTTGCCTTGGTGGAGGAGCACAGCTGCCTTGGTGGAGGAGCATAGCTAACCTGCGATGATGACCTCAGAGGGGAACCTCTCACAGAGACTGAGTAGTGCAGGGTGGGTGGTAAGGGGAGATGAGTGGGCCTGCAGTGGAGAAAGAAAGGTTATCTGGCCCACCTGCTCTGTAGAAATTTGCAGTTGAATAACAATAGTATGCTTCCAGGCACAGGGGGGGAAATTGGGACAACTGTAATAGAATAACAATAAAAATGATTTTAAAAAAGAATCATTTTATGGCTACCCTGTATAATAGTACTTGTTTGTTTAGTGTGTCTCCCTCATGTGAATATAAACCCCATACAGGGTGAGGATTTGGTTTACTCTGCAGTGGTGTCCTAGTGCCCAGAAGAAAGCCTGTCAGTAGCAGGTACTCAGGAAATAGTTGTTGAATGAATGCATGCATGGATGAATGCAGGGTAGCATTTGACAACTACTGGCATAATTAATATACAGTGATGTACTAGAGGAATTCAGAGAAAAGGGAGGTAAATGCGCCTTTCAGGCCCCAAGAGAGTATTTATTCCCTAGACCAGGGTTCCCAAACAGAGAATGGTTTCTTCTGCCTACATAGGCCCCGCCAGAGCTTCCCTGATTCTAGCATGACTTTGGACAGTGTTCCTCATCCTAACCACTGTTGATGCTGTGGGTCGGGAAATCCTTTGTTGTGGGAGGCTGTCCTGTTCACTAGAGAATGTGTAGTAGTATCCCTGGCCTCTGCCCACTAAATGCCAGTAACAACCCCCACCCTAGTTATGACGAGCAAAAATGTCATCAGACATTGCACATATGTGTGTTGGGAGGTTCTGGGATAAGTTTCAAGTTCATAGGAATCAGCCAGGAACCTTATTAAAATGCAGAATCTGATTCAGAGGGCCTGGGTGGGGGCCAAGATTCAGCACTTCTATGAGGCATACTTTAAAGTAGTAAGAGGGGGTTTATAGGGATACAGCTCCTGCCCCTTGGATGTGCTGAAATGATTTTGGTAGACAGTGGTAGAGAGGAGAGAGAGAGAGGGTAAGAGGGGACATTGCTGTGGGGACGTTCTTTAAAAAGAAATTCTTCAGGTCATTAGGATACGCTCCTCTGGCCAAGAGCAGCCTTCTGACTTCCCTTTGATTGAAATGACCCATATGCTCTAAGTCCTATCATTAGGTCTCAAGTCTTCTGGGGAGCCTGCCCTTGTCAGTGTTCCCCCCACCTAAGGTGGGTCTGGGTAGCTAGAGGAGGCTGGATTGGGTATTTCCTTCTGCAAGATCAGTAAAGTTCTGATAACCCAGCAGTTTAGGCTCCGGTAAAATCGTTTCTCCTGCCAGCAGGCCTTATTAAGGAAGACAGAATGCTCTTGTGTGTTTCAGAATGGTTCCTTTTCCCTTCCCCCTGATGGAAGCAGAGGGGATTTTTTTTATCTGATATTCACTGTGAGGACCTGAAGGTAAAACTCAGTCACATGTAGGGCTCCCTCTGACTGGGTCCCCTGGAGTTTTTAACTTCTCAGATTCATCCTCATTGAGCCACCAGCAGTGCACATCCCAGCACTGGCTCCCCATGCAGGTTTCTGCTCTTGGGTTCCTGCTCCGGTAAGTTGTGATGCTCAGAATTTGCCTGTCTAGCTCTCTCATTTTGGGGGCAGCATTTTTACCCTGTGACCTCATTTCTCTCAGACATCTAAGAAGAGTTGTTGATTTTTAAATTTGCTCAGCTTTTTACTGAGGTGAGAATGGAGTGATGACTTTTAAGCTCCTTACATGCTAAACCAGAAACAAGTAAAACTAAGCAAGTAGCTTTAAATAGATTTGTTTCAGGTGTTATAGATGATCAAGTCTATGAATTAAAGCTTGGACTACTAAGGCAGGCAGAGGCCGTTAGAAGTTTTTGAGTCAGAAGAAAAATAGTGCTTTTTCAGAGAAATGAAGGAGTTAGCTAGACCCTGGTCAGGCAAGTGTCGTTTGAGAGAAGGAAGCTTTCAGAAAGCAGGAATAGATAATTCATCATCAAAATGAGGAAGACTTGATCATGGAAGGGGCACTATTAAACGTTGTTCTCGGGCAACAGGCATAGACTAATGTCTTCCTGGGCAGCCTGGAATGTGTGGTCAGTCACCTTACATTGGAGGAGCTACAAAAAGGCCCAAATGAAGAAAACAAGGTGTGTAAGTTGTGGGTTTTTTGGAGGGTGGGATCTAGCTGGTGGTTCAGGTTAAGTTGAAGCCAGTGGATTTTCCTTCCTGTATTAATATTCAGATGACCTTGAGAAGTCACTGAAGAGTTTTAAACAAAGGAATAAAAATATCACATTTACATTTTGGAAAAAACAAATGGACTGGGGGAGGGAAGAAGAAGATGGGGATATCCACTGAGAGGTGACTATGGCTCAGACTAGGGTGGTGGTGGCAGTGAAGACAGGTTCTGCAGATATTTAGAATTGGTGACAGGCTGGTTATGGAGATGAAATGAAGGGAGGTGCTAAGGAGTCTTTCAGGTTTCTAGTTTGTAAAACTGGATGGCTGAGTGATGATACCCTTTACTGACTTAGGGAGCAGTGAAACAGGACCAGGTTTGGAGGGAAAGATAGGAGTTCAATTTTGAATATGTTGAATTTGAGGTGGTCTGTGCAGAGGCCCAGTCAGATGTTGGAGATACAGATCTGGAGCTTGGAAAAGAAACTGATCCAGAGACATAACCCTGGGAGTCATCAACTTATAGGTGGTAAGGGAAGCCATTGAGATGATAAAAAAAGACCAAGACAGAGATTAAAACTCATTTGGATGGACAACGAAAAAATACCAAAGGAGACTGCAAAGGACCAGCTGGAGAGGTAGAAGAATAGGATGGTATGATATCACAAAAGCCAAGGAAAGAAGCTATTTTAAAGAGACTGATGTGGTCAATTTACTATTGAGAGGTCAGTAAGATGAGAATTGAAAAATGCCCGGTAAAGGTAATTCAAATGGATTTAGTGACATTTTGAGTGAGTTTTATAAAAAAATTTCAAAGGATCTTATCTTTTGTATAAAATATTTGAATTAAATGGAAAATAATTTAAATAAGAAATAGCTTATTTTATCACAAGACTGTTTAACACATTGACTTAATTTTCAGTTATTTAATATTTTCAGTGTTATTTACTCTTAACTTATAAAGAAGTATTCATTTTTAATGGTTAGATATTCTGAGTTAAATAAAGAAATATAGAATTGCCTACATTAATCCTTTCAGTGCTTATCTTGGAGCTTCTATATTACACAATACTAAACTCTGTGGAGAGATATCAAAAAGGCATGTTTTTTAGAAATGTTAGATCTTTGACCACTGAAGGAATTGTCCATCCATTCTAGGTCCAACACCACTACACCTGGCCGCACAGGCTTGCTCATTAGAATCAGCCACCTGTCTACTTTGTTTCAAAGCTGATTACACGCTTTCTGAAAAAAAAGGCTGGATGCCCATTCACTTTGCTGCTTTCTATGACAATATCTGCATCATCATAATTCTCTGTAGGAAAGATCCTAGTCTGCTAGAAGCAGAGGCAACAGCTGAGTAAGTTATTAAGCATTTGTAAAAATATACTTTTCTGCTCTCATGGCTTGCCCCAAACACTGACACTAAAAGAAATGGTTGATTTGAACCACTGTGTAAGGCTTACTCTGCCATCCTTTCTGGTCACTACCTTCTCCTACCACTTATCTTTAGAATTTATACAGACAGAGCTTTTCTATTAACCTATGCATGCAGTCTGGAAGAATAAAGATTAAGCCATAGCAAACAGTTGTTGAACTGTTTGAAGGCTGGCCGTCGAGGGCTGGGACAGGACCCTCCAAGGCCACCGGGGGTCTGGGATCTTCTTTCCGCTTTGCCGTGGGCCTTTGATCTCATACTTCATGGTGTGCTTGTGCTTTCCATGCAGCAAAGAAGTGGACAGATGAAAGGGAAAAGCATATGCCAGCTGAAGCCCATCCTTCGGGATTGTAATAGTTTTCCCAAAATGCTCACTTAGGAGACTTAGTTATCTCTCATTGGCCAGATCTAGGTCACATGAACTTCCAAAGAAATAAGAGGCGGTGGGGCGGAGAATAAGCTCTCAAGTTTTTCCTAGCCTTCTCCCAGTGGTATGGTTCTACAGTCTGGTTTGTCAGACTTACTATTTAGTGCCCCAGAAGAACCCTGAGACTAGGGAGGAGAAAGTTCCCCTAAATTGGAACCTATACAATCAGGATGCAGCCCAAGGACTCCAGAACAGAATGGGTAGGCCTTAGATAACAGGAGACATATTTAGTGGTATCCAAAAGAAGAACACATTAAAAAGAAGTAAAATGATTTACTTTGAAATACAGAAACAGCCCAAACAGGTGTCAGTTTCAGTTTTGCTGAGGACCAACTTTTAGGGTGGAAGTATAACTTCTGAGGGTACACCATTGGCTGGTATTCATAAAACCGGGTTGTTGTTTTGAATCTCTGAACATGATTTAGGCATGGTTTCATTCAGATATTTCTGGCTCTTCAAATAATCTGTCCATTAATATTCAGCATAGAAATGAATCCTCTCTCTATGTTGGGGCAGAAATGTGTATGGAGAAAGCTTTCAGGAAACCAGGATCTCTGGCTAATAGATTGTCTAACTTATGGATTCTGGAAAGAGCCATGGAATGTGGAAACCTGAGTTCAGGTCCTGGTTCTGTCATAGTTTGGACAGTGTGTCTTTGGGTACAAGGAGGCTACAAGACTGGGTGGATTTAGAAGATCAAACAATTGCATATCAGAGGTAGAACGTAAGGAAGAAGCAAAGGGTTCGTAGAGAGGATGATTACAGAGGTTGACATCTCTTCTGTGGAGCTAAAGAGGAGTGGCTGTGCTGAATGTGCATTTGAATATGGAACACAGATGAAGGTATGACAAGGAACTGTGAGATTGGAACACAGGTGGTAATTAGCATGGATGTTGAAGCCACTGACAATAGGAGGGGCCATGAGGGTACGGCAATACAGGAGGTAGGATGTGGAAAAGGACTCACTTGAGCAGGGGACAAGGGCCCTATGGAGCTAGATAGGGAGCTAAATAAAGCCAGTCAGAGTGATGATGTTAGAAGTAACAGTAATCTTTATTCCGACATTGAATATGAGAAAGAAAGCAATAGGAGAATAGTCTTGTTAAAGTAGAAAAGGGAGAAAATAAAGAGATGGTCACTCATAAAGGGCAAGAGTTTCCCCAGTGCCAAGAAAAAAGGAATAGAGGAGAGGCTTGGGGTCAGCTGGATAGAGGTCAGGAACAGGATGCAAGAGAAAGAGGTTTCATGAAGAGATAAAGGCATAGATATAAGGATTTTTTAAAAAGTACTAATTGAGGCAATGTGATATGGTGAAAGGAGGAGAGGGGAACTCTGTATTGAGACTGTGCTAAGCACCTTATCACTCTTAGACCAGTACTATCAGCTGATTTTTACCTTCATTCTTCTACAGACAAAGATAAGAACCCAGTTTGCTTCTGGTGACATTGCTAGTCAGTAGATCTATTAGTTAAGATGTGATTGAAACTGCTATAACAAAGATACCCCAAAATATTTGTAGTTTAAAATAGATAAACATGTAGTTCCTTTTTATGAAGTCTGGGTTCATGGTTGAGGGCTGGCATAATGGCTTGACAATACGAGGGGCCCAGACTTCCTCTTGTTGCTTCTAATTATGTGGTTTTCATGTCCTGGTGCAAAATAGCCACTCCTGCTTTCATTATTATGCCTGTATTCTAGCCCTAAGTAGAAAGAGAGGGGGAAAGTAATTGTGCTCTCCTTTTCTCTTCAGGTTGTTGTCCAATAACTTTTATTAATATGAGATTGGCCAACATGAGTCTGGTGGCCATTCCTATCTGTGGGGAGGTGAGAATGTCATATTTTGGCAGGAGACCATGTGCCCAACCAAAAGGTCTTCGTACTCTGAAAAGCAGATCGAGTTTTCAGAAAAACTGTTAGTTTCTGCCACAATGAGGAAGCTGGGATTTGAGGACCAGACCTGAAATATAAATGTGTTGTAACTCCAATTGAGTCCCAGTTTAATCATTTGTAAAATGGGCTGATAATAATTGCCTTGCTTTTTCCTTCACTCATAGCGTGGTTGTAAGGATTTGATGAAATAGGATAGTCTCAGAACTTTGTGAATTATCAACTTTTAACAAATTATAAGACATGGTAATTACTGGGCTGGCCAAAAATTTGTTTTTTCCCATAATATGGCTCTAGTAGTGCTTAGTTGTCTTTAACTTCATTCGAAACAATTTTGTTAGATTGTATTGTGACAGCTGTCGTGTCAGCATGCGTTAAAAGAACTTGATCAAAATTGGTGAATTTTTGTGTGGCCATTTTAATATTGAAGATGGAAGAAAATAAGCATTTTTGGCATATTATTCTTTATTGTATCAAGAAAGGTAAAAATGCAGCTGAATCGCAAAAAAGGATTTGTGCAGTGTAGGGGGAAGATGCTGTGACTGATCAAACATGTCAAAAGCAGTTTGCGAAGTTTCGTGCTGGAGATTTCTTGCTGGACTATGCTCAACAGTCCAGGAGACCAGTTGAGGTTAATAGCAATCAAATAAACATATTAATTGAGAACAATCAATGTTATACTATGCAGGAGATAGCTGACATACTCAAAATATCCAAATCAATAGAGTTATTGGTGAAAATAAAAAATGTGTCTTTTATTTTATGGAAAAAAACCATGTGAACTTTTTGGCCAACCCAATAATTTGGGAAGGAGTATAAGGACAAACACTAAGGACAACCAGGGCAGGGGAAGCAAATCTATACATAAGTATGGAACATACAGAAAAATGACATGTAAGAAGGAGAGGTGATGAGAGAAATCAGACTTCTCCCAATAGCAATTTGGATAGTTGCACAAAAAGTAAATTTGACATATTATATGTGTGCTCAATTATTATAATCTGTTCCTTGATTTTTAGGAATCAGTGTACTCCACTGTTACTTGCTGCCACTTCAGGAGCACTGGACACTATTAAGTACCTATTTTCTCTGGGTGCTAACTGGAGAAAAACAGATATTAGAGGAAATAATATAATTCATTTATCAGTGCTAACCTTTCACACAGAGGTTCTCAAGTACATAATAGAGTTAAATATTCCTGAACTCCCAGTTTGGAAAACTTTGGTGGGTGAGTATAGAACATGTAATCTCTTTATAGATAAATGTTCTGATTATCATTCAGTTTAATTATTGATACTTACTCTAAAATAGAGGAAATAAAATGCAGGAATATATGCATTGTTTTAAATATTTAAAAATCATGAAATAAACATTTTTTTGAGTTAAAGCCAGAAATAAAAATAGCACCAAACTGGCCCTGACTGGTGTAGCTCAGTGGATTGAGCACAGGCTGTGAACCGAAGAATTGCTGGTTCAATTCGGTTCAATTCCCAGTCAGGGCACATGCCTCGGTTGCAGGCCTGGCCCCCAGTAGGGGGTGTATGAAAGACAACCATACACTGATATTTCTCTCCTTCTCTTTCTCTTTCCTCTCTCTCTAAAAAGAAATAAAATCTTTAAAAAAAGAATATAAATTTGTATTTGCTTGACTTGTATTTTAAAAAAAGCACCAAACTTTATTTTTGTGTATGTAAAAGTAGTTTTATTTCTAAATTAAAATCAAAGATAAAGAACCCAAACAGAATATAGTTTATACAATTATTTTTATTTTCCAATTTTCTTCAAAAGTCCAACCATCTTCTCTCCATCGAAAAAGCAAATTTTTAAAAAAAAAGGAAAGGGGGAGGAAATTAAAGTTTGAGTGGAAAAGACTCCCTCCAATTTATTCCTCACTTCCTAATTTTAGAGACAGATTCAGTAACATGTTTTTCACATTTTGATAAATATTTTGTGAGAAATTCTGTTCAGTATTTCTGTCCAAATTTTTATACAACCTAGCCAGAAATATTATAAGGGTAAGACTTACTAGGCCAACTGAATATATATATCTAATTTTACTCCTTCTCACTAAAATTTCATGGAAATTAAATAAAAATAACACCACCACCACCAACAGCAAACAAGCATTTAGGAGAAAACAGGAAAGGATGCAACTGCAATAAGATATTGAAAACAGAGAGGCAAATCTTAGGATTTCGCTGACTGGAAAAACCATTCCATGGCAACAGTGGAAAAACTGAGAACCTCCCAGACTCACACTGTAAATCCTCCATAGGTTCAAGAACTCACAGTGCCAGTCAGGAGTGCTCTCTGCAGAGGCTAATGAGGAAAGACCTAAGGATGCTAAGTAGGGAATTCCCCACAGCCAGCAGGAAACTGGGAACCTGGCCCTGGAGAAAAGCAAACAGAATTTCAAAGATGACAGGAAAGGGAAGTCCCAGAATGGAAACTGTGTCCCCAGGTGGAAGAGAAAATGTGGGAGAAATTACAAATAGGTACAAAGAAAACTATGCAGATGAAATAAAATAAAATTATTACATCCAAGGAAAACAAAAGAAAGGAGACTCAACTGTACTATATTATAATGCTTAGCTGTGAATAATATCTGTTTAAGTATCATAATGTAAGTACTGAATACATTTTTTAAAGATTTTCTTTATTTTTAGAGAAAGGGGAAGAGAGGGAGGGAGGGAGAGTGAGAGAGAGAGAGAGAGAGAGAGAGAGAGAGAGAGAGAGAGAGAGAGAAACATCGATCGTTTGCCTCTTTGGGCCCCAAGAGGGAACTGAACCTGCAACCCAGGCATGTGCCCTGACTGGGAATCAAACCGGCAACCTTTTGCTCTTGCTTTGTAGGATGACACCCAACCGAGCCACACCAGTCAGGGCTTGAATATTCATTTAAATATTTACATAAATATGGGGAAGAGGAAGCAGAGGTAATGGCAGAACAGTATTGAAAGAGCTAGTTTCTCATTTACCATAACATGAAGTCAATCGATGATGTCTACAATTTATATAGCAAAAGGTAACAATGTGTATAAGAATTTAGAAATACAGGGATATGTAAATCACAGAATGTATAGAGAAAGAGTCCAAAGAGGGTATCTGGGGAGAGAAATTCAGAAGGTGAAGAGTGTGGGGCAGTGAACCACTATATTTTGCTTCAGGCCTTTTAGTAATATGTACTACTTTAACAAAATAAAAACTAAAGCAAAAAATGAAACAAATTAGAGATGAGAGCCAATATATTTTTCCAACAACTCATTTTAGCATGGGAAAAGATATATTTATGACTTTCAGCCCCAATCTACTGACTCAGGAAGTCAGAATAACTGGTTTTTACAGGGTACGGGGAACACATTCCAATTATCAGACCCAAGAGATATTGGGAAGTGTTTTCAATGTTTGTATATGTGTGCATATGTATCATTTTATATCTTAGTCTTCTTAGGAAGAAGACAATCCTGTTACTTTTAATAGACTAAGATATTTGCACACTCACCTCAGTATAGAATAGTATTCCTACAAGGAAGAGCTTAATGGCACAAAGCTTTCCTGACAGCCACTGCTTCCTACAGTCATTGTCAGGAAGTCCCGACGATAATGCAAACAAGGTAACCAGTGAGCATTGGCCACTGTTTCTTTGCTTTGAGCTCTGGAATAGCTCTTCCTCCTTACATGGACCATGTCCACTGTGAGTAAAAGAAAAATAGCCAGAGTTTATTATGTCTTCAGGATGAGCTCTTGGAGTGGAAGCTAAATTTTAAAAGAGAGAGCCATGGAGAAATCTAGCCAAGGTAGGAATTAGGGCCAGATTTGTTATTACAAGAGCTGGAAAGGAGAGATGAGGCAAGGATGCTGCTATGTGGTTTTTCTTGCACCATAAACCTTGTTTGGAAGCATGTGCATTTGTATTACCTCATGTTTGCAGTATAAGTTCATTCTTCTTCATACTCAGGAAATATATAAAGCCTCACATATGATTTAATAGATATTAAATTTTTATTGACCATAATGTAGTATACATCCTTGAAAAGCCATAGTCAAATTTTATTCAGCAGCTGATTTCCGGCCACTGAGGTGTACTATTTTCCAAGTGAGCTTGAATCATGTGACCATCAGATCTAAGCCATTCAGACCAAAGATAAAAGGTTTAGGATTTTTAATACTAATTATACAGGCTATAAAGCTCAAAGATCATGGCTGTATATGGTGTGTTCAGCATCTCACAGAAGCCCACACGCAAAGGGAACTTAACGACTGCAGTGGCTGTTGCAGTCCACTGGCCAGCAGTGACCACAAACGTTGTAGATGCTCGCAAATCACGAGAAAAACATACACACAGACTACCGCATCCTGTGGAGGAATAGGGAGGGCATGGCTACCCTCTCAAGGGGAGGGTGCCTCCGAGTGGCCTGGCCACTCTCTCAAAGGAGAGCGCCCTGAGCCGCCGCCTCAATAGGCTTTTATTAGGTAGTATTGGGTAGTTGACAGGATACAGAATGTGGATTTATCGTCTAGCAGAGAAGATCAAAACAGGTAGATAATTTACATAGGATTCAAAAGTCTCACGCTGGGTTTTGGGGCTGCTATCACCTAACAGATACAGGATTAGTCTCGTTTCCTGCCAGAGCCTACACATCCAAGAGCATCCTAGCAAGCAGGTCTCACAGGATTTTATATATCTTATGTCCCAGGTCCAATTTGCCCCAGGTGTCCGCCAACTATAGTCTGAGCCTCACTGCCCCTGCTATTTCCGCAGGCCCTGAGTTGGGGTGGAGGAGACAAAGGCAGCCAGGAGACTTGGATTTCTCACATCCAGAACAAGGACTCAAGCTATTGTCAAAGCCGAGGGGGCAGGGGTGATATCGATCACTCCCTCACTTCCTCAGCCCCTTGAGTCTCTTCCCTGATGGCTTATTCCCACGTGATCTTGTCTGTCTTAGGTCCATTCTTTCCAGAGAATGGTTGCCCGTCATTGACTATCCGACCAAGCTGAAGGGAACAGCAGAGCAGGCAGTGCCCATGTTCAGGGAAATAAGTTTTGTCTCCTTAGGTCTCCTGGTTCTCCGAGGTTTCTAACCAGGCAGGGCGGACACCACAGTGGCGGTGATGGTGGTGGTGATCTCAACTTTTAGCTTCACTTGGCCTAGAGAAAACAGAAACAGAAGCATTCACTCCACTTCTTCTTGTAAAATTATAACATGTGTTTTTCTGTTCAACGCTCACCAGAAATGTTGCAGAGCGAAAGCTACAAACGAAGGATGATGGCTGTCATGTCCTTAGAAGTAGTTTGCTTAGCAAAGGAGGAGTACTGGCAATATATTTTGAGTGCAGGTGATGTAAAATTTATTAACTACCTTTTGCTTATGCTGCTTTATACAGAGCTATATCATAGTCAGTTAATCATTTTAAGAAATATTTTTATTTTCCACACAGAAGCTGTGCAGGATCAAAAAACTATATAAATCCCATTTTTCTAAAAATTACAAATTTACAAATATTAAATTACAACTTCTCATATTTACTACTTTCATGTAGAAACTATCTCTATTCTGTATTTACACAATTTATTTTTTAAATTAAAAATTGTGTTTATGCCTTGGCTGGTGTGGCTCAGTGGTCTGAGCGCCAGCCTACGAACCAAAGGGTCATTGGTTCAATTCCCAGTCAGGGCACATGCCTGAGTTGCAGGTCAGGTCCCCAGTTGGGGGCATGAGAGAGGTAACCACACATTGAGGTTTCTCTCCTTCTCTTTCTCCCTCTCTTCACCTCTCTAAAGATAAGTAAATAAAATGGTTTTAAAAAGTAGTGTTTGTGGTTTGTAAAAGCACTCCTGGGTTTGTAGATAGCTCTGCAATTAGAATTTAGGCTAATTGCTTACCCTCTAATCCTAGTTTCCTCATTTATAAAATGGGTCCTACCTCATAGGATTGTTTAGAGAATAGCACTATTCAATATAACTTCCTAAAATGATGGAAATGTTGTATCTGCACTATCCATTATGGTTGCCTTTACTCTAATGTAAATACTGAACACACGTGATATGTTCCATAAATATTTGTTGAATGAATGAATAAGTGAAAAAATTACTATAGGTAGTCCCCCTAATTTGTTCCTAAAAATATATACAAAAGTTCTATGTCCAAAAAGTGAGCCATAGATAACTAAGTCATGAGGGAGTACATTTCAGATAAATAAATAAGGCCTAATTATACCTGTTCAGTATTATATTTCCCAGCACTTTGTGTGTGCTCCATAATGTGCTCTTTTCTTTCACAGTGAACTGACATAACAAGCATCCAACTGAAGCCAGATTTTCTATTTTCACCATGTCCACTGATTTTTGAACCAATTGTGATTAATCAGGCTAAGCTTGCTTTTTACTAGATTCAGCACTTAATTTTTGTTTTTGCAGTACTTGTATTTGTAAAAAAACATGGTTAAAATATAATACAATGCTCAAATAACTGCACAAACACTGCCACAGAAATTTGAGGCAATAAACAAATGAACTGTATAATGTGGCAGCTCAAAGAATTTATTTGTCCGTGATCTTAAGCCAAAATTCAGTATTTCAAAGATTGCTTATGGTTACTAATATGAAATGTATGATTGTATGCGGTGGAAATTAAACATATGAATGAGAGAGCTCTGTGTTGTAAACAAGACAGAAAAGTGCATTTATGTAGTTATAAGTGATAACATAAATATTTTATAGAATTATTTGCCAATTTCTATATAGCAATACCCATAAATTTTATTTAAACCTTATCATGATAAATTGACTACAAATGGCTACACATAATTCATGCTTTTCTTGATCTCTTCATTGCAGGCACCATTCCTGCTTTAATCAATGCATTAAAAGGTTCCAAAATAAAATTACAGTGCAAAACTGTTGGGTTATTGAGTAACATCTCAACCCATGCAAGTGTAGTGCATGCTCTAGTGGAGGCAGGAGGCATTCCAGCTCTGATCAACCTATTGGTTTCTGATGAACCACAACTACACTCTCGCTGTGCTGTTGTTCTGTATGATATTGCACAACTTGAAAACAAGGATGTTATTGCGAAATATGTAAGTTCTTTTCATACAAAATCATTTTGACTGGTAGTAATTCCCTCATATAAAAGCTAGAAAGACACATACCATGTTGTTATGCAGTAGCAAAACTTTCAGGGAAGGATTCCAATCTCAATGAGGACAAGAAAGAGCAAACCTGCCACAATCCGATGAGTGCCAAAAGTAAACAAGCAAGACAGTACCAGAACAGCACAGCAAAGGGATGAGCTTCAGCAGAGATGCTCAGTTCCTCGGTCCCCAAGTCTTACAAGGTGACAGAGTGGGCCCAGGTGGATGCTACCTACACATTGGGTTTGTGTCACATCTGTGTAACCTTGAGCTTAAGAAGTCTGTCACTTTGTTGGCAATCAGTAAGTAAGCCTGTTCTTTGTCTGGAGGGAGCTGTTGCCATATCATACAAGATTTCTAGCCACATAAAAATCCTGAAGTGTGGCCCAGGTGAAAGACTGTTACAATCTTCACACATGGGCACATTACAGGTAGGCATGCAAGAGGCCCAGGGAAGACTGTTTCTCAACAAAAATATCTGGTAAAGCTAGCAGCTGGGCAAATATGGAAGGCAAGTGCCAACTTAGCTCTTGGAGATGTGGTTGCTTCTTACTGTTTATGAGAAGATATAAGAAACACTACCATTTTAGATGTCCATCCTGCCTGAGAAATGTAGTCTAATTCTGTACCAGAATTAGAGAAAATTATTGTTTATAAACATCAATCTTTGCCATGCTATATTTCCTCAAATAAAACCCACCTTATTGTGTCTGCTGTTTTATTTTTGATATTTTAATTGATATTTATAACTAATATTTTAATAGTATTCTTCAGGTAGTGCATCTTCATTATGGATTGAATCAGTTAGCATTATAAAATGTACCCTTTTTGTCAAGTGTAATACTTTTGCACTGATTGCTGTCTTGTCCAAAAATATGTTTATGATCTGTTTTCTTTGTGCTCTCATGTTTAATTTGGCTTTGCCCATCCTTTTCTTGCTGTTTCATTTCTTGTTGGTTGGTTTGATATCAATCATTCGGCAAATATATTAGAAATATAAAAACCCCCAGGCCCACCTTCAGAGTTACTCAGTCTTATTAATTTAGACCTTATAATCTTCAGTGATTCTGAGAACCACCCAAAGTTAGAATAAATGTGTCCTCTGTATGAAGTATATTTAATTTTGTTTTGTCATTTACTTTTTATTAGGTATACAGTTCATTAACATTTGTTGATGTAACATGTTTAATCTTCATTCTGTCATATTTTGTTATTATTTTTTAAATCTTCTACTATATACTCAGTGTTTTCTTCATCTTTAAAATATAGGACTTATATATCAATGTTAGTTACCTATTTTTCCTGGGACTTGGTATAATTTTTCAACACGTACATTCATCTTTTATTTTTGGAATGTTTTCTTGAATTTATATCTTTAAATACTACATCTCTATAGGAGTCTTTCAGTTCATTCACACAACAAGTAGTTTTTGAGAGTTTATTAAATGGCAGATAGTATTTTAGATGCTGGGGTTGTAGCAGTGAATAAAACAGATGAAATCCCAGCATTCATGGAGCTTTTATTCTAGTTGAGGGTAACAGGACAATAAACAAAGCAAGTGAGCCAAATATATAGTATGTTATGTTAGTTGAGAATAGGAGTTAAAGAGGAAAATAAAGCAGAGAAAGAGGACAGGGGAAGCTTGTTGAAAAACAATGGACTAAGAATTTGGCATTTGAGTATAGCCCTAAAGTAGATGGGGGAGTGTGACACGTTTTTCTGTTGGCAAGACCATTCTAGTCAGAGGAAACAGGAGCAAAGTAAATGAAGTGGGAGTGCACCTGCCATGCTCAAGGAATAGCCAGACAGCAAAAGTAGCTGAGGAGAAATAGGAGACAATCTTGGCTGGGTAATTGTGGACTACATCATGTAGAGCCATGTGGGCAACTGTCAGACACTTTGGCTTTTACTCTGAGGAAGTACGGAAGTTCCGTGCAGAAATTTACATCATTCTGTCTCTATATTACAATGGGTAAGCAAGTGTAGATGCAGCAAGACTAAGAAGCTATTGCAGTAATTCAAGTGACAGATGATAGTGTCTTGAACCAGGGTGTTAATAGTGGAAATGATGAGAAGTGATCATATCCTCTGTGGGAAAGTTGTAAGATCTGGAAGGATTGCAAATGAGACTGTGAAGTAATAGCCAGTGAGGTAGCAGAAATCTGAAGAATCTATTGTCCTGTCAGCCTAATGAAGAAAGTGTTTCAAAGAGGAGGGTATGATTAATAATGTTAAATGCTATTGTAAGATGAAAGCCAAAAACTAACCATTGAATTTATTGATCACTGAAATAGCTGACCACTTCCATTTAGGAACATCAACTATTTGTGAACTGTATCATCTTTTCCTGTCTAACATAGCTATCATTTTCTCTCTAGTCATTTTCCATTTTTTATTTCATTTTTCTTTTTTTGTCAGTCCTGTTCTCCTTGTCCCTTGCTATGTTTTTTAGCTTTTTTGTGTGCATAGAAATTTAGTTTTTAGATCTCCCCACATCTTTCCTGAGCTTTTCCAGCTCTTGTTTTATCTCCTCCATCTCCAAAATATTTTCCCTGAGCTCTGGAGTGTTTCCTGTGTACTCTTGTTTTAGAGGTGATTGCCTTATCATTTTTGCATTGATAATAATATACCATTTAGTAATAATTTTATCTACTTTGTGGCAATATTTTTCTGAAGATCATTCTTTATCTGTCACAAATTTTTCCTGTTTTTTTCCTCATATTTGGACAGATCCTATCCTGGTTCTTTTATGATTATTACTCATCTCTGAATTAGATTTTTCAGCTCAACTATTTGCAGGACGTATATGTGGGAAAGGGCCCAGACCCATGTGCTAGTCTAGCAAGAATATGACTTAGGGAATAGGGTGGTGTGCATGGGTCCTGTCCACTTTACTTCTCCCTAGCCAGCAAAGACTGGTGGGTAGTAGCTTACAATGTCAATTTTATTTCCTCCACAAAGTGAAGACTATTTTTTCCTTTTTACCTCCCCAATAGACTGCTTTTCCCAAACATATTTGTTGGTATGCTCCTTGCCTTCCTTGATTTTTGAAACTGTATGCCACACTGGTGCAGAAAAGCTCATGCTGCCATGCTGCATCCTCATTGCCATTGTCCCAGATGGGGAATATGTGTTTCTTTTTCTGCCCCTCAAGGTAGAGCCACTCGTTCTGGAAAACTGTCCTCTGCCAGCATTTTCTGTGGCCAGTGGCCATGGGAGAGCTCTCCCTGTGGACAACACATTCACATTTATTATGGTTTACATTACAGGTGTCTCCTAGCTCTGTTGAAGATGGGGTTACATTTCCATTTTTTATCTTCCTTAATACTCTTGCATTATTTCTATTAGTAGGGAGAAATTCCATCTTTATTCCATTTCATATTAGGAAATTACGTTCACATTTAAAAATAACAATTTATGTTGCCCAAATATAATTACCAATAATGAGTGCATCTACAATGGCAAATATTTCCAAATGGACACTGTACTCAACTGATCTTACTCAGTTGCTTTACTTTTTATTATGTGTTCAATATATTGTAAATATATAATAAATATAATATAAATGTAATATAAATATAAATAATTATATATAACTTATATAAATATAAAATTAGATATAATATAAATATAACTAGTATATTTATTATATATTTATAATATATTAAACATATAATAAGAATATATTTGTATATAATATATAATAAATATATTTATGAAATGTTACAGTGAACTTGGAGCATCAATTTATTTTGGTATAAAGGAGGCTATTTTAAAATATATTTGTAGAATACTTACCCTAATACTACAGCATACAATATTCTCAAAGTTGTATTAACTGGCACTTTATGGGTCATATCAATAGACATTTGTTTATGAAGAGATGTCCTGTCCTAAATGAACTGGTGTTTGCAGCAAGATTGTACACTTGTGATTCTAAATAGAGATTGCATCTATCGCAAATAAATTTAACTGTAGTTGAACTTTTGTTTATTTTTAGAATGGAATCCCAGCTCTGGTAAATCTCTTAAAGTTAGACATAGAAAATGTGCTAGTAAATGTTATGAGCTGCATACGGGTATTATGTATGGGAAATGAAAACAATCAAAGAGCAGTGAGAGACCATAAAGGCATCAAATATCTCATCGCATTTCTGAATTCTGATTCAGGTGAGCCTCTATTTATGTATTTTTAAGCAACTAGATATATTATTAAGTAACACAAACACAGGTTTGGACTTGTCCTGGATTTGTCTTAGAATGGATCTAGACATGTGTAATACAACCCAAATATCCAGAACATCTGAATTTAAACAGCTGGGTTTATAAAATTAAGGGAGTGGGAGGGAAACCTTTCTTTTTCTTACCCCATATTCCTGCATTGGTCCAAAAATTAGAAATTCCTACTTCCACCTCCCACTCAGGAATGTTATTCATTCCTCCTGTGAAAGCAATAGTGAGTTATATAATTTCTCAGTTTGAAGAATGAGTCATTACAAATGTATGGTTTAGGTTGTTTTTGGCACTTTATCTCAAAACAAGCTTTCCAGCATATGACTGAAGCTTTTATCTCTATTTGATTCCAGTGTCTATTTACCAATTGGATAGAAATTCTAAAGGAAGAGGGCTGTCTTTACTTAGCACCTCAATCACCCCGATAATCTGAGCTTTCAAGTCCACAGGAGGGGTCAGGGATTTGGATAGAGAAGTGGGAAGAATAGATTGTAAATATAACAAAGTTCTTAAGAGAAATAAGATTGTTTAAGGAGACTTTGCTGTGTGGAAAAAAAAAAGCAGCAGACCAAGAAGAGAAGGTTGAAGAAGTCTAATTTTAAGAGTTGGGTGAAAGAAACCCAATGGTGAAGGTAATCTTTATCTAAAATTCTTTGGATCATAATCCCAAAGTTTTCAGATTTTAGAAGGTAATGAGTACATGTAAACATTTCTGCAGTGAAAATGTGTTAATAGTTATCCTGAGATGGAGAAGTTGTTCTTGGAGTTTTGCTCAGGTAGTTTGGAGTTGAAAGCCCTTTGTATGATTTCTGTTACATAATTGAACTTCCATGGTGGTGTCATATAAATCTTCATTAATAGTGCAGAGCAGGACAATTGCATGTCATAAAAAAGATGAAATCAGAAGCATTGAATGAATGGAAACATGCATATACACATACATATGTGGAAAAATTTGAAACAAATAGATAAAAATGGGTGAACCATATGCCTAAAACAAACCAAACTCAGAAAATGCTCTAGAGACAGGTGTTAAAATTTAGGAGATGGTAACAAACCCATAGTCTCAAGAAACTGCTGTGAATCTACTTTGGGGCCATTTAACATGAATGCATGACATTTTAGAGTGGTTCAGAATGGTTAAAAAGAAATTGGAATTAATATAATTCCTTTGTGATCTGCTACAATTTGACAAACCAATGAACATCCTAGACCAGGGGCGTCAAACTCATTTTTGCCAGGGGCCACATCAGCCTCACAGTTGCCTTCAAAGGGCCAAATGTAATTTAGGACTGTATCAGTGTAACTACTCCTTAACTAGGGGCAAGGAGCTTGGCGCTGCCGCCAAGTAGAAACAAGGTGCCAGGCTGGATAAAACAAGGTGGAGGGCCGGATCTGGCCCTCGGGCCTTGTGTTTGCCACCTGTGTCCTAGACAATTATTTGTTAAATCATGAAAATTATAAAGGTAGCACTTCTAAATAGTAAACATAAAGAGAAAAAATAATTTTTTTCAAAATTAGTTTTTTATCATCCTTGGTCTGAGGAGATAATATAGATTAACAGTAATAGATAAATTACTTTCATTTAGGTTTCAGATAAGACAAGTGCTGAGTGGCCTCAGACCCAGCCAACACTGACACTGAGTTTGAATCTCTATCAGCCTGGTGAACACTGCTTGCTCCTACCTGGAGACTCAGAACCTGCCTCACACAACTCATGTACCACCAGAGGCTCTTTCAGTGGCTGAGCATAACAGGCAACTGGCAGGTGAAGGCCAATCTCAGAGTGCCTTTGGCCTTTTGCTGACCTGACCCAGGATTAGTACTAGTGGAAGCTGGCCTCAGAATGTGGCTTGGCCCCTACCACGTAAACCCAGGCCCAGAAGAAGCAGTCACCAACTGTGGATCGCTCTGCAGTTCCAGACAAGTAGCCAGGGGTTGCCACAGGTAGCATCTGACACTGATCTGCAACAGAGTCCCTCCCGAGAGGCCCCAGAACCAACACATCCAGTGGCAGGATTCAGACCATATCAAAGCATGGTCTGATTAGTGCCAAGAGCAGCACACACAAAGGGAAATCTTGGAAGGCACCAGACGCTGTGGGGGCACATTCTGCTTTGTGGGGTCAGCCCCCACACATCACCTTGCACACAGTGGTCAGGGTCACATCTCAGAGGTAGCTAACCCAAGGGCCAACCCCACCCATGGACAGGCCAACAGCAATCAAGACTGCACTACAACAGGAGGGCTCACATAACCCACACAGGGATATTCCCGGAACATGTATACCAGGTGAGCACAGCGACTGCACCACTGTACCCCACAGGACACCTACTACATAAGGCCACCCTACCAAGACTGGGAAACATAACAGACCTACCTAATATACAAAAACAAATACAGAGAGGCACGCAAAAGGGGGAGACAAAGAAACATGCTGCAAATGAAAGAACAGAAGCAAACCCCAGAAAAAAACACTAAAGAAATTGGAGGTAAACAATCTACCAGATACAGTGTTCCAAACAATGGTTATAAGGATGCTCAAGTAACTTAGAAATTCAACAATGAGACAGTCAGTAGGCATAAAAAGAACACAGAAACCATAAAAAGGAACCAGTCAGAAATGAAGAATATCTGAAATGAAGAATACACTAGGAGGAATCATGACCAGATAAAGAAAAGCATCACATCGGAGATTTGAAAAACAAGGTAGCAAAAAAAGAAAAAAATTTTTTTAAATGAGGGGAGTTGAACAAACCTCTGTGACAACATGAAACATGCCAACATCCACATCACAGGGGTTCCAGAACAAGAGAGAGCAAGGGATTGAGAACTTATTTGAAGAAATACTGACTGAAAACTTCCCTAAAACTGGTGAAGGAAAAAGACACGCAAGT
>CM052541.1:33328622-33410544 GCA_028533065.1 Trachops cirrhosus | reverse complement strand
TCCCACAGATAATCCCCACACTGTTGTCCATGTCCATGGGTCATTCATACATGTTCTTTGACTAGTCCCTTCCCCTTCTTTCCACCATTATTGCCCTCCCCACTCCCCTCTGACTACTGTCAGTCTGTTCACATTTCCATATCTCTGGTTCTATTTTGCTAATTAGTTTATTTTGTTCATTAGTTTCCTCTTATAAGTGAGATCATATGGTATTTGTCTTTCACCAACTGGCTTATTTCACTTAGCAAAATATTCTCCAGTTCTATCACGCTATTGCAAAAGGAGTTGTTCCTTCTTTCTTTCTCCTGCGTAGTATTCCATTGTATAAATGTACCACAGTTTTTTGATCCACTTACTTACCGATGAGCACTTAGGCTGTTTCTAGCACTTGACTATTGTAAATAGTGCTGCTATGAATACTGGGGTGCATAGGTTCCTCTGAATTGGTGTTTGGGCTTCTTAGGGTATATTCCCAGCAGTGGAATTGCTGGGTCAAAAGGCAGTTCCATTTTTAATTTTTTGAGGACATTTCATACTGCTTTCCACAGCAGCTGCACCAGTCTGCATTCACACCAACAGTGCACTAGGGCTCCCTGTTCATATCCTCGCCAGTACCTGTTGTTTGTTGGTTTATTAATGATGGCCATTCTGACTATTGTGGACTGGTATCTTATTGTGGTTTTAAGTTGCATCTCTCTGATGGCTAGTGATGCTGAGCATCTTTTCATTTGTCTATGGGCCATCTGTATGTTCTCCTTGGAGAAATGCCTATTCAGGTTCTTTGCACATCTTTTAATTGGATTATTTGTCTTCCTGGTTTTGAGTCATATGAGTTCTTTATATGAAGAAAAGGTGGTGAGAAGATGAACAGCATCCATATCTATTGGGCATGTCACTCCCAAATGTAAAGTTGTGATCATCTGGTGGGCAGATTCTGAGCTCTGCATGGACTGAAATGGATGTTACAGGGGTTTGACTGCAAAGTCTTGGTGAATGGCTTTGACAACAGTTCTCTGGAAGGTTAGGACAGCACTGGAAAGAGCTCATCTTTTATAGGCACAGAAACATTACAGATAAATGGATTCAGAAAATCCTCTTGTTCTGTTTGGACCTTAAGAAGTTAGTGATTGTGACTCTTCTTCATATGTCAAGTCAGGTGATCCTTTTGGCCAGATATCTGTGCACAGTACTGACAGAGGAAGCCCTTTCCTCCAGTGTGCACCACCATATGTCTATAAACATCTTTCTGGGTGTAGAACCAGTGGTCTACACTGGTTTTTTTAATCCCACCAGATGACCTGCCTGCATGAGGTTTAAGGTGCTCCAGTAGCACTCTGTAGACTCTGCAAACAGACCTTGCAAGTGAGGTCACCACTTATTGCAGCATGCAGGGCCATGTGACGTTTGAACTCCAGCTTGGTGTTATAGTTCTTGCCATGCTCTTCATACTTAAACATCTCTTTGTTAGGGTCATATGTATATAGGTGATTCTTCAGGTGATCTTTTCAGTGAAACATTTTCTCACAAAAATTACACTTGTGGGTTGTCTCAGGAGAATGAGTGGCCAGTACCTGATGACAGATGGAAAAAGACTCAGACCTTGACCTTAGCCAGTCCCCCTGGCTCTTTGTGGAAAAGAACAGAACCCAGTCCTTCCCATTTTGGCCAATTGCAGTGCTTTAACATCCTCCCTCCAGCCCACAGAATTTCTACTAATTTTTTCCTCATACTTCAGGCTAGATGCAGCAGGTCTGGAAATTGTTTCCTTATGCCTCTTTCCAGCAACCACTCCAAAGAGAGACTTAAAAGCAGCAAGAGAAAGTTAGTTACTTGTAAGGAGCTCCCATAATATTTTCAGGTAATTTCTCAAAAGAAACATTTCAAACCAGAAAGGACTGGCACAAAATATTCAATGTAATGAAAAGCAACCAAGTTTACTTTACCCAGCAAGGCTGACTCTAAAAATGGAGAAATAAAGAGCTTCCCAGAACAAACAAACAAACAACTAAAGGAATTTAACACCACCAAACCTATATTGTAAGAAGTGTAAAAGGGATTTTTTAAAAGAAGAATAAAGGAAAGAAGGAACATTAATATGTATAATAAAATGGCAAAGAATGTTTACCTATGAATAATCATTTTAAAGGTAAAGAAGAATCAAATGCTCTAATCAAAACACATAGAATAGCTTAATGGATAAGGAAACAAGACCCACATATATGCTGTCTACATGAGATCCACCTCAGACCAAAAAATACACAGAAACTGAAAGCAGAGGGATTGAAAAAGATGTTATGCAAATAGAAATTTTAAAAAAGCTGGGGTAGGAATACTTATATCTGAAAAAAATAGATTTTAAAACAAAGGCTATAATAAAAGACAAAGAACATTACATAATGATAAATGGATCAATCCAATCAGAATATATAACCCTTGTAAATATTTATGCATCCAGCATAGGAGCACCTAAATATATAAAGCAAATTGTCATATATATAAAGGAGAGATTGACAGTAATACAGTCACAGTAGGGGATTGTAACATCCCATTGACATCAATGGATAGAATTTCCAAGCCCCTAAAAAATCAATGAAGAAACAGTGACCTTAAATGGAACACTAGACCAGATGGATTTAACTGATATTTTCGGAGCATTTCACCCCAAAGCAGCAGTACATTCTTTTCAAGTGCACATAGAACAGTCTCTAGGATAGACCATATGTTAGGACACAAAACAAGTCTCAATAAATTTAAGATTGAAGTCATATCAAGCAACTTCTCCAACTACAATGTTATGAAACTAGAAATCAATTACAAAAAAAACTATAAAACACACAAACACATGGAGGCTAAGTAATAAGTTGTACACAATCAATGGACTAACAATGAGATCATCGAATAAATCAAAAGATACCTTGAGATAAATGAAAATGAAAACACAACAACCTAAAATCTATGGGATAGAACAAAAGCAGTTCTAAGAGGGAAATTCATAGCAATATAGCCAGGCCTCCCTCAAGAAGCAAGGAAAATGTCAAATAAACAATTTAACTTTACAGTTGAAAGAACTAAAAATACAATGACAACAACAACAAAGTTCAAAGCAAGTAGAAGGAAGAAAGGAAATAATAGAGATCAGAATGGAAATAAACAAAATAGTCTAAAAAATCAGTACAAAATATCAATGAAACTAAGAGCTAGTTCCTTGAAAAGATACACAAGATTGACAAAAGTTGAACCAGAGAAATCAAGACAAAAAGAGAGAGGACTCAAGTAAGTAAAATCAGAAGTGAAAGAGAAATAATAGCTGATACCACAGAAATACATAGGATTATTAAAAATATTACAAACAACTATATGCCAACATATTGGGCAATCTGGAAGAAATGGATATATTCGTAGAAACATGTAATCTTCCAAAACTTAACTGAGAAGAAACAGAAAATCTGAACAGATCAATACAACTAATGAAACGGAAGTAGTAATAAAAAAAAAAAAACTCCCAACAAACAAAAGTCCTGGACTGGATGGCTTCACAGGTGAATTTTATCAAATAGTCAAAACACAACTAACACCTCTCCTTTTCAAAGTATTCCAAAAAATTCAAGAGAAGGGAATACTCCCAAACTCATTTTACAAAGTGAGCATTATTCTAATTCCAAAACCAGATAAAGAGACCACAAAGCAAGAAAATTATAGGCCAATATCCCTGATGGACATAAATGCAAAAATCCTCAATAAAATATTAGCAAACCAAATTCAGCAATACATTAAAAAGATCATACACCATGGTCAAGTGGCATTTATTCCTAGGATGCAAGGTTGGTACAATATTAACAAATCAATGAACATTGTATACCACATAAAAAATGAAGGATAAAAATTGTATGATAATATCAATAGATGCAGAAAAAGTATTTGACAAAATCTAGCACCTATTTATGATAAAAAAGAAACTCTCAGCAAAGTGGGAATAGAGGGAACATACCTCAACATAATAAAGGCTATATATGACAAATCCACAGCCAGCATCATATTCAACAAGGAAAAACTATAAGTGTTTCCCTTAAGATCAGGAACAAGACAGGGATGTCTACTTTCACAGTACTGGAAGTACTGTGAAACACAGTACTGGAAGTCCTAGCCACAGCAATGAGACAAGAAAAAAATAAAAGGTATTCATATTGAAAAGGAAGAAGTAAACTGTCTTTATTTGCAGAGGACATGATATTGTACATAGAGAATCCTAAAGATTTTACCAAAAAACTACTAGAACTGATAAATGAATTCAGTACAGTAGTAGAATATAAAAATACATATTCAGAAATTGGTTGCATCTTTATATACCAATAATGGACTATCATAAAGGGAAACTAAGAAAACAATCCTGTTTACAATTGCATCAAAAATACCTCAGAATAAATTTAACCAAAGATGTAAAAGACTTGTACTTGGAGAATTACAAGATACTGGTGAGAGAAATTGAAGAAGATACACATAAATGTAAGCATACACTGTGCTCATGGACAGGAAGAATTAACCTAATTAAAATGTCAGTACTACCTAAAACAATCTATAGATTTAATGCAATTTCTGTCAAAATACCAATGGTGTTTTCCACAGAATCAGAACAAATAATATAAAAATTTATACAGAACCACAAAAGACCCCCAGTAGCCACAGCAATCTGAAGAAAGAAGAAAAACATCAAAGGTATCACAGCACCTAATATCAAACTATAATACAAAGCCAGGGTAATCAAACCAGCACAGTACTGGCATAAAAACAGACATATAGATCAATGGAACAGAATAGAGAGCCAGAAATAAACCCATGCCTTTATGGTCAATTAATATATAACAAAGGAGTCAAGAATATACAATGCAGTAAATGCAGTCTATTAAATAAATAGTGTTGGAAATATTGGTCAGATACATGTGAAAAGATGAAACTAGACCTTCTTAAGCCATATACAAGAGTAAATTCAAAATGGATTAAAAACTTAAATGTTAGACTTGAAACCTAGAAAAAAACATAGGCAGTAAAATCTTGGTTTTCTCTTAGCAATGGTTTTCTAATATATCTCCTCAGGCAAGGGAAACAAAAGAATAAATAAACAAATGAGACTACATCAAACTAAAAAGGTTTTGCACAGCAAAGGAAACCATTAACAAAATGAAAACACAACTTACTGAATGGGAGAATATATTCACCAATGACATATCTTGTAAGGGGTTAATGTGCAAAATTTATAAAGAATTAATACAACTCAACACCAGAAAAACCAAACATCCATTTAGAAAATGGGCAGAGGACCTGAATACACTTATCTCCAAAGAGGACATACAGATGACCAATAGACATGAAAAGGTGCTCAAAGTCATAAATCATCAGAGAAATGCAAATTAAAACCACAATGAGATATCACCTCACACCTGTCAGAATGTCATCAATAAATTAACAAAAATATGTTGGCTAGGATGTGGAGATAAGTGAACCCTTGTACACTGCTATTGGGAATGCGGACTGGTGCAGCCACTGTGGAAAACAGTATGGAATTTCCTCAAAAAATTAAAAAATTAAAAATTAAAAATTGAACTGCTTTATGACCCAGCAATTCCACTTCTGGGTATATATCCAAAGAAACCCAACACATTAATTGGAAAGAATATATGTACCTGTGTATATTCCCTGCAGTGTTATTCACAATAGCCAAGATATGGAAACAACCTAAGTACCCATCAATAGAAGAGTGCATTAAAAAAGTACAGTGGACTATTACTTGGCCATAAAAAAATAAAGTGTTACCATTTGTGACAGCATGGATGGACCTAGAGGGAATTAAGCTAAGTTAAATAAGTTAGAGAAAGACAAATACCATATGATTTCACTTATATGTGGAATCTAAAGAACAAAATAAATGAACAAACAAAATAGAAGCAGACTTAATAGATACAGAAATCAGACTGATGGTTTCCAGAGGGGAGGGAGTTTGGAGGGCTGGGTGAAAAAGATGAAGGAATTAAGAAGTACAAATTGGTCAAAAAATAGCCCTGGGGATGTAAAGCATAGGGAATATAGTCAATAATATTATAATAGCTATTATGGTACCAGGTGTGTACTTGAAGTAGCAGAGGGCCACTTTGTAAAGTATATGATTGTCTACCCATTTTGCTGTACACCTGAAAATAATATAAAATAATATTGAATGTAAACTGTAATTTAAAAATAAAATAAATTGTAAGTTACTAAGGAAATGGGATATACCTACTGATGGAATATTTAAAAGACACTGATGTTTATAAAGCATAGGAAAATGTTATATTGATAAATTAAAATGCAGACATTGTATTTCTAGTACAACTGCATTAAATATGTCTCTAACACTATCTAAAATTATATATACATAAAAATAGTAGATGAGCTTAAATGAAATGTTTGATTGTGTTTGGGTGGTAAGAATGTGAAGTTTTATTTTCTCTGTTTTTATTTTCTAAAAACTCTAAATTCGATTTTATAAAGTGAGAAACAAAAGATATGCTGTTTTTATATTCTTACATTTTAAAAGATTTCATTAACTGGCTCTTGAATTCATTTGAAGATATGTTAAAGGCTGCATCTTCTGCTACAATAGCCGAGGTTGCACGTGACAATAAGGATGTTCAGAATGCTATGGCTATGGAAGGAGCCATCCCACCTCTGGTGGCTCTTTTTAAAGGGAAACATCTTAGCGTCCAAGTGAAGGGTGCGATGGCTGTGGAATCACTGGCAAGTTACAACCCTTCTATACAGAGAGCTTTTCTGGAAAATTCATTAAGTAAATATCTTTTAAAACTTCTCAAGGTAGGAATTTTATGATTACTTGTCCTTTTTCAGACGAAGTATTTGATATTCAGTTCAGTAAAAATAAAAATAAAACCTATTCTAGAATAAACATTTTATGAAACAGATATGCCTACAGTATTAATAAATATTCATTAAATGAATGAAATATGTTTTAAAATAGGCATTTCAAATAGATGTTAAGGAACAAGGAGCTGTAGCACTTTGGGCCTTGGCAGGACAAACACTGAAACAACAGAAGTATATGGCAGAACAAATTGGATACAACTTTATAATAAATATGCTTTTGTCACCATCAGCTAAAATGCAGTATGTTGGTGAGTTATTTTCTATGTATAAATCTACACAATGTAGAATACTGGAAATCAGACATGTTTCTTGCTTTTTTTTTTTTTTAAACCAGGAGGTGAAGCAGTCATAGCTCTAAGTAAGGACAGCAGGATACATCAAAATCAAATATGTGAAGGGAATGGAATTGCACCACTGATTCGCTTACTAAGGATTAGTAAACTTGCCGAAGGCACACTTCTGAGTGTCATCAGAGCAGTGGGATCAATGTGTATTGGTTTGTAAATTTATTCCCAATTTTTTAATTATCAAGGTACTTCCCATACGCCTCTATCCCCACTGTTAAAGGCCTCAACCATATTAAATATGGTTTAATACTTAATTAAATTAAATTTATAGATATAATTTTTTATTTCTCCAAGACCTTAATGAGTAAAAGTGGTATAATTCAGATTTTTACATCAGTTTTGCTGTCCACATTTTCCTAGACAAGGGGTCCTCCAGTAGAAGTATAGAAGAAATAGCTTGTTTTTAAATTCAACAGCTTAGACTGGTTATACACACACACCCCTTCCTTTTTCTCTCTCATCAAATTCATGCTTGCTTTTACATTCTTGACAAATGCAGCATATTTAAAATAGCCATTTTATGTAGGATATAAAATAACTCAAAGACACAGACACACAAGAGCATGGTGGTTACCAGAGGGAAGGGGATGGAAGGGCAATAAAGGGGGCCATATATATGGTGGTAGAAGATGATTTGACTTTAGGTGGTTGGCACACAGTGTAATATACAGATCATGTATCATAGAAATGTACACCTGAAACCTATATGACCATATGAACCAAAGTCAACCCAAAAATTTAATAAAATATAAATGAAATTTTAAAATTAAAAAAATTAAAAATATAGAATAGCTGTTTTATCATCCCTGTATCTAGTTCCAGTATCTCTGTCATTTCTGGGTCTCTTTCTATTGCTTAATTTTTTCCTAATTATGAATCATGTTTTCCTGCTCCTTTGAATGTCTAGAATTTTTTAGGTATGGGTTCTTTTAAGTTTTATTGAAATATAATTGACATACAATAAAATATTTAAAATAGGTAATAGAATAAAAGAAAATACATGATTTAAATGTTCAATTTGATGAGTTTTGACATATGTATTCAGCATATGTCACCATTGCTGAATTTCACCATTGCTGTGACACCATTGCAATCAAATAATGAATATAATCATCACCCCAAAAGATTTTATTGTGTTCCTCCCTCTTTGCAATCCCATCTCCAGATAACCACTGATCTGTTTTCTATTACTGCAGTTTAATTTGCATTTTCTAGAATTTTATGTAAATGGAATTAATCAGATGTACTCTTTTTACTTCCTTCATTCAGCATAATTATTTTGTTATTCAACCATATTATTGTGCATGTCAATAGTTCACTTCTTTTTCATGCTGAGTAATATTCCACTATATGGTGTGATGGTTAATTTCATGCCTTATGAGATACATACATATATACATACATTCATATGTATCCTGTTGGTTCTGTTTCTCTGGAAAACTGTGACTGGTACATATCAATATACTAGTATTTGTTTATCTATGCACTCATTAGTGGACATTTAGATTGCTTTGTTTCTCGATATTGTAAATAACACTGTTATGAACATTTATGTATAAATCTTTCAGTAGACATGTTTCCATTTATCTGGGGCAAATACTGAAAGTAGGATTTCTGGGTCACATGGTAGATGTATGTTTGACTTCTAAAGACACTGCCAGACTTTTTCAAAGTAGCGTTACCACTTGGCATTCCTACCAGTAGTGTATAATAGTTCCAGCAGCTTCACTTCCTTGTCAACACTTAGTATGGTAATTTTAGCCATTCTAGTGTGAGTGTATAGCAAATCTCAATGTAGTTTTAACTTACATTTTCCAATAGATTAATGATTTAGAGCATCTTTTCATGTGCTTATTTGTCATTTGTGTATCTTCTCTATTAAAGTGTCTGTTAAAATATTTTGTCCATTTTTATTGTGTTGTCTTATTTTCTTCCAGTTTATAGAGTATCTTTCCAGATTTGTTACAAGGTCTTTCAAAGAGCAAGAGTTTTTATTTTGATTGTTTAATTTATTGATTTTAAAAAGTTTTAGTTTATAGGTTTTGTGTCCTCTTCAAGAACCTCTGTCAAATCCAAAATCAGAAAGGTTTTCTGTTTTCCTGTATATTTTGATGTATGATCCATTTTGGTTTTTTTTATTTTTTTAATTGTTGTTCAAGTAGTTATCTGCCTTCCCCCTACCTCTCCCCACCACTCCAGCCCTCCCCACCTCTTTCCTCTGTTTCCACCCCCCTTGTTATTGTTCATGTGATTTTACTATCCACTTTAGTACTATTTATTGAAAAGATTATATTTCCTCCAAATATTTTAGTCAAAGATCAGTTGACTAAGTATTTGTGGGTCTGTTTCTGGACTCCATTCTGTCTATTTGCCCATGTGTATATCTTTATGCTTTACTTACTGTCACAATTACTAGAGCTTTACAGTAAATCTTGAAAGTGGGTAGTATTAAGTCCTTAACCTTTTTTCAAAGTTCTTTTGGGGATACCAGGTCCTTTGTATTTCCATACAATTTTAAAAATTAATCTTTCAATTTCTGAAAAAAGATCTTCTGTTATTTTATTGGAATTACATGTAATCTATAAATAAATATGCGGAGAACAGACATCCCAACAATATCAAGTCTTCCAATACGTAAACATGGTGAAACTCTCCATTTATTTAGGTCTTCTTATATCTCTCAGCAATGCTTTATAACTTCCAACATACAATTTTTGCATATATTTTACCAATTTTATCTTAGGTATTTTATTTTAAAATCATGAGTAATAAATTCTGACTGAATGCTGGACATTGTGAGTTTAAATTGAAAGATGCTGAATCTTACTGTCTTCCTTTAAAGAGTCAGGCTCCATTCTGACATCTGGGATCTGTTTGATCCTTCTGCAGCTAGCTTTTAAGCTTTGTTAGGACAAGTCTAGAGCAACCTTCACTCTGGAACTAACTTAACCCCAGTATTTTCCTTGGACTTGATCATAGCCCCCTTGTATTATGAGGTATCTGGACTCTGGCCAGTAGGAACACAAACCATCCCTAGCCCTGTATGAGCTCTGAGAACTATTCAGCCATTGCTTGTAGTGGTTCTTTTCCCAATTTAATGGAGTTTCATCCCATTATTACCATGTGAAGTTTCAAAGAATTGGGTGTAATCTTATAACACCATTATTATTATCATAACAATTATCAAAAATACTCATATTTTGAGACCCATCTTAGTATCTTCACCATTTGAAATCCCCTTTCCTATTCCTTTCCCACCTACTCTGAAGAGCAATCCCTCTCCTGTGCTCCAACTGTACTTTTCTGTACCTCTATTAAAGCATTTATTACATAGTATTGAAATTCTGTACTTAAATAGTTGCTTCCCCTATAGAATATAAACTCCTTGAGGGCAGATATTCTAATTCCTCTTTTTAGCCCTAATTCCTATCTCAGTGCCTAATGCATTAGGCATTCAATACCTGTCAGCTGAATGAAGAATGTTCACGTAATAAAGAGTTTGTATATATCCCTAGGCGGCCAGTGAGTGAGTAGGAGACAAGGACACAAATGTGTTCCTTGTTCCTTCTATTTCCCCCAATTCCATCAAACCTCCCCAGACCAATAAGTAGATGGTTTCTCTTTACTGTTTATGGAGAGGCCCAATCTTGCATTTATATTTAAGTTTATAAGCCTACTTTATATGTGTTGTGACATTTATGACAAAAGAACAATTAAAATTCTATTAGATCCACTAGAAAGAGATTTTTTAAGTTTCTTCACTGAGATCAGGTCTACAATTCAAAGTAGTAGGTTAAAAAAGAAGACAGTAAGATTATCTTTTAGTATGTGTATTTAGGGAATTCAAAATTTTGTAATATTTAGGGAAGCCAGAATATTTAATCTATTTATTTTTATAAAAACAAACATTATGGAAAAACAGTAGCATCATAAGCTTCAATACCTTGCACATAATTCTTCAATAGATGACAGCTATTATATTATTATTCCTTGATAGTCTAGCATTTCTAAATTGTTTTGTAACTATTAGAAAACTATGTACACTTTTAATAGTAAATTTTCCATTAAACTTTGCCTTTTGAAAACAATTCAGATAAGTTAGTGTAGATATAGCATTTCTTTTGGTAATTTACTAATCACATTTTTTATAAGAGAACAAACCGTCTTATATTTATTTACTTTTCAAGAAGTTTAAATACCTGAGGGGCACAGCATTACATGGATTCCGTATCCAATGGCCTTCGCAAGAGATTGCTTTGGAACTCAGCATGAACCATGCAACTGTTTCCATGAGAATGAGTTACCTTCCCCCAGACTACTCTGGTTTTGTTCAGTTTACCAACAAAAGTCACTGTGCTGTTCTTTACTTAGTACATCAGCACATCTCTTGCCTAGATGGAATTCAGTTTCATCTTGAGCATGAACACCTTAAGTTTTAAGAAGAGCTGTGTGCTCCCTCTGGTTTCGGAGACCCCATTCATGTCTGGACCACAGCCTTCCAGATATGTTTGTCGTGTAGAAGCCCTGTCCAAACAGGCCTGAGAAGTTCAGAAGCAACAACCCCACTTACCTCCACAGGCTCCAATGTGGTGGAAAGAGTTTACTAATTGTATCATGTTAGGACACTTTATCGATCAAGCATATCAAACTATGTTTGACTTGGCCATTTCCAAGATGGAAAAAAGTTTCTTATTGAAATGTGGGTCCTTGCAGGTGTCGCCCATACAAGCAATCCCATCAGTCAACAATTTATTGTAGATGAAAATGCTTTTCCAGTACTTATTCAACTACTAAGAAATCACCCTTCTCCCAGCATTAAGGTATGTATAAGGTTTTAAGGATTTTATTCCTGATATGGTAAAAATTAACATAAATGAGTTTTTAAGAATAATTTGTATCTTTATGAAAAGTTCACAAGCTTAATAAAAATATTTGACTTTTAAATAAAATTCTAGAAGTTTTAAACAAAAAAGTTGCTACAAAGATAGTAAATTTTATTTAAATATTTCTTCAAAATATGTCTTATATCCTTACTCATCAAACAAGTTTTATTACTCAGATGTTTGATTATTCACAGAATTTATTCCCTACTTCCTCAGATATTGGCTGCTAAAAATTGGGTGGGGGATGTGTGATTTATGTAGCAAAATTTTTCAAATATAAGCGAATCCTGTCATTGCTACACCATCAAAACAGCCCTGCGTTCTACCCAATAGCCTGTTTCAGCTGGCAGCAACAGTCTTCTCAAGGGTAAACATTACTAAGAATTACTAAGAGTTGTTGAAGAGTCATTCACTCTTCCTTTTACTTCTAGTAGAATGCCTTTAATAAAATGGCATTGACCTCTACTAAAGGGGCATTGACCCCTTTTACTAAAGCTTTGGAAATTGAGGCCAGGTACAAAATGGTAACAATAAAACAATACATTTTCTCTTCAAAATTTGGTATGGGCTCCACTGGAAATGAGAAAATAGAAATAACCAAAGTGGAAAATATGTAAGTAAACATAGCATTATTTCTTTTAAGGATGTGTTTGTTATCAGAAAAGATGCTATAAGTTTTGTGGCTTTTCTTGCTATAAAATAGATTTTATTACAAAACTTGAATTAGGGGGAAAAAAGAAAGAGGCATATGCTGGCAGTTTTTTTGCTTGAATTATAGTAAAAACTACACTGACTTTCAAAGTATTAATAAATTTTATAAGACTATGTAAAATGCTACATAAAAATACATTTTTATTTTAAATGTGCATTTTCATGATTGCATCCATTTATATTTCCATATATATTTTCAATGAATTCTTAAACTTGTTGAAACAGAACACAAATACAATGCTTTTCCTCAAATAAAATTCTATAGTAAACAAAATACTTCTGCAACATTCATGCTTTTCAAATTCATAACATTTTTCATAGAAATGCATAGTGTAACCACTTAAAAGACTTAACTTTGAATCCTAGTAATAGACAAGGTTCATTTATATCAGAATGTGCAATAAATGACTGCAGATATAAAAGTATTCGTTAGTACTACTCCTCAGTACTTAGCTTAAACTGATAGGCATTCCTATAAAGGCTTACAACTCAAAGGTAGGGAGCTAACAAGCAATTCAAAACAGCTTTTTAACCCATGCCAGGAAATTTTTTAAAATATTTAGATATAGAAGGATACACCTATGCCCTCAAATGGAGTTTTGTGGTCATGCCAGCACAGAGAGGAAGGAATTTTCCCAGCTGTTCACAATGATAAGAGACATTCCACCAAAAGTTGTAAATACCACTCTCTAAATACTAGTGAGAGAACTGGAATCAATGGACTTCATAGTATCTTTGAATTAATATATCCACTATAAATTTGTATAATAAAAATGTCATTTGATACAGCATAAGTGAAAAATAAGTTAATTTCTGAAAACCACATATTTAGGTTGAAGTGGCATTTTCCCTGGCATGCATTGTCCTAAGGAATGATGAGTTGCAGAATATATTACAAGAAAATGAAGGATTTAAGTATGCTGATGTCCTTTATCTTCTTCACTCACAAGATAAGGTAATATCTTTATAAAATATTAGAGATCATTTAGAAAAAAATGTTTTTTAGATCACATCCTCAAATTATCATCAAGTCTTTTTCATGGCGATATTCAAATGTGTTACTTAAAAAATGTAAAGTCTCTTCAATAAGTCATTTGTAATGATGGGATGATACTGTTCCATATTTTTCATACTAGCACATTTCATTTTTGAAATGTAGCAATTTTATACATTGGAACAAACCAAACATCACATCTCTTCTATCCTGAATCCATCAAATCTTTCACCTTATTTTGTAACCTTTCGACCCTCAGTTATCTGCTGTTTACCCAATATTCTAGAATGGTGCTTCTCAGTCTATTTGTGATAAAGAAATAGCTTTTCTGCACCAATCATTTATTATTTTTTTAAAAAGGCAAACTTTAAATTTTGAAATACTTTTAGACTTCCCAAAAATTTGCAAAAATAATAGAGTGTTCTGGTACATCTCTCATCTAGTTTACCTGGATGTCAACCAGGAAATGAACATTGATACATTACTATTAACCAATATGCAGAACTTATTTAAATTTCACCTATTTTTAAACAATGTCCTTTTTCTGCTCCAGAATCCATCAGAGCTTCCACATTGCATCCAGTTGTCATGCCTTTTTAGTATCTTTCAATCTGTGAAACTCAGTCCTCGGTATTTCAGGATTTCATATCTTTCATGATCTTGACATGTATGAGGAGTCCAGGCCAGTTATTTTGTAGAATGTCTCTCAGTTTGAGTTATCTGATGTTTTCTCATGATTCAATTGAGGTGATGCATTTTGGTAAGAATACCATAGAAATGACATGGTCTTCTTCACTCATCTTCCCAGTGCATCCTTTCAAGAGGTACACGATATTGACACGTCTTACAACTGGCAATGTAAACTCGTTAAAGTGGTGTTTGCCATATTTCTCACTGTAAAGTTACTGTTATTCCCATTGTAATTAATAAGTATCTTGAGGTGAGACACTTTGAGGCTATGCAAATATTCTGGTTTGCATTGTACCTTTACTCACCAATTTTAACATACACTGATGCAACAGTGAATACTGTGGCATTTGCCTAATGGTGATTTAAAAAAAAAATCCCCTCTTTCCTTCTACATTTATTAATTGGCATTTCACTGTAAGAAAGAGCCATTTAAAAAAATGTTTATTCTCAGTTTCTGTAAACCTATTGTCAACCCTGGTGTCAATCCATTTTGTGGATTGTCACTGGTCCATTGGCCACAGTTTGAACAGCACAAACCCTAGAAAAACTCAGGGACTTCTGTTACCTACAGTGCATTCAGCAATTAGGGAAGAAAATTGCCAACTATGTCCCTCTCAGTCCTGGGAGATTTGGGAAGGAGAAAGAAGTGTTGTAAGGGGAGAAATGAAGTCACTACATTATTTGTTTTAATAGAGAATTTTAATTTACAGTGGTACACAAAAGATAGAGAAGTTCTGCTTTAATAAGATGAGGAATAATAGGGTGAGGAGGTTGAAGTCATATCTGACTCTCCAAGTCACCTTTCTTCTCTCTCTGTTCCTTTCACATTTTAGTCTTCTCATCCTACTCCTCAGGCCACACTTCTCACTTTTCTTCTACTACCCATTCCACTATCAATCATTCTCTTTTTCCTTCCAGCCTGTTACCACCTGCTTCACTCTCTGGAATTCATCTCTTTGACTGTACCTAATACCTTTCTTCTTGCCTGTGGCCAAGTGACTATTTAGTGTGCATACAATTTTTATTGTGGAAAATTTCAAACAACTCATGGTCAATCTTATTTCCTCTATACCCCTACTTGCTATCCCTATGTTATTTTTTAATCAAATATCAGGCATCATATAATTTTATCTGTAAACATTTCAGTATATAACATTTTAATATAATGATTCATAGTGGCAGAAGAAAACTCAATAAGATTAGTGGTTCTCTTTCTCTCTGTACCATACTGTTCAAATAAAATATTAAAAATAAGGTTTAGTCATAATATTCTGTCTTCTGCACCTATCTGGAAGATCTATGATACTTGTTCATCTATGGCAAACAGACTGTCTTTAAAGGGGAATTGGTTTTTGCTCTTTTCCCAGTCCCAGAATGTTAAAGTGTGATTTTTTAAAATAAATCACTTTTTTAATTCCCTCTTAAAATATAGCACAATAGAATTTTACAAATGAGCCTATTTTAAGAGATTATAATCATTCCACAATGCATAAAATACAATATATAGCCTTTTATACAAGGGGAGTTCTGATTTATCAATTCTACTTTGAAATGTTGAAAATAAAGATATGTTGAGACAAATTAGTTGAGTGAAATTATAAAGTTTCCTATTACTATTTTGGTATTCAGTTATATAATCAGTAATCTAACATTTCCTTTAAAAATTTTTTTTCTTTTCTTCTCTCCAATATCACAACCTAATTCTTTATTTTCTGAAGTAACTGTTTTTATCTGTTTTTCCCAATACAGTAATGTCATATTTTACTCCCAGAGATAACAATGCAATATATTATAATGGGCAAGAATTCAAAACCTATTACCTTGATAACCTGATAAATGAAGTAAGTTAAGGATAATGCATGTTTCCCCTATTTCTAGGATATCTGTTTAAGAGCAGGCTATGCATTGACCCTTTTTGCCTTCAATAATCGCTTTCAACAATATTTAATATTGGAAAGTGGAATAATAACCATATCAATTTTTGAACCTTTTCTTGAATCAACAGTTGAAACTGAGAAGGCAATGGCAGCATTTCAGGTATAAAATTAGAAGTTAAATCTTCAATAAATGTCTTTTTAGTGAAAAGTAGAAATTTTAAAGTATATTTTATTGATTATGCTATTACAGTTTTTCCAGTCTTCCCCCCTTTATCCTCCTCTTCCCTGTACCCCTCAACCCTCCTTCACTGCCCCCTCTAGTTCATTTCAATGAGTTATACATGTAAGTTCTTTGAGTTCTGTTTCCTATACCATTTTTGATCTCTTCCCATCTATTATATGCCTACCAATTATGCTTCCTCTTCTTCTCTGTACCTTTCCCCCGATTCTTCCCTTCCCCGTCCCCACTGAAAACCTTCCATGTGATGTCCATTTCTCTGATTCTGTTCCTGTTCTAGTTGTTTGCTTAGTTTTTGTTTTCACTGGTTTTTTTTTTAGGTTCATTTGTTGTTAGTTTGTGAGTTTGTTATCATTTCACTGTTCATATTTTTATTTTCTTTTTCTTAGATAAGTCCCTTTAACATTTCATATCATAATGGCTTGGTGATAATGAACTCCTTTAACTTGACCTTATCTGGGAAGCACTTTGTCTGACTTTCCATTCTAAATGAAAGCTGGGTAGAGTATTCTTAGATGTAGGTCCTTGCCTTTCATGACTTCGAATACTTCTTTCCAGTACCTTCTTGCCTGCAAGATTTCTTTTGAGAAATCAGCTGATAGTGTAATGGGAACGCCTTTGTAGGTAACTCTCTCCTTTCCTCTTGCTGCTTTTAAGACTCTCTCTTTATCTTTAATCTTGGGTAACTTAATGATGAAGTACCTTGGCATGTTCCTCTTTGGATCCAACTTCTTTGGGACTTTCTGGGCTTTTGGGACTTCCTGGACTTCCTGGAAGTCTATTTCCTTTGACAGATTGGGGAAGTTTTCCTTCATTATTTGTTCAAATAAGTTTTCAATTCCTTGCGATTGCTCTTCTCCTTCTGGCACCCCTATAATTCAGATACCGGAACGTTTCAAGTTGTCTCAGAGATTCCTATGTCTCTCTTCATTTTTTGTATTTTTTTCTTCATTCTGTTCGGATTGGATGTTTACTTCTTCCTTTTGTTACAAATAGTTAATTTGAGTCCTGGTTTCCTTCCTGTCACTGTTGGTTCCCTGAATATTTTGCTTTATTTCCTTTTGGGTATCTTTCATGTGTTCTTTCATTTTGCAACCAAGCTCCATCAGTTCTGTGAACATTTTGATTACCAGGGCTTTAAATTCTCCATCAGATAGATTGGCTATCTCCTCATCACTTAGCCCCCTCTGAGGTTTTGCTCTGTTCTTTCATTTGGGACATATTTCTTTGTCTTGGCTCACCTGTTAAGTTGTAAGGGGGTGGGGCCTTAGGTATTCACCAGGGCAGGGCAACAGTCTTTCCTGTGCTGGGGCGCTGCCTGTTGGGGAGGGGCCAGAGAGGGAACAATGCAGCTCCCCTGTGCATCTCTAGCCCACTTTCCAATGAACTTTTATGTGAGAATGGGAGAGTCTCCCACCGTGGCAACCGCCTTAGTGCACAGCTACCTCTGAGTCTCACTTTCCCATTCAGTCAGCCCCACCTGCACAGTGTGCCACCTCACTGTAGCCAGCCCTGCCTGCTAGGTCCACTGCCTCGTGCGGTTTCTCTCCGCCTGAAGCCTTACTGGTCTGGTTGTTCTGGTTGACTGTTTCTTCAATTCCTTGGTTGTCGGAGTTCTATGTAGTTAGAGTTTTCTGGCACTTCTGGTTGTTTATTGATTTTAGATTGGTTGCTATCCTCCTCTTGGTTGTGCGAGGAAGGAAGAGTTTCTACCTACAACTCCATCTTGCCGGAACTCTGATCCGAAAAATAGAAAAATTTTTGAACCTGAAAAAATGTTTCCTGATCTGTAAAATTCACATTTTTCACAACAGCCCCTTTCACATCATAAAAACCCTATTATCTACAAGGATTTCTTCATTTATATAGAATTTAAAAGTTAAAATGGAATATTTGCTTTTATACATCATCTGATGTTTATAAGACCATGTCACATTGATAGGCAGGTAGTAGTATTTTCATTACCTGCATATTACAAGGGAGGGAGCAGAGAAACATGGTAGTATCCAACCCAAGTTTTCTAACTACAGATCTTTAGCTGATCACCTGATTCTTCAGCCTATGACAGCTAGATGTATCTGGGTTCTTCTAAGTCTTATTCTCTCTCTTCTTTTTCTACCCTATGACCTTTAGGAGCAGTATTTTCCATGAACCCATACTTCAAGGATATGAAGGTTATAAACATTGTAGAAAGAATACTACAGCCTACCATGGTCAATAAAATAATCAGACAGAGATTAGTATTCAAACTCCTACCCCTGCCACTTGCTTCTCTTCTATTCAATCAGATCAAATTATCCCTCACCTTCCAGAGAAGTACTAAATCAATCAATCCATCAATTAATTAATTAGAGAAACTGAGAGGAAAATGTTCAATAATTCTATGCTTCTTTTTTTGTTTTTAGATTATTATATTAGCTAAAGTCATTATAGACATGGACCATATTACTTTGTCTTCAAGAGGCGTTACTATTTTAGTTGATTGTTTGCATTCAGTTCAGTCCACTACTATTGTATTGACAGGTGAGAAATAACTAGAATCTGATTGTATCCACATACACCTATTTTCAAAAGAAATGTTTTTGTAACCAGAGCAATAATAAGATAATAAGCCTGATACTCTGTCACACAGTTTGGAGAATGAGTCTACATGTAAGTCTTGAACAGTGTCACATTGATAGGCGGGTAGTAGTGTTGAACAATGTAAGTCTTTTCTGCACCCCAAATGGGAGCAGAGTAACTCTGAACATGGCCTTTTTTATTTCTTCACATACTTTTTCAAACCCTAATGATTTTTTCCAGAATATAAAATTAGAATTCAACTATGAGTTACTGACAAAATTTACACATTGATTTATAATAGTGGCTGATTTATACTGACATACCTGTGTCTGGTGCCCCTTTGATGAAATGGATGTATTTGGCTAACATTTAAGAGTTCTCTACATTGATATTCAATACAGCAAGGCAAAATGGTCCAACAGAGTTCTTGACACAATGCTAACTTGGATAGCCATATCTACTCCAGATCCATCTCTCCAGATGATCAATAAGTACTTTATTGACTTCATATATCACTGTCAACACAACATAAAACAGTATCAAAACAACAGCCATTTACAATTTGGAGTAAGTTCAATTTGGAGTAACTACTACCAAAATCTGAAATGGATCACTGAAACAGATCACTGAAGGCAGTGAAGGAAGCTCCACTTGCTGCCATAGAATAAATTATATTTTTATGTTGTATATTTACTTAGCATGTAAGGAAATTCAAGCAAAAGAAAACTTTCTGATGGAAACTACCTAAGGAAGAAACATGTTTTTAAAAAGTTATTAAACATATTTTTCTCTAAGTAACAGTAATCCTATGACTCTGAAAAATAATTATAATGGGTTTAATTTTGCTCCATAAAGTGTTGTGTGCAAGAAATGCCACATTATAATAGCTTTCAAATATTAATTTCCCCAAGCTAGTAAGAATTTAATCCCCCAAATTACTGGGTTTTTTTCTGCACTCCATCAGAGTTATACGCATCTCCAGAGTCATATGCATGTCAGAGGTATCTCAAGCAGAGCAGGTTATTCTTGCCTCAGGTATACCATAAAATAAATGATGTGCTCAATGTCCAAGTCCACATGGTTCCAAGAACAGGCTCCAAAGGTATAGATGCTTTGCAGAGACTGGAATTTCTGTTGCCCAGTGTCCGGTTTTCTTACATGTACCACTTAACTATTATCCAATTAAAGCTCCTGTTCCTACTATGTCCTTCTTAGTCTAGACTCTTTGCCCTCCTCCATTTGTTCCCTATTTCTTACTCTGCAGATTTAAAGACACCTCTCTCCCTTCCTGCTAGTGTGTTCCCTCTATAAACTCAGGCTTTTGAAAATATAAGCCTGAAAGAAAGGTTAAGTTTAGACAATTTTTTCTCTAGGCTATACAACCCAGCCCTCCCCATCCTTAGGCAATAAATTCAAAGGTCTTGGTTTATAGTGGTGGGAAAAAAATAAAACAAAAACCCAGTAAATACCTCAACAAAGTATCTACCCACAAATGTAAAAATACATTTACTTATATCTTAAAAGTTGTGTTATACCAACACAGCAACAATATTATGAAAGAATATCACAAGAGAACTCTAAAATTAAAACAAGAATTTGAATGAAATAGTTTTATGTTGGTAGTTGTACATTTATTTAATTACTGAATCACTTATTTTCAATCCAAAAACATTTATTTTCATGGCAAAAATTTCAGTGATTTTAATCTTCAATAAGCAACATAATGTTTGATTGTAAAATACTATTAAGCTTTTCCTAACTCAGAGCCATTTGAACTTCAAAAAGGACATATCAAGTTTTCTTATTGTTTTTAGTCATGTCTCTACATATTATTTTCTTAAGGTATGTCAATGTTAATAGTCATTAAAAAGAAAAAGCCCTAAAACCACAAAACAAAACATATTCTGAAACCACGAGGAAGAAAACCTCTAATTTTCAAATATTCCCTCTTTTAAATAAGTTCAGTTAACTTTTAGTCCTTGTGACAGAAAACCAAACCATAATTATGGGGAAAGTTTATTCTAAACTTGACATACAAATGCTTTTCCTCAGCACTTGTGACTCAAACCTTTTTAATACTATGCGCAAATAATCAAAAGCACAGTGTATCAGTTTATACCAAATAACATGCATTTTTTCTTGTTTAATTTTTAGGGAATTTAATAGCTAGCCTGGCTCATTCTAGAGCTGGTATTCCAGAAGCATTTACCACATTAGGGACAATCCAACGACTCTGTTATCATTTGTACTCAGGGAAAGAAGAGGTAAAGACAAAAGTAATTCTAAAATTGAATCTTCTAAAACTGTAATTTGCCTCTTTCATTTCTGTGGGTTAATTTCTCCACAGGTTGAGTGTGATATATAATAGTTCATGTTACTAACTGAAAATGAAATTACTTCTCTACTACTATATCTGCCATCCACAATTCTGGTTCCCACAAAATGTGAAAATTTAACTTTGATATTTAAGATTCAATTTACAAATTAGTACATTGATGATATAGAAGTTTACAATTGAAATATATATGAAAAACCTCACAAAATTTTGTGATATCACTGTCATTTCTATGATTATTTGGAATGAATGAAAGTGGAACTTATTGGATAGTTTTCCTTATCTGCCAAGCAGGGTTAGCGATGAGGGTGTGTGAAGCCAGGCTGGCCAGTAGTGGTGTGCCTCTGAGTGTCCCCCTACGCTTTTCGCCCCATGTGGAAGGAAGTGTTTCTCCAATTTAGGGTAGGCTGGAATCACCCAGAGGAACCTGTTACACCATAGATTGCTGGGCTCCATTCCAAGAGTTTCTGATCCAATGTATCAGGTGTAGGACCTAGAATGTGCATTTCTAACAAGTTCCTGGAAACTGGAGCTGTTGTTCCAGGGACCATATCCTGAGAACCACTGTTCAAGGCGTGGGAGATATATGGGGATGTACAGCAGTCAGATGCCAGTGTAAAGACCAAAGTGTCAAGCTTCTGGTACTGTGAATGGGCCACATTGCTTATGCCAACTAACAGATTTTCCTAACAACTGCCTACGAGTGTACTTTAATCAATTTTATGAATAACCTAATTAATTCAAGGTCACAGACAGAGGGTATTATTTCCTTCCAGAAAAGAAAGGACTTTTCCTGGAGCCCTATGGCCTGATGCTCATTCTTGTTTGTTTTTGCTAGTGGAAAATTTAGTTGCTTTCCTCAGTGGTTTCCTATTACAATCACCTGAGCAGTTTGGAAAAATTGTGATGTCTAGGCCACACCCAAAACAATAAAATCATAGTTTTTGGGGGGTGAACCCTAGGCATGAGTAACTTTCATAGCTATCCAGGGGATTGCAATTCACAATCAAGACTGAGATCCACTGGCTTAGTTCAAACTCAATAGTTCTTACTCTGGCTGTACATTAATTATAATCTCCTGTGACACTTTAAAAACAATATATATGGCCAGATTCTCCCCCAAGAGTCTGATTCAGTTGATGAGCTTAAACAACAACAACGAAAACTTCTGGTGATCCTAAAATGCAGTCAGGACTGAGAATAACTAGTAGAGACTAAAGACAGTTGACAACCTCTCTAAAAATACGACTGTGGTTGCCACAGGTTGACATACATATTTGCTATACATAGCTGCAAGGACTTTCCTATGAAAAACCTAATGAGAGCACTGGGTTACATATTTTAAGAATAAAGCTCAATGGTTAAGGAATTGTTTCTTCTTCATGTAGGTTCGCACAGCTTGCTCCTGCGCTCTTGGCTACTTAACTTACAATGCAAATGCTTTCCGCATCCTATTAATGGAATGCAGGAATAAGCCTAACCAGTTCCTTCGTATAACAAATAATATCAGCAGAGATGCAAGTATTAACCCAGCCTTTTTGAAGGAATTTCAAATACAACAAAAAGTGGGACTTCCTTCCTTAAGGTATTGTGCTTATATTTGAAGTTGCACTAGTGAAATTATTGATAGAGGAAATTTTAAGGAAGTTTAAGAAACATCAAACAAGGAGAACTATTCTTGATAGGAATACATGCCTTTTATACCAAAGGATAAACTTCATTCTAAGTGTCCATTGCCAAAGCATGTTTTAATTCCAACTTATGAACAGGAGTGTGAGCACAAACAAGAATACAACCAGATCTCGGGGATTCTGTCTGACAAAGGATTATTCACATTTCAGAAGTTTTGCGGAGCCTGGTTGCCTCCACGTCTGTGAGTTCTGAGCCAACCAGAACCACCACCACCATGACCCTGGCATCAAATGGGACTTTGGGACTTGATGCAAAGCTAGGTCAAATCAGAACTAGTGGTTGGAGTTATGCCAAAGTTTGCCAGACATTTATTCACATATTTCCTTCTGTAAATGTAACTGAATTATAAGTCTTCTCTGCAAATAGCACTATTTATACATAGGAAACAGATTTACTCAAGATGTACTATTAACTTCATAATAATAGAATAGGATCCAATATCATGGTTCTAAAAATAAATTTTACATACAGAGAAAAGTGAGTACATCTTCAAAGTCACTTTAATTTGAATTTTTTGAAAACTGAAAGCCTAAAAAAACTTGTTACTTAATTCTTTAAAAAATTTTATTTATATACTTTTAGAGAGGGGAAGGGAGGGGGAAAAAGAAAGTGAGAAATATCAATGTGTGAGAGATACATCCATCAGCTGCCTCTTGCATGCTCCCAGCTGGGGACCTGGCTCGCAACCCCGGCATGTGCCCTGACTGGGAATCGAACTAGGGACCTTTTGGTTCACAAACTGGAGCTCAATCCACTAAGCCACACCAGCCATGGCGTGGTTTTTTTTTTAATAAAAAGCCTGGGAAATCTAAATTGCAATTGCTGTGATTGACAGTATCAAAAAGTAATTTTTGCTGGTTGAAAAATTAGTTTAGGATAAGTAATGAAAGTATTATTTAACAGTCACTCCCACAGCTAGCCCATAAGACAACTTTTTGGGGAAGTAGAAAAAAATATCCCTTCTCAGGACACTTTACTGACATCTGCTGGAAAACTGTTGTAACTATACAAATCTGCAATGACAGAGGTGAATGCACTCCCTATAGTTGTAAACACTGCACTTTCAGGATTATAAATAAGCAGTGACTAGCAATTAGTAAACTTACAAGATGGTTACCCAGTGAGGTGGAAGTGGTGAACAAATAACAATTACTCTCATAAAAAATAGTGCTATGCACTCTCAGAGCACTTATATGGACAATTCCCTGTAATTTTTATAACACTCCTATAAAGGAGTTTGGTTTAAATGAAACTATGGGGAATGCATTAAAAGATTACTAAAATAAGTTTGGAAGCTTGGGATGAATAAGCATATCCTTTCACAAAATATTCCTTGATACCACTACTGGAAAAAGAATGTAGATTGATTGTGATTGGGATCATAATAGCATTTTTTTTTTTAGTGTATACCACTACTCTGTTTCCACACTCCCATCCAAGAATGGAATATTAGAAGAGTCTCTGGATGTGTGAATTTTGAAGTACTTGTAGAGACATATTTCACTGGTGTTAACTGACCCTGCATGAAAATAATATGAGACCAACACTAGCTAGTTTCATGTTAGCCTACTGGCATGAAGTTGCTTCATTAAGGTTGAAAAGAGCAAATGTTTCATCTAATTAACCAGAAATGTATTTGTGATAACTATTTATTACTTTAATCAAGACTTATATTTTATTACCAGGGAATTTTTGCATATAATACCGTATTCATATGTTAAAGGTACAGGATGATGATTAAAATAATACTTTTTTTAAAGCCACAAACACCCCCCTTCCAAACACGTACACACATTGACTTAGGCACACCTTACTATTCTTTGACTTGAAACACTTCCTTGGTACCCCATTACTTTGAAAATAAAGTTTAAATTTTTTAACATTCTTTTTATGAGTACAAACAACTTTTTATTGCAACATGAAGTTATTCTTAGTCACTTCAAATACATATTTTCAAATATTAAGACAACTTTAATTTAATTTTTATTTTTTCCATCACCATTTAGTCCCCTCATACCCACCTCCCCCCCGGCAACCACCACACTGTCGTCCGTGTCCATGAGTCCTTTGTCCTTTTTGCTCAATCCCTCCATCCCCTCACCGCCCCCCCATTCACTAGCTGTCATGTGCTCTCCATCTATGAGTCTGTCTCTGTTTTCCTTATTCAGTTTGTTCATTAGATTTCACATATGAGTGAAATCATATGGTATTTGTCTTTCTCTCACCGGCTTACTTCACTTAGCATAAGGTTCTCCAGGTCCATCCATGCTGTGGCAAACAGTAAAAATTTTCTTCTTTTTTATGGTCAAGTGGTATTCAATTGTGTAAATGTCCCACAGTTATTTCTTTGCCCTGCCTGGTGTGGCTCAGTGGATTGAGTGCCAGCCTGAGAACTGAAAGAACTCTTGTATTCCTGGCTGGTACCTTCTGGGAGATGATGTTTGCAAGAGAAGTTTGTGGAAGGTAATCCTGTGGGAGTTCTCAGCCATGAAACTTCACAAGAATTCAAAGTACAGAGTAAATAATGCTTGTGATTTCTCATATTCTTAATACATAAAATGACCTGATCTGTACTCTCCAACCTCATCTCCTATCATGTCTCCAGATACCTTTAATTCCGACTGTTCAAGACAACTAAGTGCCCTTGGAACATGCCCTGTGTTTTATAGTACCATAATCTTCCATACCCTATTTCCTTGGTCTGGGACCCCGTCCCCCACCTCATCCGTTTGATGACCTATTTTCTTCAAAACCCAGATGAAGTGTTTTTCCTTCCATGAAGCTGTCCCTGATCACTTCAAGTAGATTTAATGTTTCAAGTGTTCTGAATGATTAAGTGTATAAATGAGTACATGAATATAAAATACCTACAGGTAACATGTATGAATTAGACCATTAGGCACTGAACATGGTACGTAGATGGACAAAGTATTTATATATTTCTAGTTTGATAAAAATGTTTTCCTTTTAGTCTGGAGAAAAATGGAGGACCATCCGTAATACCTGTCTTTAAAAAAGGTAATTGATTTTTCTTTTATCTCTGAGATACCTTCTAGCCCTGACACTTACTCTGTTTTCTGTTTATAAAAATTCAAAATGTAGAGGCCACCGGAAGTTTACCTGTGAACTTTTGCTTTTGTAATTCTGTATAACTAAGGTATCTTCCCATTTACAAACCAATGTTAAATATTTCTTTTAAGGCCTTTCCTACTAACATCCCTTGACAGAAATTCATCTCTTTCTTTGCTTTTTCTCACAAGCCATGCACAGTAATAAGTCATTACTGAAAAACATGTAAGTATGACTTAAATTATGGCCTTGCTATTGTTTTGTTCCATGTACAACTTGTCTAATGAATTCTTAGGGAAGAGACCACATTTTTTTTTCCATTGATACTCTGTACGGTTTTCTACATAGTTGGCAGATGACGCCTGAGTGGTCTAGGCCTGCAAGATCAAAGTCCAGATTTTATACTGTTATCCATTAATGCCTATCAGACATAAAATAGGAAAATCAAATTACTCACTGATTCCACATACATGCTTAGTGCTTGTTCACATGTGATTAATGTGGGACCAAATCCAGTCTTACTTGGTATATTGTCCTAAAGTCAAAAGCAAGCATAGAATCATTCAGAAGTCAGTTTGCTTTAGTTACAACTGGAAAGAGAGAAATTAGGGAGAGAGAACAAAAGAAGAAAAAAATTTTCATTTTTCAGGGAGTATTTGAGGGAAGTTACATATGTATATATGGGAGGCTCTGTTTCTGAATGTCATGGGCAGAAGAATGTCTGTTTTTGTGTACAGCTTCTTTAGTAATCTTATTCTTTCTTCACTTTAATACTGATTTCTAAATAACAATCTGTATCAGTAATGGTCTGAAGAAGTCTTCACAGGTTTGTGGAAATAAGACAAAATAAAGACAAGGTAGCAAGTTTCTGATAAAGTCTGTCACTTTGAAATAATGCCTTTTATACTTTTTGATGTTAAACTATCTTCTTTTACAAAATAATAATTAAGTGCCAAATTGGCACAATAAAAAGTTAGCAACCATATGTTTGGTCCCCAAAGATTTCTGCACTCTGACATCTAAGAGTCTGGAAGCTACTGATCTATTCTCTTAGTATGCTTTACTGATGTAAAGAAAATAGAACTATATAGAACCAAAGGCAGTAAGACCATACCTAGGGTTCTTAGGCTTAAGAAAGAGACATTTAATTGTGGCTCTCTAATTTTTAGGGAAACAGCACAGAAGAACATTAAAACCTAAAATTCAACCAAGAGATTCTTTGACTTTATTGCCTCCTGTAACTAACTTCATGGGACTCTTCAAAGCAGCAAAAAAGACCACTGTTTCTCATAATATTTTTTCCTTTTCATCTGCAACTTCATCAGATATCATAAAAGTATCAAGACCAAGAATAGTGTTTTTGAATGAACTTGGAAAACATGTACAGAAAGCTGATTTGGAACCTGCAGAAGGCTAATAAAAGCATTTTAGCATGAAAGGATTCCTGAGAAATCTTTTTAATTTTTAATTGTGGTAAAATACATATTACATAACTAAGTAATCATTTTTAATGGAAGTTCTTGATATTGATATTTAACAGATTTCCCTAAGCATGTCTACTGGAATTAAACTCAGGCAGAGTTATAGTTTCAAAAATTAGGCACAATTTTCTGAAATAGAATGCCTGAAGTTAAAACTATTATAGGAACTGACACCAGTGGCATACTTAGTATTTATATAAAGTGTTATAAATGGTTTTTAATTGATATGCTGTGCTAAAGAGGCCTGATTCAAAGTAGCCCGCATGTTAACACTCACTGTAATACCTTAAGATATTTAATGATACATTCCACAGATGCATGAGGCTTCTAAATGTATACCTTTAAAACATTTTATTTTAAAAAAAATCTGAACTCATTGACCATCATGTACAAAGTATGGCTAAAAATGTGGCAAATAGCACTGACCACTCTCTATACTTATTGAGAACCTCTGGTTTACAGCTGGAAAGGGTGATATTCTCTGTGCTTAGAATCACATGGTGTCTCTGCCCAAGAGTACTGTTTGCAGCAGGTAGTAGTTTTCTTGTATGTCTGCTTCTCCCATTTTACAGCACCACATAGATGTGACACGAAAGCAAGTTGGGTTTCACTGTATCCTTTAAAGGCCCCCTTTTTCTCTATCCACTTTGCTCAGTGTCTTCATACATCATCTTGGGCTGCACTGAACATACCTATTAATGAGTGGTTATTTTCCCCAACATGCTTTAACACAACAGTAATGATGGTGATGACAGCAGCTACATGTACTTAGACTTTTCCATGTGCGAGAGTCCAAAGCCTGTGCTCTTAACCAGTGCACAATACGAGACCTCTTTAATCCTCAAATACAATTCTATATTCTCTTACTTGCTTTGAGTCACAACTTTCTGGTGGATGGACTAAAATATAGGAATTGTGGTGGGGGGATGGCTTATTTTACGCTAGAAAGGGATAAATTCAAATGATAAGAAACTATGTCATTTATTTAGTACCATTAAAAATAAGAATTAACATCAAAGGAAATATTAAGCCTATGTAGAATTTTAGAAAAGCCTTTAGATAGTAAACTTTAGCTTTGCAACTATCTTCAGGTGAGCTAAACACTGTATTTTAAGAGTATTTTCAGCATGAGGATCGCATTTCTTTGTTTTCAACAACATAGACATTACCTGAGTACCTTAGCCTAGCCAGACCATCCTACTACTTCTAATACTTATTGTATTTCTCTGTAAAGTACAGACCCATCCTCCCTGTAAAGATTATTTTTATTACGTTGCATTTTCCTTTTGTTTTTTAAAATTATGTGTAAGATGAGAAAGGCCTCTAAATAGAAAGTTTTTAGCAATTGCTTGCCTCATACCTGACTATAAGCTAAATTTGGTACATATCCTTGCCAATATAGAGCGCGATGTTTCTCCTTTTCCTTTCCATCTTTCTTTCTTCTCTTCTTCTTTCCTATGGCTAAGTACTGAAAGGGCTCAAGATATGAATGCTTCCAGAATTTGCTCATTTTCCTTATCTATAGTTTCTCTTACTTATATCATGAACCCAATTTTGACATGTATGCTAGTAAATTTAACCATTTATATTATAGATATCCCTATTTTATAATTGTGATAGTGGTAAGAACTTTTGGTCAATTTTCTTCCATAGTTATATGCACTCTAATTCTAATAGCCATAGCAAAGGATTACACTTGTCTCTGAATTAAGATCCACTTATACAGAACACAAATTCAAATATAAAATGTGAATTCACAAACTGTTTTTTTTAAATATCTGTAAACCAACTCCATCAAACCTATACCTCAACATCAAGAAATGCAAAGCTTTATAAATTGGCTGTTTCCATAAGTTCCTCATATAAATTATGTTTTCTATTTCCAGTATAAATTGGATGATCATAAAGCAATGTTGTAAGATCACAATTCTAAAGAAAATAACTTAAGGAATTTCCCAAAAAATAAGTCACCTGAAGGTAGGATTAAAATGAGAAATCTTTTCATTACAGATTTGTATCCTTATCTCCTATTTCTTAATAAAGCAAGTCACTGACTAGAAAGTTAACTTGTCCTGTGTGGATGACATTCTATAAATCTCTACTGCTAAATCCTCTCAAAGGACATTAAACAGTCTGTGGCATTGTCCTTAGAGTCAAACCTACTGTAATCTAGGCAGAAAAAAGTGATAAACTATTATGATATCTGCAGTACAAAGTTTCAGATTCTGGGAAATAATCTAAAAACAAAACCCTTTTCATCTCATCTATTTTCATCAATTAAATAACATAACGAATATACTAAAATAATGAATATAAATATATGTGGTCAACTAAAAAGTACAATACACAATGAGAAATTACTTGAATGTCACATTTCTTATTTTTAAAATCCCAGATGGGTTTTAAGAAATGTATACACATTCCATTTGCTCCAAAGAACATACTTATGAAACATATTTTTTAAATTTTTAAAAATTTGTATAATTAATAACATACATTCTGTTAGATGTCACCTTTTGTCTTGATTTAGAATTCTACAACTTGACACAACTTTGACCTGGCTCCCTTTCTAAAACTGTTCTCTCATTGGAAAAGTCAGGCTAATTTTCAGCAAAAGACAAAGAAATGGCTTCTACTACTTTGATAGGAAAAAGGGGAAGACAGATCTCGGCCTGTTTGACATGGGGCCAGAATTTAGCAGAGTCACTGTATTTCTTCCTAAAGGTTTGTTTTTTCCATCTGCCAATATCAGTACATCCTTTCCCCCAAAAGATGTTTTACTTTGGTTTTTGATTTAAAAATTTATATTCTCTTATAAGACAATAACATATTATTGCAGGCTCTCAGAAGAGCAGGTTAAACATCAAATATAAGAGGAATAACAAAAGAAAGTGTTCATCAATATATTATATATCTTCTACAATCTGATATACAAAAATATTAAAACTGTTGAAATATTACCTTCAGGGATTTTTGAAAAGTAAAAATCAAATCTTCATTTTCAATTGTGGTACTTTTATGGCAGCTTCTCCAACTTCTTTCGATATATCTACTCCTAGAGGACATCTGCATAATAATCAGACCAATCAGATTATTTCAAATATTTGCTTCCTGATCTGGCACTAGTCTGCAGACTGTTTGCTTAGAATTCTTAACAAACAATATGTATATCTAATTTATAGTTAGTTGTATGTAGTGATAATTCTTGAATACATGTAAGTACAACAGGACCTCAAACCAGAGGAATGGATGAAGAAAGGCCAGTTCCATTAATAAGAAATCTAAATTTGGAGATTCTTTTAAACACTTTGAGGTATATTTGACATGTAAAAAGCTATACATATTTAATATATACAACTCAATGACTTTGGGGATTGAGATGTTTTGAAAGAAGTAATTCTATGGCCCTCAAATACTGTAGAGAAATAAAAACAAAATGAAGTATGAAGATTTTTAAAAAGCCTTATAATTCTCTATAAAGCAAAAAAGGCAAAAACAATTTACCATATAGCTAAAGTCAAAACTACATCCACTCCTACTTTAGAAATTCCCTAGGTTTCCACTGATTCTTCTCTGAGGTTTCAAAAGCTAGCTTCTTTTCTACTTTCCTTTGTCAATACAGGCAGGAGAGGTCTTAGATCCCACCCTCTTCCTTAGTTCTTCCTTAATAAGTAATTTTGGCTGATTTCTCCTTTTTCACTATGTTGCCCAACCTGGAAAAAGCCATTGTCTCCAGCCTCTACACCACCCAAAGAAGGCACCACTGGATCAGATGATATATTCTACCAAAGACCAGGCCATTGACATAGGGGTTTCTTCTGCCACTACTAACTAAACTCAGTTCAGTTATAATCAGCCATAACAGTCTGTGGTTCATGTAGCTACAGTGATGGACCACAATGCTAAAAAGTTGTAAAACATCAGATGAACCAATGTTGAAAACAGAATTATGTTAGATTATGAAATATAATCATCCTTCACTATTTTTACTATTCTTGAATTCACTTAGACCAGTACGTGATAACAAACTGAATAACTGTGCTATTCTTTGGAACTCTGATTAGAGAGATAAACTAAGGCTTGCAGAAAACACCTGTCTTTGGCCATTATTCAGCTGCACATAGAAGGGCATATTTACAGCCCAGTCTCACACCCAAATGCTTTTTGCACATATTCCTTGTTTCCCAGAAAACTAGCTGGTTCTGAGATGGTCTTGACATTGCAAAAGTCAGGCCATAGACATGGTTTCCATTCTGGTTCCAAGTAAAAAAAATCATTTTATAATTCTCGCCCTATAATATTTCTAACTTCAGATTTGTCAAATTTTTTATAACCTGAAATTGTAGCAAACATATTTCTTGTAAGGTATCTACCTCCTAGGTTCATGAAATAAATTAATGTAACCAGAATGTCAGTGAAAACCTCGTATATAAAAGCAACATCCAGGCTTTGACTCTTTTTTAATTAACTAATTTATTTATTTATTAATTTTTATTGTTATTCAAGCAGTTTCCTGCCGTTTCCCCCACCTAGCCCAACACCCGAGCCCTCCCCACCTCCCTCCCCTATTTCTACCCCCACCTTGTTATTGTCCATATGTCCTTTATAATTGTTCCTGCAAACCCTTCACCCCAGGCTTTGACTTTTATAATGCAACTTGCATAAAGATATGAATGGTACTACATACTTTGGTTCATAACGGATGCCTTCTGTGTCGTAGAAAATGCCCAAGCCAGCACGCAATCTTTCAATACCATTCCTAAATAAGAATCATGGAAACAAAGTAAATACCCCAAAATTTAAAAGAAGAAGATTTAGAATGATGAAATGGCAATATTTACATAATTATGAGGGAAACACATACACCTTGTGGCTTACCATGCAATCATAATGCCGTTGTCAGTGCACAGTCTGGGAGGAGGACACAGTAAAGTGCATTGTGTTGCATTTGTTACAATTTCCAGAGCTTTTCGGATATATAAGTTACTTGCAACTCCTCCAGATACAACCTGAAGTAATTGAGAAGACAAAAATTAACAAATATTACGTATGGATATGAGCCAAGCTGCTAGCTATATTATACAATAAAAAGATCACATTTTGATAGATGGATAGTGAGCAACTGATATATCTCTACAATAAAAATTTGGAGTATAAAAAAATCACCACACATTATCAGCCTATAATCACCACTACCACTTTTTGTATATTTTCTTCTAACATTTTTCTAATTATAATCATAGTACAATACTTCAGACCCTGAAGTTTTTACTTACAGGCATATTTCTTTTTTATTACATAATCCTTAAAACACTGTCATCTTTGATATTCCATTTTATGAATATACCATCATTTAAATAGTTGCCCTTTATAATTTTTCAAAACAATTAAGTTTAATATATAGATAAATAAGAAGTTTATTTAAAGGCTTTAAAAACATTAAAAGGATTTCATCAAAGGAACATAAATTTTAAGGAAATCAGCCTATTTTTCTAAAAATAATGAAACCAGTTACTGTATTTTATTTATTGTAAACCGTGTTTTTAAATTCAGTGAGAAGATGCAGCTTGGACTGTTTTGCCACATGGCTGTACATATCCCATAAAGCTGCCACACCTGTACAAGAAATGGATGTTAGCTTTATTCTGCACATTTCATATTGTCAGGTCTAGTATATGGCATAAAGACCTTTTCATCCTATGCACAGGGTCAATTAAGCTCTTGGAAGAAAAGTATCTTACAGTGAAGTGTTACTATTCCAAAATGAAATGAGAAAACTTACCAGTACTGCATTACTTTGAGATAACAAGTTTCTCTGCTTGCAAAACAGAATGGCACGATGTGTTCGTTTTGCAATGTGGCAAGCTGTTGTGTGCTGCACTGCAGCAGCAATGTCGGCAGCTGAAGACAGAAGTTGCCCCTTCTCAATACCTGCAGAAACGAACAGGCATTTTTAGGTAAAACCCAGGATTATTTATCTGTCCAACTTTAGTAATTATAAATGTACCTTCCTCTTTTTCTTTTTGCGTTATTGTCTTATCTATAATGTGTTGAAGTCCAGAAAAAGAAAAATCACAATTTTTAGCACGTTGCATGGGAGGTTTGAAATCAAAATGCAGTTTATTTCCTTGTTTAGCCAAATGTTCTATAGCCTTCCCCCCACTCATGGTGGAGCATTCTGGATGTTTTATTAAAGAAAGTCTTCTTGCTACCTATCAAAAACAAACAAAAATTTTTATAATGAGTCATAAAATTGCACATGTTGAAACGAAGATGCAAAGGAAATGAAAAACACACAAAACCCTGGATGGATAAGATATGCTCTACTTTTACTTCTGATAATCTGATCAATAATGGCCAATCACTGTCTCCTTATCTACTTTTGCTCTTCTACAGGGTATCAAAATAGATTTGAAGTTAGCAATGACCCCTTAATGCTGAACTTCAAAAGTGAGATGAGTTTTCACATCTCATTTATTCCAATCATTTCAGCTGTTGGCCAGCAGAATTTCTTTGTATGGCATTAGGCTCTGCAGGATTCTAAAACAAAGGAAAAAGAAACCTGCTTGATGATCATGTCAGCAATTGTGATGTTTAACCTTAAAACTTTGTATCTTTAATATTCTTATGTTATCTTTACCCTCACATTTCACATTTTATAGTACTTTACACTTCACAAAAATGCTTTCTTGTACATACATTATCCTAGCTGATTAAAAACCTAACTTTATTTGCAAACTATTTGAGCCCTTATGTGTTAACGTGAATCTCTTACCATTTTATTTGGAACGGCTATGAAAGAATCTTTTGTAAACTAGGTACTACTTTTTCTTGTCTTACTGCACATACATTTTTCAGTGTTAATATATCATTCAGAAATATTTAGGTGAATGGTACTAATATAGCTATTACTATTTAACTGACACTGACATCTTAAAAAAGAACAGAGAAATTAATTCTTAATTACCTTGTCAAGCATGTCACCAGGCGCTATGTCCAAAGACTTTCCAAGAAGCAGAAAATCTGAAACTCCTCTAACTAATGCCAACAGACAATGGCCTCCAGAAATCAAAAGAACTAAAAAAGGAAATTCTACTTTATTTGTCAACCTAATAGTAAGTGCATGAGCTTCCATATGATGAATGGGAATAAAGGGCTTTTTCAACTGATCAACCAGCTGTAAGCTAAATGATAAGCCCACTCCCAAGCTTAAAGCAAGTCCTGGTTTTATGGTAGTCGCAACTGCTGAGAGTTCACTTGGACTGACTTTACTGACAGAGAGAGCTTCTTGTACTATTCGTTGAATGTTTTCTCTGTGAAGCTGTTGAGCTACTGGAGGAATAATTCCACCTGTTCTGAAAGAGATTATTAAAAAGCTTTTTATAATTTTAAGATTGTAAAATAGGAAAATTATATATTATAGCTGAAGATATGTTTTTAATCATTACATAGCTAAAAATGTTAGTTAAGTATTTTCAAATGTGTCTTATAATGAATGCAACACACTATAAGAACTCAGGATGTAGTACTAGATTAAGGGTGTAATGTTTATTTAAAATTGTGCACAAAAAACTCCTACAGATTTGTTTGTTGATGAAAGATATAACCAAAATAATCCTGAGAGACACTTTAAGGAAGAAATTTGAATAAGAAGGACAGGATAAAATTGGATTTTAGGAAAATTAATGTCTCTGCAGTAGTAAGATTTTTAAAGACTTAAAGTTACTGCAAAAATGTAAGGAGATTACATCTTAATCTGGTGATTGTGGGAATGAAAAGAAAGGGAGAGGGAGCCTGGAAAACTGTAATAATTAATTGGATATAAGAGGAAAAGAGACAAAGGCATCAAAGATGATTCAGATACTGAGCTGGAATGACTGGGAGTAAAGAAATACTAACAGAAACATGAAGAGTTTTGTAAAGAAAGAAAAATTTATTTTGAAACACTCTGCACTGAAGTTGCAGCAAGACAGTAGACAGCTTGCAATCCTGAAATCAAGAGTTGGTAATTTTAATTTTTGGTCCATGTAGGACAGACAGTGGGTAATCACTCCAAATGTCAAGAATAAACAATTAGGAGGTAAAGTTGCCAGCAAAAAAACTGCCAGCATGTGACAGAAAAGCAGAGCAATAAAATACAGGGTCTGTGACATGCACCTCAACTCTTGAAAAAAACTTCAAGCATTTGATGTTAAAGATCTGCTAGTTCTCTACACAGAAGTGAAATCCTCAGTAGGAGCATACAATGAATATTTACTTAATATAGTTGACCCTTGAACAATGCAGGGGTTAGAGGTGCCAGCCTCCGTGCAGTCAAAAATCTATGCATAACTTTGATTCCCCCAAAACTTTACTACTAATAGCTTACTACTGGCAACCTTACTAATAACATGAACGGTTAATTAATACATATTTTGTATTAGCTTACTTAAAGTAAGCTAATGAGAAGAAAATGTTATTAAAATAAGAGAAACTACATTTGTAGCACTGTACCGTATTTATTGATACCATGAGTTTATGTCTATTTACAAGATATGAATCATCTATTACTACCTACATCAATATTGTCTTATATGATACAAAACATTGCAGATTTGTGCATATTACTAACACTGGACATCAAAAATGAAAAGATACTATGAAAAAATTTCATTTATTTATAGGGTACAATGATTTATGCACTGATAACAAAGAAGCAGCAATGTGATTGCTTTATGGTAGTCTACTGTAATCGACATAATTGCATCACAGTAGCCTAGCCTATATAATAATGGTTAAAAATTTTTATGGCATGCAGTACAATAACCATATTCATAATACAGTATTAAAAACATTGTTACATTAAAAAAAGACATTTGCCTGTGATGATTGGCTGAAATGCAGTTTCTCCAATGATAGGAGAAGGGCATACTGTACAGTAATTCTCTGAAATCTAAGTTATACAACAGTAAGAAAACTAACACATTATTAAGTTTATGTTAAGTATCACTCACCTTACGCGTAAGTATGGATACGCTATCCACTTTAATACAGATCTTACACACGATATTCTATACGAAGAATACTTAGGTGATGATGATACAGAGAAGTCTCATACATTCCTGGCATACAGTTATTAGATTCATATGAAGACACACACATACACAACAGGTAAGTTTATTAACTGTGCAGCATGATTATTTACTATTCATTAAATGAAATGGATCATTGTAAAGGTCTTTATCCTCATCATCTTCATGTTGAGTAGGCTGAGAAGGAGGAAGAGGAGGCTGAGAGAACAAACTTGCTATCTCAGAGGGGGTCTTGCTCTCTCAGAAGTGGTCTTGCTCTCTCAGAGGTGGTAGAGGCAGACGAGGTAGAAGTGGAAGGGGAAGTGAGAGAGGCAGGCACATTTGATGTAATTATGGAAATACATAATCACTTCTGTCTGGCTTTTTCCTTTTTCATTTCTTTAAAAATATTTCTATAAGCACCCATCCTTCTTCCACTGTTTGCTTTAATTTCAGTTCCCTTATTATAGAAGAGTCCATGCCATAAAAGAAGTCAAAAGCAGTTTTGAATAACTGGAACCCTTCTGCCAGATTATCTAATGTCAATGCGTGTTCTGTCACTGCTTCTTCTACATCTTCTTCATTATATGGTACTGGTTTGGAAGCACTCATCTCCATCAAGTTGTCATTTGTTAATTCCTGTGGTGCGGTATCTATTAGCTCTTGATTTAGCAAAGATCTATATTTTGAAACTCTTCACCCCCACCTTTTTTGCTGTATCTGAAACCTCTTTCACAACTTCCTTGATTGGCTGTCGTTAAGTCCTACGAGGCCATGCACATCTGGACAGTTTTCTCCAGCAGGAATTTATGTTTTGGGCTTGATAGCTGTCACAGCTTTTTCTATAACAATGGCATTTTCAATTGTGCAATCCCTTCAGACTTTCATGAGATTCTCTCTCTCCAGGTTACTCTTCCACAGCTTTGATAATCCTTTCCATACAGTACAGGAGTAACGAGGCTTAAAGGCCTTAATGACCCACCCTCCCCACAACCCCCACCCTGGACTAGAGGCTGAATTACAGACGTTATGTTTGGAGGCAAATAGACCATTTTGATGCCTTTAGCATTAAACTCACAGCTTTCTGGGTGGTCAGGGACATTGCCTAATATCAAAATAGCTTTAAGAGACAGTCCCTTACTGGCAGTGTACTTCCTGACTTCAGGGACAAAGCATGGATGGAACCAATGAGAAAAAGGGTCCTCATTATTCAGGCCTTCTTGTTGTCATACTACCAAAAGACTGGCAGCTGGTGGTTATCTTTTCTCTTCAAGGCTTAGGTGTTAGCAGCTTTATAGATAAGGTTAGTCCTGGTCATAAGTCCAACTGTATTTGCACAAAACAGTACAGAGTTAAGCCTGCCCCCTCCTGCTTTAAATCCCGGTGCTCACTTCTCTTCCTTACTAATAAATGTCCTTTGTGGCATTTTGTTTTTCCAGAATAGGGTACTTCTGTCTGCATTAAAAACCTGTTCAGGTAGATATACTTTCTCCTCAATGATTTCCTTAACATCTGGGGACTCATCTGCTGCCTCTTGGTCAACAGAAGCTGCTTCACCTGCCATCCTGAAATTTTTTAAGCCAAAACTCTTTCTAAAATTATCAAATCATCCAATGCTGGCATGAAATTCTCCAGCTTTAGATCCTTCACCTTCATTTTACTTTAAGTTGTCATGTAATGACTTCACTTTTTCTATAGGTATGCCTTTCTTATAGCAATCCTGCACCCACAAAAAAGCTGTATTTTCAATATGAGATAAAAAGGTACTTCCTAAGAAGTGCAAAATATTTACAACTGCTGACATAGCTGCAGCAACAGCCTCATGATTTTTATTTTTAACAATGGCCCTTACACTGGATTCATTTATCTTAAAATGGGAGGCATATCTAGATATATATCAAGCAACCCAACTTTTTCCTGTAATGTCATAACTCTTCTCTGCTTGAAGCACTTCCAGCATCACTAGTGGCACTTCATATGGGTCCCATGGTGTTATTCAAGGTTTATGGTACTGCACAAAACAATGAAAACTACGAATCCCAAGTAGATCACTTTCTACCATGATACCCAATTTATTGGAGAGATAAACTGCTTACGTAGAGGTATTAGAGACAAACAGCACTTAAGCAGATACAACACTTCAGCTTACTGCAATAGCAACAGGAGGTGGCTACAAAATTATTACAGTAGTGCAGTATGTACTACAGTTAAATTTATGCAGCTATGATTTAATATTTCATCTTTGTTGGTTTACATTTCTCCTAACTGCAAATGGCGCTGTGTATGGTCTATAAATATATTCATAAGTTTTGATAAACTTTCACTTTTTATAATAGATTTGTGCATATTTTATGGTAGTAAATGATAAAGTAGACTACTATCTACATATATTTTATACATTCATGACATACGTTTTTCTTGTTTGTTCAATATTTCTAAGCCATGTGGTTCATTTGCAAGTTTTTTCAAATTGTCACAAATATCCAAAAATATTTTCCAATATATTTACTGAAAAAAATCTATGCATAAATGGACCTGCGCAGTTCAAACCCATGTTGTTCAAGGGTCAAGGGTATATCCTATCTTAGAGATCAGGTTAAGCTTCTTGAAGGCAAGGACTTTCTAGCACTTCACTATGCCTTACTAACATCTGCCAGTCCCTTTCACATATTATGTAACCATTCAAGGCCTATTCTGCCTCTTCACCTATATTATTTCTAATATTCTATATTATTTGTATTATATTTCCCACAATCCTATATGGTAGGTATCCTTCCCACTTTATGGATGCAAAACAGAATCAGAGAGGATGAAGCACTTGCCTAAAGGCAGCCAATACCAAATGCCTAATTCATAATTAAAATACAGGTCTGTGATCTCAAAATACCAACCTTTTTCACTATTCATATGTTTTAAGTTGAGGGCTTCAAAGCATTTTTAATTTGTACAGTGCTTCAACGTATTTCGAATTAGCTAATTTTGAAAATCTGGAGATATTACAGTAACATTCTGGATTTCCATTTTTTCTTGAAAATTCTGATGATCAAATAATACAGGGTCTATATACCTACATGGCAATAACTGGCTGGAGTTAAGTACTGACTTCCTCCAGATATTTTCCACTTTGTATCCAGCCCACTTATTTCTGTAACTTGCCTGGTGGTGCTCTGGAAACATCTCAGTTTATAAAACTTGCACCATTCTGTGCTTCAAAACAATAATATATTATTCTTATAGTATCAACCTGAGTTATGTATATAAATGTGAATAGGATTTTTTGTTTTCAGTGATTAACACAGGCTAGAAGTTAGGCTTTCCTAAGACTGTAGTTGACAACATGATACATACAGGTGCACAAAAGAGGAAGGGCATTACTGAGGGGATGTCATGGATAAATACTGGAGCTGGGAATGAGCTTAGTTTCTTTTTTGTCAACAGGATTAGCTAAGGTTTGAACTTTATTGTGGAGAGCCTTAAAAGCCAGGGCTGAGAGGTTTAAAAAAGTTATTAGGAGCTTTTGTACAAAAGAAGAAATTAGTTCCTAAAATTTAACTTTTATATATGATAAATACAAAAGAATTATTTTACTGTCTTCCAAAAAAGTAAATACCACCAAGATAATGTCTACTTACTTCAAATGAACTTCAGTTTGGGAATGTATTGCTTCTCCCAAAACATTTCCAGTTTCATCCACCACAGCAGCTGCTGTATCATCACAACTGGTTTCAATTCCCAATACTAGTTTATGAAGAAATACTTTTCCAGGATGAAAATTAAAACTTCTTAAATATTCATAAATTTTCCTTTTTGATGGCTTAAAAAAAACTCCTGCTGTCTTATTCAATATTAGCATACTTACTCTATAGATAATTCCTGGAAAAGAATTAAAAAAACAAACTAAATATTATTTGAAAATGACATGGGCCACTAGCACATTTAGTTAAGCAAAATTTTGAAACCTTGGTTTATATTTCAATATAAAGTTTTATAAAATTATAGGAAAGTTTTGTAAAAGTCAGCAAAAATCTTTAAAGGCTGTAACAACTTGTTATATAATTACATAATTTATATAATATAAAGAACAGTATGAATGAATACAATGGTCTTCAAGGGGGAAAACAGGATAGTGAGATATAAATTTTTTTGCATTACTATTATTTTCATGCTCTTCTTACCAAACAACTCATTATTCTTTATTAAAAAGCTAATATTACAGTACAATAGCTGCTGTACTTGGAAAGTGCTATTTATTTTTTGACAGCTAAAATTATAGCAAAATGGAACAGTAAAAGTAAATGCATTCCATTTCCAGGAAATATTCTTCAAAATAAAATTTAATCATTTCATTGGAAAACAGAGTACACACGAAACACACTCAAAACAAGATTTAGTCGTCTAGTTTAGAAACAAGTGTTCTCATACAGCTCATCTTAAATGAACCACATCTCGACTAAAGAGACTGCAATTTCCTACCTATTTTATCCATTAATTACAACTTTTCTAGTTAAATCTACCTTTTTGCCACAGCTTTATCACAACGGAGATCTTCTCAAATCCTATTTTTCCAAAATAACAGCAGGCCATCACTAAAGGCCCCTGGTACTTTCACACTCCCAAGTATCTAGTTTCATGCTTCCAAATCACTGGTTCTACAACTCTCTGGGAGTTTACTAAGTAGCCTTTTTCCCTACTACACTACTGACAGCATGGAAAAAAGAGTGAATAAATATTGAAACTTTTATTGTTCCATTGGGGCAAGAGGGCATCCAGGGGCTGGACATGATCGACCACAGAGAACAGCTAGGGGAGTGCTGCTCAGACACTCTGAGAAATTGTATGTGCAATCACTAAGTGCAGGCAGGGCAGCTCGTGCCAAGTACAGTATTTTCTTTTTGGTCAAGAAGGTTCAGAGTGAACCCGGAGATTTGGCGAGCGACATCTGCTGTAAGAAGGCGAGGGACTCTGTCTAGACCTGCTTTCCCAAGCGTGCAAAAGCGGGAAGGGGTGAGCATTCACCCACCTCTCCGGTGAACAACAGTATCTGGTTCTCCTCTCCGTTCCCTGTAACGATGGGTGGAGTGCCCTTTCTCTGGCGCTAGAAAACCCGACCTTGGCGCTCCGGAAATGATGTCATCAGTACGGTGTCGCGTCCTGTTGTCAGGTCAGCTGCGATTACCCTAGAGGGCGTCACTCTTAACTCAGCGTGAATATTAAGGGTAGAACTTGTCTTTGCCCAAGACACAGTGCCTGAGCTCCTGCATTTTCTCCCAGGTTTCTAGGTAACAAGACTTCTCTGTAAAGTCAGAGGGCTAGTGATCTAGCGGAGGCCGAACACAGATTTGTCTAACAGCATACCATTAAGTTCTGAACACTGTGCTACATTAGAAGAAAAAAAATTATTTGGCTGGAATTCGGACGCCCCAATGAGAAAATGATTGGTAGATTGTTCGTCATTCTATCTTGGAGGAACTCTCACCAAACTGAACGGTGTGGCTTGAAATATCTAATATTTTAAGAGTCAGTGGATACTCGGGGCGCCCGCAAGGACTTGTACGGGGTTTCCAGAGAACCGAAGCGTTTCCGGTCGGAAAGTAGTAAAACGTTACTCCCACTTCACTTGAGTAAAAGATGTGGGGCTGGTTCGTGTTTGTGAAGAATAAGAGGGGAGTTGTGGTGAATATTCACTTATAAAAAAGTTTAATATCCTATCTCTGCAATACATTATGTGGTCTTTGCCTACTGTGCACACAACTTCAGCATAGTATGTCTTCAGATTCTTGCACCTCCTTCATTGTTTTGCTTTGATTGGTATGTAAGCTTATTGCATTTGTTTGAATAGATTTATTCCGAGGCTTTCTTCTTCCCTGCTAAGCTTTAAGGTTTTACTAAGCAAGGACCTTATAAACGCAAGGACAGCTGGTACATATACTTGTGCCTTGCAGTGTGAAATTCTTGGTGAAAAAAAAAAAGATGAATAAATCACAATCGGGAAGTCACAGATATGGTCTAATGATAGATACAGATATGTAAATTCCCAATTACCAGAATGTTTGGGAAGTTATTTATGTGTAACTCATGTTTTCCAATATTTTCATTTATCTGTGGCAATAATAACCACAATTAACAATAAAGTGTCACTATGTGCCAGGCACTGTTGCAGATTAATTTATTTAATCCTCCCATGAGGTAGTTACTGTCTTTGTTTTACACAAGGCAACTGGTTCATAGAATTTGGGTGACGTTCAGGTCATACAGCTAGTAAGTGCAGAGTTAGGATTAGAAGTCAGGCTGTCTGCCTCTGGAGTGTTTTCTTAATTGGTAGAAGATAAAGTAACTCCTATTTTCCCTATGCTGTATTGTTGACCTCAAAGAGGAAAAAAAAGTTAAGACCTAAAGGTTAAAAAATTAGTCATCTTATCCAATTGGGTATAATAGGCCAGAAGTTGTTCTCTATTATGCACTGGAATCTAGCCTGAACACAGAACCTTTCACATCTGGCACTGTTTTTCTTGCAATTTGAATTATATTGAGCAGGTATGGTCTAGTGCTTTCCTGTGTTGTCAAGAGTTATCCTTGCTGAGTATGCTAGCCTCATCTGGGCACCTTTGGCTGATGTTGAGTCTGAGTGTTACATTATGTGAAACAGCAGAACTCTAGGACACATTAGAAAGGAATTTTATTCTTCCTTTTTTTTGCATGTTAGTAGAAGGAAATGGCACTTTACCAGTCCCACATATGTGGCAAGTGAAGGTGTACATCTTCCATCTTCTTTACTGCACTAGAGAAGTTATTGGGGGAAAGAGTACTCTCTGAGACAGGTCTTGGCTTTCATCAGACCAAATCATGTGGTTTGAGTGGCACTCATGGGCGTTCTCAATGAAATATGGCCTCACAACTGTAACTTCAGCTTGAATTGAGAGTTCCAAATAAATCTAAATATGCTTTTATTGACTCTGCTATTGTCTAACTTTCCATTTGTAGACTTTAGAGGAAAGAATCTTTACAATACTTGTTCTCTAATTATGTCTAACTAAATTGGATTTCATCATATATGTATTGGATTCTTCCCTTTGGACTAGGAACTTTGTTAGTTGTTAGAGATAAAATATCCATTCTCTATCTTCAATTAACCAAGGCTAGTAACAGGTAATTGCAATACAGCATTATGGAAAGTGTGCATTGAGAAAGTTGCTTGGGGAAGGTGGTATAGCTTGCCTAGCAGGACCTTGGTGTGATTGCTGGGTTTCAACATCTGATTCTTTTCTAGGCTTGAAATTGGTTTATCAGAAGTGTCTGGACTGTGGAATACTTAGTCACACATTCAATTTGCTAATAAACTATGTAAAAATTAATACATTATACTAATGTATTAATTTATGAGAAAAGCAATGAAGGAGTTAACAACAGTTGAACTTGCTGGTCCTCACACCTCTGTATTGACCAAATTTCAATGGAAGCAATAGAAATGAATGAGTTTGGTGCTTTTAATGGCTAATGTTTTCAGCCTGAGGCACCCCTTTCCACTTGAGTCACATAACTTCTCTTACCTTCATCATTGGTTGGATTGTGCTAAAAATACACTGTCATTTGCCTATCTCATCTTTAAGTTTTTTGCTAACAAATATCTCTTTTGATATGAAACATTCTTTCATTAATGGTAACACTGTCAAATCAGGTCTCACCTTTGGAAGGTATTTTCCTTTTTATTTTGTTTGCTAAGCCATTATGCTTATTTTACAAATTAACCCTTAAGATGATTTTAACCATTTTTAGGTGTACAGTTCAATGGTATTAAGTACATTTATATTGTGCAACCATCACTAACCATATTACCATCCATCTCCCAAACTTTTTCATCTTCCCTAACTCTGTATCCATTAAACACTAATTCCCCATTTCCCTCCCCTGCCCCCACCTAAGGCAACCACCATTCTGTCTGTCTTTATGACTTAGACCACTATAGGTATTTCAGGTAAGAGGGGTCACACAGTATGTGTCCTTTTGTGACTGGCTTATTTCACTTAGCATTGACATCAAGGTTCATCCAATGTTGTAGTATGTGTCAGAATTTCTTTTCTTTTAAAGGTGAATAATATTCTATTGTGATTATATACCTTATTTGTTTATCCATTCATCCTATGGACACCTGGGTTGCTTCCACCTTCTAACTACTGTGAATAATGCTATAAACATGGGTTGTACAAGCATCTTTTCAAATCCCTGCTTTCACTTGTGGGTATACACCCAGAAGTGAAATTGCTGGATCATGGGATGATTCTGTTTAATTTTTTGAGAAATTTACGTACTCAGATCTTATTTTTCAAGTGTGTAGGGTCCATGTGTCTTTGGCACAGGAGGGAGAGGGTGAATCTCTTTGTTACTCTCATATACTTCCTATGGTTCTTAGGTGCCAGGATAGAAGCATATGGTTTGATAATTCACTGAAGGGCCAAATGTTTCAAAGCAGGACTACTGTATGATGTTTTCATGCAGTGGTGGTATACTGGTATCTTGTTGGGCAATAGCTAATAAACAATCAGGTTTCTCTGTTACCATTTAAAAAAATTAAAAAATGAAGAAAGTAATGCATGCTTATCTTTCTGATAATATAGTCAACATAAGTACACAATTTTTGCAAAACCTGGAGGCTTTTCAAAATATGTTGTCGAGCCCTGGCTGGTGTAGCTTAGTGGATTAAGCGCGGGCCTGTGAACCAAGAGATCACGGTTCGATTCCCAGTCACGGCACATGCCTGGGTTGCAGGCCAATTCCCAGCAGGGAATGCACAGGAAGCAACCATACATTGATATTTCTCTCCCTCTCTCCTTCCTTTCCCCTCTGAAGATAAATAAATAAAATCTTTAAAAAAAATGTTGTCGATAAAAATTTATAGCTATATAATTGGAAAGTCAGAAAATGTATATACTATAAAATTCCTCTTATATTTTAAAAAGAGTTCATTCTTCAGTGTTAATGATGTTTCTTTATGCTCATTCTTGTTTTTGAGAAGAATGTATCTTTTACAGCATAATTATGCAGTCAGAGTAAAAGGACATAGTAATAAACTCAGCTTGTCTGCTAAACTTAAAATTATATAAATCTTTAGAGTTACAGGTTGAGTCACTTCCACAACTATTAGCTGCTTATCATGAGGTTGAATGAACCAATAAATGGAATTACACTGCTATGCTAAACATAAAATTCAAATATTTTTACTAAACTATTTTTAAATTATGAACAATTCTAGAATATGAATAAGTATTAAGAATAAAATAATCAACTGTGAATCCAATAAGAGCGAAAACATAACCAAATACAGTTGAATTATGTGCTATATACCTAAGATATTCAGTATTCTAAATTTGATGTTTATATTCTCATGTGTTCTTTTGTAGCTAAATAAGAAAAATTTAAATGCCACATAGCAAACTATCTGTTGAGTCATTTTTTTACTGAAACTGAGATTAGAGAGTAAAATAAAAATCAGATACATCTCACTACTTTGCTTTTGACAACAAAATGAAAGGGAGTTAATCTTTGCTATAGTCTTGCCTACCTCCCTTCCCTGCCCAATGCTACTTCAAACTTCCCTTTAGAGTATTTTACCTAGACCAGTCTTCCCAGCACTGAACATGTTTACATTTATCACATCAACATGTAATACTCATCTAATTGTTTCAGGAATTACTCATCTGTCTGTTCTGTCAGAAAGATTATTAAATTGCATTGGTATATATAGGGTCACTGCATTAGTCTTCTTCAAATTAGCATGACAGTATTTGGGGTCATATTTACTGATGACATATATTAACAGAAGGGACATAATGTAGTAGAAATATATTGCATGCCAATCAAGACCTAGACAAGATGAATCAATGGGCTAAAATCTAACAAGATGAGGTTCTATAGTTAAAAAACCTTAGACTTTGGTTTAATAACTCCATTAAATAAGTACATGAAAGGAAAACCATCATTTAACAGCACTACATGTTGAAGACTTGAGGTTTTAGTGACTATAAAGTGAATCAATGAAAGTGGCTTTCAAAATAGTTAAAATGATATTAGACTGCATTTTTAAAAAGTATGGACGGACCTGGAGAACAGTATGCTAAGTGATATAAACCAGTCAGAGAAAGACAAATGCCATATGATTTCACTCATATGTGACATCTAATGAGTGAAATCTCACTCATATGTGAAATGAACAAACTGAACTAACAAGCAAAATAGAGACAGACTCATAAAGAACAGGATGACAGTTAAGGGGAGGTTAGGGGGTAGAGAGATTGAGCAAAAGGGAAAAGGGACGCATGGACTCAGTGTGGTGATTGCTGGGGGAAGGGAATATAAGGACACTAAATGGTAATGGAAAAAATGCAATAAAAATTTTTAAAAAAACAAGGGAAGTGGTACTATTGTAGTGACATCACATCTTATCACTTCTTGTAGTTAGCTCTAGTGCTTAGTAATGAACTTACAGCAGAATTACCAGGATGGTGGGAGAAATTTGAAACCATGTCATATGGAAAATGGTGAAGGCTCAGCTAATGTTTATTCAGGGCTATTGTTAAGCATTTAAAAGTTAAATAGTTGAGTTATGTAGAATATATAGTTATATATAAAATAAGGATTAGATTATTGCTCAGTGTAAAAGAAGTTATAAATTCCATTACAAAAATACAGTCTTATAAGTTGTAAGTCCTACTCTACCAGCCTTAACCCAGAACTGAATGGTGGCATGGTAGGAGGTTGAATTACATAGCATCTAACCTCTTTTTAAACTCATAGCAGCATACAGATCTATAAGGCTAATTAACACAGCTATTAGTTAAGGAGATATTGTTATGCCCCTTCGGATCTTCACAGTATAATAGATAATAGTGCCATCAACCTAAAAAATATAGTTCGATGTTTAAAAAAATAAAGAAGAATGGGCAGGTCAAAAGGACACATGAGCCAACTTGGAAAGTTCTTTTAGGAACTTTGGCTCCCAAGGCCAAAGCTGGAAGACAGTTTGAGGCAACAAATTAATAATGATAATAACAGATTATAAACAAAAGAATAAAATATCCATGAATCCATAATAACATAATAAATTAAATAAATAAAAGGGAAAAATCTTCTTACAGAAGAATTCCAATAAATAAATGTAGAAGGAATAAGGAAGCTAGGAAGCTGATACTGGAACTTCACATTAACAATTGCTGCAGGAATGATTCACCAATGAACGCTAAAATTAGTGGCATTTCTGAGCTCATGCTTATTTAGAAATTGTCATTGTATCTCCTGACTTTAAATTAGGAGCAATTATAGCATAACAATTATTTGGGACAATGATTTTGTTCCAAATAGTCATTAGAGATTGTTAAAGTTCTTTTTTACATTAAACTGTACCAACTTATGAAATTGAAAAGTTTCCATATTTAACACAATCATTCCCCTAGGTGTTAAGACCAAAAAACTAAGGGTTATGTAGTTTCTTCCCTGCATCATGAATTCAATACATCAGTGTCTTTTGAGCTGTGCTTGCAAAATACAGTCCAAATCTGACTACTATTCACCCCTTTATCAGCTATTTCCCTAGTCTGAGTTACTGTATTTTCTGCCTGTAATAGAGTCCCAACTATTCTTCCTGCTTCTTATTCCCTTACAGTTTATTCTCAATATTAGCCCTAACCTTAAAAAAAATCATATCCCTATAATCTGTGTAAAACTCTCCAATGGCTTTGTCAAGCTAGCATAAAATTTGCTCATTACCTTGGTCTATAAAGCCCTATGTGATCTGACTCCTACCTAATTCTCTGATGTCATTTGCTACCATTCTCATCCTCCTTATTACTCCTTTCTAGCTCCACTGATGGTCTTGTTTATTCTCAAGCATACCACCTTCATTATACTAGGAGGCCTCTTTTCCCAGATCTATGTCCATCAGTAAGGTCACCTTAGTTAGGATCTATAAGGAAATTCTTTCTGAAGCAGACTCACCTGCCTTTCACTGGCTTAATCCTCCCCGACCCCCACGGCATTTATTACTACATGAAATGATGTGTATTTATTTACTCATTTATTATTTATTCTCCAACTTGAATGTAAATAAGGGAAAGAGATGGTTTTGTATTGTTTACAAATGGTACCCATTATACCTAAACCAAAGTGGGCTCTCAAGTATCTACTGAATAATATTTTTAAAGTGTGGAAGGGCAAAAGTGGGAAAAGCAGCAGAAGGTCTAGGTTAGAGCCAGATTTCTATCTCTGAAGTATGTGTAAAAAATGTAAGCCTTCTGAGATAACTTTAAAAGTGAAAACAAAGGAATATTTTTAACTACCTTAATTTTTCACAACTTCTGTTGCTTAAAAAATAAACCCTTGAAAAGTAAAAGTGCAACATTGATGACTAAATTTGGAAAGACTTTGCAATAATCCTACACCAAAAGAAATTTTATTGAAGTAGAGATTACTAGTTATTTAAAAATACATGGGAAAAGACAAAAATACACAGAAATTATCATACAACTGATTTCTAAAGTCAATACTTTTGAAATACAAAACAATGATCATTACCCACAAAAGTCAGTTTATTGTTTTAATAAACTGGTCTATAAGTCTTTTCACTCAATTTGGTTTACAAATGTTACTGGGTTTTTTCAGTTTCACCCCAAAGAGCAGAATTTTGGTTTTTGGATGTATTTACTTCTCAAAGTTGTATATATATTTATTTCTTACAATTAATTGCAGCAACTACAGGAAGTTTCTCTAAGTCACAAGAATTCAGTATGGTTGTTGCTTTGGAAATAGTTGGATTATCTACACAAAGACTCATGTATTGAAAGTCAAAATGCTATTGGATAAAGTATGAAGACTGAGAGCAGGAAGACTAAGAAAAGATGCTGTTATCTTTTACTGCAGATCTGCTAAAAAAAAGCCTCCATTATTTACTTTGGTACTATTGCTAGAGAAGCAGTTGCTGCCAGACCACAGGTTGGCTATATAGTTGTCCATTTTATATTTACTTTTCTAAAGAATGGTAGACTTTAATAATTAGATTGCTCAATCAAAAAAGCAGAGACTTTTAAATTACCATATACTTTAACTGTGTGAAATAAATTATTTTCTGAAATGGTTAGCAGCCTTGTGTCTGCAAAGGCAGCAAAACCCACTTTGTTTCAAAATTAGAAGGCTGACTCAGAGGCTGTTTGAAAGATGCCTAGTTATCTTCTATCACCAAGCAGTCATGAAAGTGGACTTTCATAAACTCAGTAACTTTATAAATGTAAAAATGATCTTATCCATCAACACACAATGTTGAATCAACAAAACGAAAAAAAAGTACACCATAAGGTAGAAATTGGTTTGTATAAAACAAGAGGGTACCTATATCAAAAGATATAGGAATATATATGTAATAAAAGCAATCTACAATAAACTTGTAAAGAGAGATGATTTCGATTTACATATAAGTCAGCTTAAACTAATATGACTGAGTGATTGGAAAATTTCTTCTCCTAACATAATGCCCATTCATTATAAGCTAAGCTGGTCTTAATTTCTTATAAATCTCCTATTTCCTTAGATTTATCTACTTCACCCTCATTTTATAGCCATTTAACTTACAAGCTGGGCCTTCCCAGTCTGCCTATAAAGACTCTCATCAGAATTATACCAGATGCATTAAACACAGGCATCCTCTAGTAAAAATCTGCACTTCAAAACAGCTTATGAAGAACCAGCAAAAAGGCTCTCCAATGTAAATATCTGTCATTTCAAACCATCATAGAAACAGTGCAGTTTACTAACCACTCCTTCATTACAGGCAACTCAGTAGCTGTAAAAGTTTTTCTTCAGTTTCAAAACCTTTCAATACTTGTTAATTCCAAAGATCCGAACACCATGTAGCTGTGGCATTTTGGGGATTAGCACACTCAGGAGAGAAGCTGTGTTTAGGATGAAGTGAGTTGGATCATACTTCGTATAGAAACTTGCCAGAAAATATCTGTAGAAATATAAGTTAAGAGTATATGTAACATCTAAAAACGAAACTAGAATTTTTAAAAAATTTAAAAGTAGAAAAAACGGCCACTGAAACATAAATACCTAAAGGCAGAACAATTTTTGAACACTAAAACAAAAGGAAACACTTAGTTTGAGGACCCAAATTAATTTTATTTAGAATTTAAGTATTTTTTAATGGAGCCATATATGCACATTTTGCACTTCTGCAATTATGTTAAATGCATTTAATAGAATATGTTTGCTACTCAGCATCCTTTAGAGCAGGCTTTCAAACTGGGATTCATATGCTCCCTGAAATTTCAGGGGTAGTTTTGTATTCATGTGTATGTTTCTGAAGAGAAGATCCAGATTGAAAGGATATATCATATTCTCTTGAGGGTTTTGTGATCCACCAAAGGATTAAGAACTGTAAAGCTGTGGAAAATGGGGTTAGTGCATTAGTAAAATTAGTATCTTTGAAAGAAAACAAATACTTAATTGCCGTTTTAATGGTCTCATTTTTATTCTGTTGATAAACAGGTCTATAACCAGTTTAACTGGAAACTTGAAAGACACTGTAGTAAAATTCCAGTTGTTTTGCTATAACTGAACACACATACATATTCAAAGACATTCAACATCTGAGAATTAATAAGCTTGAGCCATCTCTAAGACCATAAATCATTGAGTTGGAATGTCTAGTTTTACCCAAGGGATACATCAAAGTACAGACACATCATCTGACCCCTAATATAGACAGGATTTAAAAAAATAAAACATTATAACTAAGAAGTTAAGTTTGTGTATGGTTGTTTGTCTAATTTGTATTGTTAGAGTACACAGGAAAGTATTCTTACAGCTTTTCTGATAAGTACCATCATTAGGTTCTCATAAGGGGAAGTAAGTGTTTAGATATAGTTAAAAAACAAAAGCTATTTTCAAGCCTCACGAAAAATATCAGCCCTGGCTGGTGTAGCTCTGTGGACTGAGTGTGGGCTGAGAACCAAAGGGCCGCCAGTTTGATTCCCAGTCAGGGCACATGCCTGGGTTGTGGGCCAGGTCCAGGTAACCACACATTGATATTTCTCTCCCTCTCTTTCTCCCTCCCTTCCCCTCTCTCTAAAAGTAAATAAATAAAATCTTTAAAAATAAAAAAATAAAAAATAAAGAAATCAGAGAGCTGTACACAAAACCATCTAAATTGAGAAATTCTATAATCTTCCACTTACTTCACAAATTATATAGTCAGAAAATTCTTTCTTGAGAATAATCCACATTCCTTAATCTTCACTCTAAACCTTTTCTTCCTGCTTTCATATACTTCAATGAACAAAATTGGACACCACTTGCATTTAGTAAGCTTATTTAATTTCCCATCATTATTATGGATTTACTCTATAATCTGATATGCTGAAAACAATAAATATTCTCAGAATGGCTCCTCTTTATCATATAGTAGCATATATTCCGTTTATGTCTTCTAATGAAAACTGTGTGTGTAGATTATATGAAAATTACTTGACTCTTAAAAACACTGAATAAGCTTCTAAGAAGATGCAAAACTAGGTGGGAATCAGTATAATAGTGTTCATCTGCCAAAGGATATACTGGAAAGAGACTAGTAGAAGCTAGAAGTTTACAGATTCGTTGGGGCTATTGACTCCAAATAGCTGCAAGGTCTGGAGCACAAAATGCACCTGAGACTGTTTATCTGGGATAAACATTGGGATAAAAACCTGGGATAACATTGCACATCCCACCTACCTGACAAATAATGATCAAACAGGAAAATGTGAAAGCACTCTGAAAAGTATCAATGCTATATGGTTTTAATGCTGTTTCTTCAGTTATGTAAGGAATTTAATCAAAGAATACTTGAAATCATCAAACCTATGGGTCAAAAATATATTTTTAGAAATATGGATTAAAGAATTAAATGTTAGATTCAAAACCATAAAAATCCAAGAAGAAACCACAGGCAATAAAATCTCAGACATTTCTCGTAGCAATATTTTTTCTGATATATCTCCTTGGGCAAGGAAAACAAAAGAAAAAATAAACAATTGGGACTACATTAAACTAAAAAGTTTTTGCACAGGAAACAATCAACAAAATAAAAAGACAACCCACTAAATGGGAGAACATATTTTCCAGTGATGTATCTCATAAAGGGTTAATATCAAAAATTTATAAAGAACTTACTAAAAAACTCAATACCAAGAAAGCAAACAATCCAGTTAAAAAGTGGGCAAAGAACCTAAATAGACATTTCTCCAAAGAGGACACACAGATGGTCAACAGACACATGAAAAGATACTCAAAGTCATGAATCAATAGAGAAATGCAAATTAAAACCACAATGAGATATTACCTCACCTGTCAAAATGGCTATCATGAATAAAACAACAAATAACAAGTGTTGGCGAGGATGTGGAGAAAAGGGAACACATCATTGGTAGGAATGCAGATTGGCACAGCCTATCTGGAAAGCAGTATGAAATTACCTCAAACAATTAAAAATGGAATTGCTTTATGATCTAGTGATTCCACTTCAGGGAATATATCTGATGAAACCCAAGACACTAATTCCAGAGAATATATGCACTCCCTATGTTCTTTGTAGCATTATTTACAATAGCCAAGATTTGGAAGTAGTCCAAATGCCCATTAGCAGATGAGTGGATTAAAAAGCTGTGGTACATATAAACAATAGACTACTACTCAGCCATAAAAAAAGGGAAATCTTACCCTTTGTGACCGCATGTGTGGACCTAGAGAGTGTTATGATAAGTGAAATAAACCAGTAAGAGAAAGACAAGTACCATATGATTTCACTCATATGTGGAATCTAATGAACAAAGTAAACTAACAAACAAAATAAATTCAAAGACAGAGAACAGGCTGACATCTGTCAGAGGGGAGAGGGGTTGTGGGGCTGGGTAAAAAAGGTAAGGGGAGAACAATGGGGAAAAAGCCAGGACAACTGCAACTGAACAGAACAACAATAAAGGAAGGAAGGAAGGAAGGGAGGGAGGGAGGAAGGAAGGAAGAAAGAAAAGAAAGAAAGAAAGAAAAGATTGGCTAATGAAACAGATTTTTAGGTTGTATTTGAGATCTTGCTCCCTGGTTTATGCAAAAAAAAAAAAAAAAAAGGTAAAGGGATAAGCAAAAAATAAAAAAACAAGAAACAAAAATAACAACACCAAAAAACCCTCATAGATGCAGACAACAGCACTGTAATTACCAGAGGGGAAGGGGGCTGGGGGAAGTAGAACAATGTGTAGGGGAATAAATGGTGACGGAAAGAGGCTTGACTTTAGGTGGTGAACACACAATACAATATACAGATGATGATTTCTAGAATTGTATACCTGAAACCTAAATAATTTTATTAACCAAAGTCACCCCAATAAATTCAATTAAAAAAAGAAAAAATTAGAAATATCGATGTTGTACACAGGTACATCTCAGTTGACCACTTTTGTGATAGCACTTACTGAAAATTCATCATGTCAGGCTTTTATACATGTATTATAATTAAATCCTCAACATTTTAGAGATAAGGAAACTGAGGCTTTCAAGAAAATGGTCAAGTGACATAGCTAGAAAGCAGGATAGCTAATATCCAAAATTAAAGCTGTTTGAATAACTATGATTCTTGTTATTGTATTTCACTTTGTTAGACTATACAAATCATTTTTCTTTTGACAATTGTTTTAATTGTACGAAACAACTAAGAATTTAAAAACTTCCTCAAAGTGCTATAAATATACAAAAAACAAACCTACCACTTTATGATCAGTTTATTCTTTTCATTTGAAAATGCCTTCCCTTACTTGAACACCTACCCAAAACCTAACCCCATTAAATTTCAGTTTAAGGAATTCTAACACCTCCAAGAAGTCTTTCCAGCTATTGTATACTGCATTGATTCTATTCATTATGTATAAGCTATGTGGCAGAGAGAGTTTGATTAAAATATATGTGAAACACATGTAAGCAAATGTACTAAGTGTGGAATTCAAAGCAATCTATGTACTGACAAATTCTTTGCAGAAATAAAACATAATAACAAACAAATAATATAAAGTCCATAAACAAGAAATATATAACAACTGCTATGGAAATTCAAAGCAGAGCATTATCGCTAAAGGCTGGGTGCTCAGGAAAAGACCTCACTGAAGATCTATAATTCAAATTTTGAAGGAACAGTCAGACATAAATTAAGAAAGAAGGAGGCATTTCAGGTAAGAGAATTGATTTGAACAAAGGCATACAAATAGAACCACACACAAAGTATTCAAGAAATGCTGCTTAGGAGAGCTTGACACAGTGGGAGTTTGGTGGGGCTAAAATATGAACATTAAAAAATAAGGTAGGATCCATTTTGTGGAGGGCTCTGAATATCAGGTAATAGAAAATTAGATGCCAGATAAAAGGTTAAATGCTTTACATACAAATGTTGTATCATTTATTTCTTATAGCATCAGAATGAGGCAGGTGTCAGGTACTAGATTTTTATTTATTTTTATTTATTTATTTACATATCAAACTGCTAAGTGGTAGAGGATTCAAACCAGATCTGACCTATAAATAATAAAAGGCTAACTTCTCTTTTCTCTAAATTAGCAAGAAGAATTTTTAAAACATGCAATACCTGACTATGTAGTCAGGGGTACTGACCTCTTTTCTCTTAGAATGTCAAATAAAAAAATGACAACAGCCAAAACAACAATAGCTGCCTGATGTGAATGAACCAAAATTATACTTTTTTTGTTAAATCAGCAATTTTTTGCTGTGCCACAGAATTTGAGTAATTAGTTTATGTGTGCCATGAGATGAAAAAGGTTGAAAATTGCTGCTCTAAACTATTCTTTCTCTCCAAAGCAGTTTGAACATCCAAATGGGACAGGTGGTCAATGAAATTTGTCTGAATACATCCAAATCCTTATTTAGAGAGATTAATCTGATAGTGGAATATAAAAGGTTCCTTGTTTAGTTTTCTTGTAAGCAACTTCCAACGACGAACCGAAATGTATTTGATTTGTATATCCTAGATCAGTCTAGGCATACTGATGGGCATGTAATGTTGTCTCCATATGTTACTGTCTAGAGTGAAAACCCATTTATTACCAGCTGTTAAAGATTTTGCCTATAATCTGTACTCTATGTGTAGCTATTCATTGACAGAGGTTTTTAACAAACTATTATTTCTAATTCAAATTCAATTTAATAAAACACTAGCTTCCTCTCATCCAATCCTCCTCATACCTACAAACTTCCACCACTTACAGAATTATTGGAGAAATTGTAAAAAACTTCCGTGAAGATGTAAACTGCACTCCATAGTCCAGCTGTTCCCAATGAGTTAGGAGCCTTGCTTTTCCCTGGTCAGGAGTCTCAAAAGGTGTTCCTTTTACAGCATGCAAAAACACATACATTCCCTGGAAAACAAATAAGGGAATATATAATTAACATCAAATACAAAATTGGTATCTATCAGTAAGCATAAAGATAGTTCCAGGCTATTTGTGACAAGGTATATGATTTAAGTTACAGGTAAAGTTTTAAGCTTTCATATTCTTTTGAAAAGCTGTGGGCAGTTTCTTCATAGTAAAATACAATTTCCAGGGGTATATAAATGTTATTTGTTGAAAACTAGTAAAAGGTCAACCAAAAATAACCTGCTGTTACCTTTTATTAAATTGAAAATAAAGAAAATGTAACATCAGAGTAACCTTATATTACCACATTTAGATTTTCTAGCACCTTTCCCATTAGGATATAGGGTTACCTTGCCCCCAATGTGTAGGATAATTTAGAATGTCATATTAGTAAATCTGATATTTATAAAATGACTTTAAAAATACAGATTGGTGAATAAGCAAATAAAATCTCTTTATCAGGAAAATGGTTTTGAAAATATTTAATATTAGGACTGTCTTTGTCTTAATACTTTTCTTCCAAAGCAACAAAGATGGTTTGATGTAATAGGCATAATGTTCAACTCAATTTGCTTTTACAGTCACTACTGTGCCTCAGCAGTGTTTCCATTGTAGTTTTTAAAAATTAAAAAAAAAGTTTACTAAAAGTCAATCTGTTCAGTGGTATCTTTAAACATCTTGTTTTGTGGTTAACTAGGAAAAAAACAATGTATACTAGATTTGGTTTCCTTGAAATTATGATACCCATTTAAAATGATAGGTAGAGCTTAGTCACAGGATCACTGCCTGAGGAACTGGTAACAACAATAAAGCCTACATATTATCATGAAACACTTTTTCCCACTAGAAATCATGATGTGATGTCATTTCTTTTACTACCACTTTTAACAAATATATGGGGAAAAATGAGAAAAATTAGTGATTTGAAATTTTACATTATTCGTATAGGTTAAGAGAACTCTTATTTTCAAAGCTTAGTCTACTTTGTTATTTCATTAGGCAATTCAAAAGCTGTTTAGCTGCAATAACAGCTAAGCTATATAGAAATGGACTAGCATTCAATTGGATTTAACTCAACATACACTTAATAAGTCATTCAAATGTACGGGACACAGGACATGCATGCATATATGAAATTGAACAAAAACATATAGGCTTAAAAATGTTCAATCCTCTGGCAAAGGAAAAAAAAGATGCATAAACAGCTAGAATGTAGGGCACTGTTGCTATGAACATTAAAATCAAGGTACTCAGGAATCTCAAATCTTCATTTTAAAAGGTAGGCAAAACATTTGGCAAAGTATTAAGGCCTCTAAGGTGAATTGCAGCACCAAAGAAAAAAATTCACTACAGGTTTCTACTTACTGTATGGTTTTAGAAAGGCAGAGACTGTATTTTTTTTCTAACCAGAAATAACAATTAGGTCTACTTTCCCATAAAAAAGCATTCGGCATGTATTTCACATTTAAAAAGCATTTCCCATTTAAAAAGCATTCGGCATGTATTTCACACTTTTAATTGGTTTAATGTAGGCTGTCTTCAAAAGAAATTTAAATTTGGAGCCATATAATTGCTACAGCTATGTCTGGTTAGTTAGCTTTTTAGTGTGGTGAAGTCAGCAGTTTGCTTCCCCTACATGTTGTCTATTTCCTACGCTTTGTCCATTACCATATACTATGCCTCAATTTCAGTCAACCAACCTGAAAACATGAGGAGGTGAAATGAGTTCTAAAGTATATTTAATAAATATGTCATTGGAGGACTAATTTATTCAACAAAAATTTAAATGGGTATTTGGAGATATAACAATTAAAAACAAAAGAGATAAACTACTAATTATAAAACTATCATGATATAAGAATACAGCATGTGAGTTTTCTGGCATCTTGGATAAGGTGATACTTGAATAGAGTGTTCTTGAACAAACAGGAGGAATTAGTCAGAGAAAGAGGAAGGGAGGGTATTAAAATAGAAGAGCCTAAGCAAAAGAAAGAGATGAGGGCAAGACTATTTTCAATATTAGAACATAGCTTGTATTTGGAGATGGGCTGAGATAACATTAAATCCCTTTCTTGCCTCATACACAGTTACCAACTGGTCTTGTATTCCACACAAGGAACTTAGCATTCTACTATGAATATAACAGGGAATCACTGAAGAATTTAAACAGTGTGACTTGAGCAGATAAGCATTTTAAAACTATCACTCTACCAAGTTGGAATGGAAGAGAGTAGAGGAGCACCAAGGATACCATTTATCTATTGCAGCAATTTTCAAACTTTTTCATCTCATGTCATACATAAACTAATTACCAAAATTCTTCAGCCCACCAAAAAATTTATTATATTTTTTGATCTGACAAAAAATAGGTACAATTTTGATTCTTTCACACCACAGCTATTGTTGTGTTGGCTGTTGTCATTTTTTTAATTTGACAATCTAAGGGAAAAGAGGTCAATGCCCCCAACTAAACAGTCGGGCATAGCATGTTTTAATAATTCTTGCAGCACACTGGTTGAAAATTGCTGAACTACTGGAGGAACTGACAGAAAAATAAATGTATGAATTACAGCAATGCCAGTGGGGATCAAATTGAGAAATAGTAAAGTAGAACAGACGGGGATTTGCCTAAATGAATAAGAAAATATAGAAAAAGGAGTTACCCTAAGACTAGGGTGACCATATCTGCTAGTTTGCATGGACAACCCTGATTTACACCTATTCTGTTGGAGTAGTTATTACTAGAGATCCCTTTTACTCTAATACAGTCTCGGTTTGGATGATACACTGTATTAATCACTTTTCCTTTGACATTCAGCTATCTGGCTTGGTTTACTGGACACAAAGTGGTGCCTTTAAATTAGATTATGAACAAAGTCAGAGGAACAGATTGTGGGTAGAAAGGAATAGATAAGGAGTGGGTTCAATTTACACTTGTTTGGTTTAATGTGCAAGGTGATCCAATAATATTAAGATGGGCATCATTCTTCTACAGGTAGAAACTGAAAATATGGAATAACTTAGAATATATAGAAGAAGAGATGAAGAAAAGAACCTTAGGAAAAGAGAAGGCAGGAAGTGCAAAAGGAAACAGAAAAGATCAGAAATATACATAGGAAAAAGTAATAACATGAAAACCAAAGGAAAAGAATTCCAATAAAAGCATCTGATTAATGACAAATATTTCAGAGAAATTATAATTTAAAAACAGTGTTTGCCCTATCAAAGTCTATTACTGAAAATGGACTAAGTGCACTTTCGCATATTTCTACCACATCACCCTTGTCCTCCAACAGTCAACTTTAAATACTCTCTAGAAGAAATAAATATTCTTAATTAAAAATCTATTTCTCTTACATCTTTCTGTCTTAATTCTAAGTTCTTAACTTTTTGGATATCTTTAAACAAATATGTAGTTAATCTGGATTCAATTAAAAGTCTCAATTAACTGGATCTATCTTCTTTCATTCTAATTTAATAAGCTGTTAAAGACAAGAAAAGTCACTATCAGGTTTATTTTTTCAACATACAATTCCCAAGGCTGCATAATACGGTCAGTAGAGTTGCTCAAACTTCTGATACTTTGTAAAGTTATCATTTAATACAAAAGAGTGATAATCAACAGCAAGAGGCTAAGGTACCATAAGATGCTGAATCATATAAAATATGAGTAAGCTCAAAATTTCTATACAGAAGTAGGAAAGTATACTTATACAATTTATTAACCAAAAAAAGTAACTACTACTTCTGGCTTATCAATATAATGTAGTTGGTTAATTAGTGTCAACATATTTGCTAAAATGACCTACTATTTTCCAGATTCTATAAAACCAGTAGAAGGAAAAAAATGTCTTACTTAGAAAAAGGGCCCCATGTTTAAATATAAAGTGTCACAGAAAAATACAATCCCATTCTAGACTTAAATTCTTCAAAATTGTCATACATATTAAAAATCACTGAACTGCATGTTTTCAATGGGTGAATATTATGTAAATTATATCTCATAAAACTTTTAAAAAGTTGCATGTTTGTCCTCTTTATAAAAGAACTTTTAAGCTTTTTAAAAAATTGTGTTTAAATACACTTAAATGTACTATATTAACCATTTGTATGTGTACAGTTGAGTAGCATAAAGTACATTAGCATTGTTATGCAACCATCACCACCATCCATTTCCAGAACTCTTTGCATCTTGCAAAACTGAAACTGTACCCATTAAACAATAATGACCCATCCATTCCTCCCCCAGTCCCTAACAATTAAACCTTAAGCTTTCAAGTGTTTTGTATAAGGTGAAATTCTTACCAGATTATGTATAACATTTGTTAAGGTCCATGCAACAGGAACACTGAAGAAGGGAATACTGAGTAAGACAATATGAAGCAAGCCAACTCCCAGTGCATATGTCAGCCACATACCCCGGCTGTTCATTACCCGGGTATTTGGATTCACCTCGCTGTGGGCAACTCCAACATTCATGTTTGCTCTGTAGGAAAGCAATGAAATGAATCAACCCTGACATATCTAGAAACGTATATACTCCTAATTCTGACATGATATAAGTGTGTTAACTAGGATTATTTTTCCTAGTTCTGAAATAGAACAAACACACCCTCCAAAATATGCTACTTGCAGATGCTGACAAAGGCAGTAAAGAATTCTTAACGTCTGATTTTACGGTAAGACAAACAAGACTTATTTTATGGTTCTCAATGAAAAAAACAGTTAAAATCACTTTCCTAAAATTTGTCTTCTAGCATGTTGGTTTTACTAAATGAACTAATGGGCAGGAATACTCAAACTGAAAGAGAAAACCTACATTTTCTTATATAAGGAGAGCAAAGTGAAAACTCAAGAGCTGAATTTATTAACAGAATAAACTAGCATAAAGAAAGCAGAGCTGACCCAGCCAGTCTAAGTAGCCAGACTCATAGCTAATGTAATGTTGTATCCACAAGGAGTAGTCAGAGTTCAAATCACTCCTTTTGAATACTGAAACTGGGAGGAACACAAGGTGCTGGAAAATTTGCACGGTCAAGGGATAAGGTTTGTTTCTCAGTCTCCTGATAAAATTAAGTCAAAACCATAGTCTTTCTTCTGAATATTTTAACTCGAATCAACTCAGTTTTTTCTTCTTCTCTTTTTTAGGTTCTCCTTTTCCTTTTTGCGTTCAAAATGAACAACAAAGGAAGAACTGGGAATAGTTCCCAGGTATCTTAATGATGATGCTTGCTTGGGTCTAAGAATACCTTAAGCAAAATAAAACTGTCCTGAAGAATATCCATCATCCCGGCAAAACACTGACCAGTGAGATTTCAGGGGGAAGAGAGAGTAAGATTATATTTAGAACAGATCTGATTTTAAAAGATATAAACCCTTTCTATTACAGAGTTGGCACTGAGAAAGGAATTTCTCATAACCCCATCCAACAAGTGTTTTCGGAATACAATGTCCCCTTCCCTTTCCAAAAAATATCTATAGAACTCGGAGCATCAAGGCTCACAGTGACGACAAGTTGGTTACATTAAAACGAAGCTAAAATCTCAAATTTATATGCGTAAATATTTTTTACCTAAATACCCACCATGTAGCATACAGTATTTTTATATAGTAAATTATACTCAGAACATACAATCACTCGAGATTACTTTTCCCACTTTCCATATGGGGAGGGGGGGAATGCTCCAAAGAGCTGGAAGGCAAAGGTGGTGTGGTACTGACCCTATCCCCAGTTCAGAAAACCTTTCCGAGGAGTCTCCCGCGGCACCTTTAAACAATGATTTCAAACAGAGAAAAGTCTCCTGGCTCAGACCCTAACGGTTCCTCGCGGATGACAAGGTGGGGTCCCTTGCCTGCCAGCTAGCCACTAGCTGCCTTCCCCGACTGTCGGAGCTCCCCAGATCATGGAATTTAGCAAAAGCCCCTGCTGCTACCCCTGCAGCACCTACCCCACCGCCCCTCCCTTCCCGGAGCCGCACAGCGGTCAGTGCCGAGGTATGACGACAAACATTTGGGGTGCAAGCCTCAGGGACCACTTGGCCAGCACCGCCAGACAGGGCGCGCGGACGCAGCCAGAGCCCATTCTTCTCCCTTAGGCCAACTCCAGTCAGCCAGCAGATCGCAGCCGCTGCTGGCAGCAGCACAGCCCGGCAGCCGTTCGCGCCCACTCACCCACCGCCCCCACTCCCGGCTGCCGACTGAGAGGAAGACCAGCTCGGTAGTCACGGCGTCTCCTCAGGACCGAATGCGAGTGGTCAGCTCGAAACGCAGCTTAGCTTAGTTTGCGGAAGCCTTCCGAGCCGAACGCGCTGTCAGTGGATTGGCTGCTTGCAGTGCCAATCCCACGTTCCCCGAGTGGGGCGGGACTAAATGCCGCGCACTTCTGCCTGTTCTGCTGCGCGCGCGCTGAGGGGCAATTCGGCGTCGTGCGGAGCCGTGCTTGGGCTTCGGGCGGGTCGCTGGCTGGTCGGCTAGTGGATGGTAATTACCCATTTCGCGCGAGCAAGAAGGTAGTGTCGTGTGGCTAAGGGGCATTCATTCGTTTGTTCTCGTAGGCTCGGGGTCCCCCTGCCAGCAACTCCTAGTCTGATAGCGAGCGCCGCCGGCGTTTGTGGGCGCCCCTCCCCCACCTCGGGGCGGGAAGCGGGCGGCGCGCACACCTGAAGAGCGGTCTCTGAGCCATCAGCTTTGGTCTTCACTGACTAAATGATGTTTAAGCTTTTGTTGCAGCCAATTACTCAGATCCCTCTGGGTTCAAGACTTAATGTTGTTTGCTAGGTATAAACTCCAACCCGTGACAGCCGTAACTTGTCTTGTGTGTGGTGGTTTATAATACTGTACGTTGTGGCATCATACAAACGGTGCAAGCAAACTCTTTTCAGTTAGTGATTTTTATTGGTGTTTTTCTGGGTTTCTCCACGCGCTGAAGTCAGGCATCTGTATTATTGTACATACTAAGGAAATGTGGCTACCAAAAATTGATTTTATTTGAGAACGGAGAGGAAAAATCAGATTATTTGGAGTCATATATGAAATCGAATTACATTACTTGGAAGTGCACAAAGTTTGTGATTTGTATTGTTGAAATACCTTTCAACATTTCAAAATTGGTGTAAGAGAATGTTGACTGTGTGTGTATATCTTGCATTTCTGTTGGACCTGTGAAACAGTTATTTAAATTATTTCATTGTGTTATGTGATTTCTGCTGCTTTTTTAGGTACAGTGTTGTCCTTAATCACTTTTCCTGGTCATCAGCACTCTTTCAGTAGTGTTTTGATTTCCGTCTCAGCAAGTATGGAACACTGATTCTTGACATCCAGGGGTGTCCAAACTTGGCGTCTCTGAGCCACCCTGGAAGAACAGTTTTCTTGGGCCACACATTAAATACATTGCAACACGTAATCACAAAAATAATCTCATAATGTTTTTAAGTGAATTTACAGTTTTGTGTTGGGCCACATTCATAGCCATCCTGGGCTGCATGCAGTGTTCGGGGTTGCATGCAGTGTTCGGGGCTGCAGGTTAGACACCCCTGCATGCTGTAACTTTTAAGCCTGGTATCAACCCTTCAACTTTTCCAAATAAGCATTTTGTTGCACATACAGTAGAAGGCTGGCTGTGTTCCAGAAGTTATGCTAGGGATATAAGATTAATATAAAATTTCTGTCCTCAAAGAACTCTGAACCAGAAGGAAAGGACAGAAGAACAATAGTTAGAATAACCTGTGGTGAGTTTTGGGTTAGAAATAAGGAAAAGGTGCTGTAGGAATACAGAGGAAAAGATGCTTAATCTGTGGGGGGTGCAGGTGGAGGGCCATGAAAAAGTCTTCCTTGAGAAGGAAGGGAACCTTGTGAGCTAAGGAGCAATGAGTACTACCACATTAAGAGAGAGACATTGTATATAGTATGACTTTCTTACTGCACATTTGCAGAATAGCAGGTTGAGATTAGAAAGATAGAGGTCTATTTGTTAAGGACTTTGGACTTTGTCTTAAAAGTAGTTGAAAATCTTTATAAAATTTTAAGTAGTGTAGCAACATGATAAAATTTATAGACAGAACCCTATAGATGGTTGAGATTTGAGGCAAAATACCAATACCTAGGAGGTTATTGCCAAGTATAGGGGGGAATGTTGAGCTGAACAGAGGCAGTAGCTGTAGGTATGAAAGGAGAGGACTAGTTTGAGAAATATTTGGGTAGTAAAGATAGGTAAAATTTGGTGGCAGGATGTAGAGAGTAAGGAGAATTTGTAGAATGACATCAAGGTTTCTAATTTTGCCTTGTGAGACTGGATGAGCATGGCGTTTGAAGTCAAACATACCATAGTGTGCATGTGTACATCTGTCACTAGTTGTGTGATCTTAAACAAGTTATTAAGCTTTTAAATTCCTTTTGTGATAGAGGAATGATGACATACATAGGGGTGTTGTGAGGACTAAATAGGATTATATATATGAGGAGGGATCCCCAACAACCAGAATTTATTTATAAAGAACTCATTCTGTCATGTTTAAACTTCAGTCACCTTCAAAGTACTGTCCATATGATGCAATACACCTATTGAGATGTTTTTTCCACTGTTCAAAACAGTTTTTGAACTTGTCAATTTCAATGCCTTTTAGTATGCTTCTGCCGATTTTTGTTTTACGTCTTCCAGATTGGCAAGACAGTTCCCTTTGAAGACTTTTTTCATCCAGGAAAACAAAAAATAGTCTCTCTGGGTGAGATAGGGCAAATAGGGAGGATGGGATCCTGGGCAGGGGGGCTGATGCCATTTTTTATCAAAACTGCTGAACACTTTGTGTGGTGTGACAAATGCTTGTAAATCACCCACCATGCAACAGGCAAGCATGTTGAGTCTTCAAAAAAAATTTAGTGAAGCCTAATGCAGCCTCTCATAACCAGGCCAGTTGGTACACTGATACAGATGAGTTCCTAGAACATTCATTCACTTAGTGAGGGAAGCCTGTACTTCCCTCTAGAAGATAATTTTGGGTTTTTTTTCTGGGTCCCTCCTTGTATAAAGTTGCTTATGTTAGCTACAAATTTTATCAAAAAGAAATACAGGAAGCAGATTAATTAGAAAAAGATTCTGAGACCAGTTTGGGACATGTTAAGTTTATTATGCCTCCAAGTCATCTAAATAATGATATTTTGAAGGCACTTGGAAATCAGGCCCTGTCCTGGAGTTTAGAAAAAAGCCTGATTAGGTGATAGAATTGAGGGATGATATGGAGGCCAGTTAAAATAGAATGAATACCTGAGGAGGACACCGGCCCGCAGTGTTCACAGCGTTATGGATGAGACAAAATAAATTCACATGGACTACTGAGTCCTGTGGAGGAAAAGGGACAGCATGACTTCTCTCTCAAGGGGAGAGCAAACCTCCGAGTGCCTCAGCCACCCTCTCTAGGAGAGTGCCACAACCCTTGCCCTGAGAGGCTTTTATTGGATTTAATTTGCATAGGAATACAGGGTGTATGTGTAAAGCTCATTAATCAGGCAGTAAGGATCAAACAACAGATAACATACAAAGAACTCTGAGGGCCTTTTTTGAGTCAGGGTCAGATAGCTAAATGGCCATAAAACTTTGGGGAACACACTCACTTCCTGCCTGGACCCTTATCATTTAATTGAGAGCATTCTAAACAAAGCAGGTTTCAGAGGATATTACATATTCTTTCTTAGGCCTGATCACCCTAGGGAACCCGCCCTTTCCAGTACAAGGCTGCACCCACCACGGCATTGTTTCAGGCTTAAGGCAGGCAAGAGAAGTAAGGCAGCCAAGAGATTGAGGACTCAGGCTATGTCAAAGCCAAGGGTCAAGGGTCCATCACCCCTTTTCTGTAGCCCCCAAGTCTTTCCTGGGGGCCCCGTGATCGTGCCTGTCTTAGGTCATCCCTCCCTTGAGGAATCTTACCCATCGTTGGCTAACTGATCAAGCACTGAGGGCCAGTTATGGAAGGAGCAGAGGCAGCACCCTTGCCAAGGAGATAAGCTTTGTCTCCTTGGTGGCTTATGGTCCGAAGGTCACTCACTCAGCCTTAGCCATGGGGGGTTACAGCTCCTGAAACCAGGCAGGGCAGTTCCCAACAAATATGTAAAGGGAAGGAGTTAAGACAGTGGTGACTTGCTGGGAAGGAGGACAGTCTTCCTAAGGTTTATACTGGCATTAGGAAGGTGCTGATAAAATTTTTTATGATACTTCATTAGTATTAATGAAGTGCTTGCCATGAGCGAAGTACTCTGACTATTCTGTGTTGCATCCAGAACTCTGCATTCAAAAGTTGTATAGGTTAGGACAGGGGTGTGAGAAGCATCTAGTGAGTGATGCAAGCCAAGTTTTTGAGGAACATAGTGGAAGGGAAGGGTCATTACTGGTTGGGTGATCAAAAGGACCATGTTATAGATGTTCCTGGAACTGGCTCTATAATAATGACAGGATTACATTAGGAGGAAATGGAAGTGCAAATAGGGTGGGACTGCTGGCAAAGAAAAAATGAGATTTTTGACGTTGGTCACTAAGATCAGTGTATTATTAAGAGAAATAACAAAATTTAGTGGAAAACATGGGGAGGGGAGCAGGAAGGTAAGTTCTGTTTTAGAAATATTTATTTTGAAGTGGCAGTGACATGATTATTAGAAATGCTTGTCTTGGGAAGAGATTTCTTTTGGTGATATAGATTTAGGTATCTGTAACTGAGGCTTTGAGTTTTAAGATATCTAAGAAGAGAAGAGAGGGATTGGGGTATGCCCTTATTTCTGGGAGGAGAATGAAGAAAACATAAAGAGATCAAAGAAGTAGAGATGGAAAGATCTTTGAGAATTTGGGAGCATCATCAAAGTTGTGCTTTGGAAAGTCATTGGAAACTTGAAGAGAATCCTGACAGTGGTTGTAGTATAAGCCATTTTGCAAAAGTTTTGGAAAGGACTTGGTGACAGGGAATATAGGTTACTTATTCAAGTTTTGGCTTCAGAAATGAAGGGAGGGTGGTAATTATTGGAATAAAAGTGTTAAGGAAAGCATTTTTGTTTTTTTTTATTTTACTGATTATGCTATTACAGTTGTCCCAATTTTCCCCTTTTTGTCCCCTTCCACCTAGCACCCCCACTCTCTGAGACAATCCCCACACCATTGTTTATGTCCATGGTTCATTGTATAGATTCTTTGACTACTCCATTTCCTATACTGTACTTTATATCCACATCGCTATTCTGTAATTACCTGTTTGTACTTCCCAATCCCCTCACTTCTTCCCTTTCCATACTCACCTCCCATCTGGCAGCCATCAAAATGCTCTCCATATCCATGATTCTTTCTCTCTTCCTCTTGTTTGCTCAGTTTGTTTTTTAGATTCAGTTGTTGAAGATATGTATTTATTGCCATTTTATTGTCCATAGTTTTGATCTTTTTCTTAAGTAGGTTCCTTTAACATTTCACATAATAATGGTCTGGTGATGATGAAGTCCTTTAGTTTTTTCTTGCCTGGGAAGCTATTTATCTGCCCCTTTGATTCTAAATGATATCTTTGCTGGGTATAGCAATTTTGGCTGTAGGTCCCAACTTTTCATGACTTGAAATATTTCTTCCCAGTCCCTTCTAGAATGCTAAGTTTCTTTTCAGAAACTAGCTGACAGTCTTATGAAAACTCTTCTGTAGTTAACTAACTTCTTTTCTCTTGCTGCTTTTAAGATGCTGTTTATCTCTAACCTTTGGCATTTTAATTTTGACATGTTGGAGTGGGCCTCTTTGCATCCATCATGTTTGGGACTCTCTTTGCTTCCTGGACTTGCATATCTGTTTTCCTTCACCAAATTAAGGAAGTCTTCTTTCATTATTTTTTCAAACAGATTTCCAGTTTCTTGCTTTTTGTGTTCTCCTTTTGGCATCCCTATGATGTGAATGTTGGACCTCTTGAAGTTGTCCCAAAGGCTGCTTACACTGTCCTCATTTTGGAGGATTCTTTCTTCTCCTCCTTCCTCTTCCTTCTTCTTCCTTATTCTTTCTTTGTCTTTCTTCTTCTTCTTTGTTGTTTTTGCTTCTTTATGTTCCAGATCATTGATTTTGATTCTCAGCTTCATCCACTCTCCTGTTGTTTCCCTGTAAATTGTTCTTTATTTCAATTTGTGTATTATTCATCTCTGACTGGATCTGTTTTATGCTGTTGAGGTTCTCACTAAGTTTCTTGAGCATCCTTATAACCTTACAATCTGCATCTGATAGATTGCTTATCTCTGTTTTGTTTAGCTCTTTTTCTGGAGTTTTGATCTGTTCTTTTCATTTGGGACATGTTTCTTTGTCTCCTCATTTTGGCAGCCTCCCTGAGTTTGTTTCTGTGTATTAGGTAGAACTGCTCTGACTTCCTGTCTTGGTAGCTTGGCCTAATTTAGTAAGTGTCCTGTAGGGTCCAGTGACACAACCTCCCCTATCACCCAAGCTGGGTACTCGAGGTGCGCCCTTTGTGTCGGCTGAGTACACTGTCCTCTTATAGTTGAGCCTTGATTGCTGTTGGCTGGTCAGTGGGAGAGATTTACATAAACCAGTTAGGTGCAAGGGCTGGGTGTGACCTCTATCCTCTGTGGAGGATCAGTTGTGCAGGGATAGGGTGGCGGTGTTCTGACATGGCCTGAAGCTGGCCACTGGGTGCAGATGCTCTGGGGTTTTCCAGATGGTGCAGGCGAAGGTCAGCCCCCAGTTGTGTTTTGCCTGGGGCCACCTTGCCTCAGCTATAAAGCAGTCTGAGATGGCTGCTACTTGTGCTGGGCTTGAAGATTCCCAAGCTGTGAATCTAGGCTGGTTGCTCCTAGTGCTGGGTCTGAGGCCACTTAGCAAGAAGTACAGGGACAGTGGGCTCACTGAGGCTGACTGTTGCTTATTTGATAGGATTTAGGAAGTTGTGAAGGATGAGTCAAGGCCAGCCATTCAAATGGAAAAGTCATGGTTAACAGCTGGGGTGGGCCTATAAGTTGGGTGGGACAGAGTCTCTGGGGATCTCCAGGGCAGAGGAAAGAATGTTAGCCAGGTTGATGGAGTCTCGGATATGGCCCTAGCCTGCTGGCCCTGGCTCTCTGGGGGGAGGGTTCAGAAATAGGACAGTGCCTCTGTCCACCTTTCTGTCTGGGAAAAAGCTGTCCCCCAGCTCCCACCTTGATGCTAGACACTTCAGTTCCTCCCTGTATGCCATTGGTGCCATTCAAGCTGCTATTCCAGTACTAGAGCTCAGAGGGAGTGAGTCTGAGTAAGTCCAGTTTGGGTTCTTTAAGGGGAACTGCTTGGGACTCCAGAAGTTTCTTCATTGACTCAACCCCTGCTGGGTTTTGCTCCCAGAAGTTGTGGAGACTTACTTTCTTGGGCTGGTGTGAGGATGGGACTCCTCACTCCTGAGATAGCCCTCCCAAATTTTTATCCACCAAATGTGGATGTGGGACCAGCCAGTTCAACTTCTCTGCCCCTTCAACCAGTCTGAATGGATGTGATTTTTTTAATTCCGTAGTTGTCGGACTTCCATTAAACTCTATTTCTGGTGGTTCTGAATGATGGTTGTTTCTATATTTTAGTTGGAATTTTAATGTGGTTGTTTGAGGTGGTGAACTGTGTTTACCTATACCTCCATCTTGAGTAGAAGTCCTCTGTTTCTGCTATCAAGGCCAAGATGTCTGCGGGAGGGCTAGATGAAGAAGGTAGGTGTGTTAGCTTAGGAGGAAGACACATTGACCTCAGACTGAGTGAGGGAAAAAGGATGGGTACAGGTGCAGGCATTTTAAGAAACCAGAAAACACAGTGGGGCGGAGGAAAGAGGGTATGTGTGAAGATAGAGTTCATGCTACCTTGATCTCAGTAAACTAGAAGAATCAGGAAGATTGGGATCAAATTAGAAACTGGGTAGTGGGGACAGGAGGTGATAGAAGACTTTGAGGAGTGATTGTAGAGAATGAGACAGTGATAGTGAGATTAATGAAGAGATTGCCCAGAAAGAGTGAGGGTTGAGGTGAGGCTAGGTTTATACCCCAAAGCTTGATTGATCAGTATTTTTCTTAGATCCTTGGGTTCTCAAACTAAGATAGATATCTTCTTGAACATAAGCTTAACCTAATGTTGGCTCCTTTCAGGGCAGGGAGAATAAATTCATTTAGAAGTTACAAGGAACTCAATTTAGTTCAGGTGTACTGGGATTTTTTAACATATATATGCCAAACACTATAATAAGTATCTTATTTACTTCTTACCACAACCATATGATAATCATCACTACCTCCATTTTGTAGATTAGATGAGTTTTAGACTTTAATTCCCTCAGCATTATATAGCTATTAGTATAAGGGCTAGGATAGAATCAAAAGCAATATAATTTCAGAACCTGCTCTCTTAAGGACCTTACCCAGCACTGTCCAATAGAACTGTACTGTAAGCCACACATATGATTTTAAATTTTCTAGTAGGCACATTAAAAAGTTTTAAAAAATAAAGTAAAATTATTTTTAATGTTAATTGTAATCCAGAGTATTATTTGATCCTATAATCAATGTAAAAAAATAATAAATTATTTTTTATACTGATTTTGAAATCCAGACTGTATTAACATGTCTCAGTTTGGAGTAGTCACATTTCAAGGGCTCATGTGGTAATGGCTACCGTATTGGACAATGCAGCTCTATGCCCTTAGACCTGAGGCCAGTCTAAGGCTTTGGGAGAGTACAAAGAGTGCCTTTTGCTTATGATAGCCTTACTTTGTATGAATGTTAAGGTAATGAAGTGACCTGACTATCCACTGTTTTCCTGAGTTATTGGGAAACCCTCCCAACCCTTGAAAACCTTTGAAAAGTAGTTGTTCACAGCTCTTTTCCTTAAAACTGAGTATCCATCAAACTAAGTCAAATATATAATTAGAAGGTAATTGTTAGGATTAAAAAAGAATTCCCAGTATTTGTGTACATAATCAACTGTCACCATCATAATGTACATTTTATATGGCCTTATCATTTATAGAACATGTTATATATGCTTTTTTATTTGATCCTCATAAAAGACCAGTGAGGCATTATCTCCACTTATACAGGTGATAAATTGATTTTATAGAGGGATTTAAGTGATTTGCTTCAGTTTATGTGTAATAAAGATGAACCCCAAAACCTGTATTTTTAAACTCTGGTCTGGTATATTTTTCTACTGTGCTAATCATCTTTGCCTTATACAAAACAAAATATCCTTATATTTATTAACTGTGGCCAGCTAACACCACAGTATGTTGACCACCCAGAAATGTATCCTTTAAAATCCTGTGTAATTGTCATGGGGACTATATTGCATTTCTTGCTAGTTACTGACTCTTATTTTATGTGACTCTCCTAGTCTTATGTTGCCTGAGAAAGAATCCTAAAAGGACACCTTTTTGTTAGGTTTGTTGTGGGCATTGCTGTTTTGTTTGGACCTTGATTCCATAAGATCAACTTATCATGTGAGCATGCAACTGCTAGTCATGGTAAATTAAGGATGTACCTAGTTTCTACCTTACATTTTTTGTCGAAGAAAACCTTGACCCTGGCAGAATTGCATGTTTTATATTGCATGTTTCAAACTGATGTTTTATATTTTCCTGAAATCTTTTCTGAAGTTAGGCATCAAGATGGATGCAAACCCAACTCCCTGCATATTGTTTAAAAAGATTTTATGTATTTCTTTTTAGAGAGGGGAAGGGAAGGAAAAAGAGGAAACATCATCAATGTGTGGTTGCCTCTCATGCGCCCCCTACTGGGGACCTGGCCCACAACCCAGGCATGTGCCCTGCCTGGGAATCAAACCAGTGACCCTTTGATTCACAGGCTGGCACTTAGTCCACTGAGCCACATCAGCCAGGGCACCCTGCATATTTTACATGTGGGATTTTCATAGGAGATTTTTTTTGTTGTTCTTTGTTTGAAAGGGTTTCATAGCTAAAACAATTACTGGCAGAGAGACTTTGGATGTACAGGTTGGATTGGCACATAAAGGAACTTGGAATACCAGCACAGAGGTTTCAGCTTTATCATATTTTGGCTTTGGGGAGCCACATGATTAGAATGTTTTAGGCAGAGTAGTGTAGAGTTACCTGATATGTCTGGGATATGACTAATTCAGATTAACAGTAATTCTAGGGTCCAGATATACAAACTCCAAAAGAGCTCCATAGTTGAATAAGACATTGTAACTCATCAAAACATATGGATGACTAATGCTGTTACAGCAAGACTCCCAGGAAAGCACATGACTGACATCTGCATCCCAAAGTGACAGTACCATCGGTCATTCCTGGCCAGGCAGATCACATAGCACACTCATTATAACACAGTTGTGCTTATCCTTCCTCAGTTATTACCATAACATGATTTACCAACTAACTTCTCTGTGCCTTAGTCTTATAAAATGGAGATGATAATGACATCTGTTTCAAAGAGTGTTTTTAAGAAATAAATGATTTAATACTGTATGGCTTACAGTAGAGCTAGGCATACAGTGAGTCTCTATAAATGTGAGCTACTGTTACTATTAATTGGTGTTGTTAGTTCTTTTAGGAATATTTAATAGTTTTTTATTTTTACAACTTACATTTATCTTCTAGCTACTCTGCTAAAAGCTAGAATGAAACAGTTACCTGCAGCAACAGTTCGCCTCCTTTCGAGTTCCCAGACAATCACTTCAGTGGTCAGTGTTGTAAAAGAGCTCATTGAAAACTCCTTGGATGCAGGAGCCACAAGCATAGATGTTAAACTGGTGAGTGTCTCCTAGAAGCCAAATATCTCTGAAGGAAAAAAAAGGCTGGACAGATATTTTCTCCTTACATCTGTTACCTTTCTTTTCTTTATATGTACCAGTAAATTATTTGGAGGACATTGGACCTTTTGTCTTATTTAATAGTAAATTCTTAAAAGTAAATTTTAATTTAAATCAATATTAGTAACACTAAATTATAAAAGAAAACTTCATATTTAGAACTCCATTACATGAATTTAATTTGTCTGTATTTTCTACCAATATTTATCCTAGGTTATTAGCATATACTTATTTATATATTCTTATTTGCATTTAATTTTTTTCTACCTAATCTTATTTCAAAATTGATTTCTTTGTTGCTTCATAGTTTTTTCACTTTTCAATTTAAGTGCTACATATTAAATAATTCGAGTTAATATGGCATGACACTCATGATTTATTACAGTTGTTTGGCGTGTTTACCTCCCCTATTATAAATTACTAGCTTACAGAGGCAAGGTCTATGTTTTTTTTTTTCATTTTTGTGTCTACTGTATCTGGCCAGTACCTGCTATGTAAATGGTATATAAATAGTGTATAGGTGGTGAATAAATTTGTTTGAGAGAATGTAAGAATACATTTTTGTAATCTAATTATCAAGTATTTATTTACATTATTTCTAGTGTTACAGTATTAGAAATAATACTGATACAAATCTTTGTAGGGACTACCCTTTTCATATATAGATTTATGTCATAAAATTCTTATAAAAACTCTGAATTAGCTACTGCTATATACCCATTTTACAAATAATTAAAGTTCTGAGAACTTGCTCAAAGTCAATTGGTAACCAGGGGAGCTGAGATTGGAATTCAGGTCTTTCTAACTCTAAAACCCATTCAAGATCTTTCCTGTATGCCAGTGGTTCTCACAATGCTTGGGTACATCATACTAATTTAGAGAAGTTTGTTACTGGGCCCCAGAATTTCAGTTTCTAGGTGAGGCCCACGAATTTGCATTTCTAACAGATTCCTAGTGATTGCTGAGAACTGCTATTCTATAGCATATCAAACCTGTATTTTGTTTTTATTTTTATTTTTTTTTAAAGAATTTATTGATTTATTTTTAGAGAGAGGAAGGGAAGGAGAAGGAGAGAGAGAGAAACATCAATGTGTGGTTGCCTCTCATGTGGTCCCCACTGGGGACCTGGCCCGCAACCCAGGCATGTGCCCTGACTGGGAATCGAACCTGCGATGTTTTGGTTCGCAGCCCGCGCTCAATCCACTGAGCTACGCCAGCCAGGGCATGTATTTTGTTTTTAAATATAAGCTTTATTAACATGAAAAAATTTTTAAACCCAAAGAAAGACGATTTTTTTTTTTTTTGGAAATTTTCTGCATGCACTTTAGTCTGATTCTAATACAATTGATAGTAATTAAATAGGATTAGATAATTATGTCTGACATTTCACTTAAGAATCTTAGGCAGACAAACATACCTTGTTCTTAAAGTTCTCTGGGGGAAAAACAGTTTTTAAAAATCACATTACAAAGCCAACAAACGGAAGTCCTCTTAAAAAAGTAAATGGAAGTACAAATTTTTATCTGGCTATATATTTTATTCCCTTGACATTTATCAGTTTCTCTTTCTCTGCTTTGTAGAGTTTTAAAATAAACAGTTGTGTTGCTATACAAAATAAGGCCTGTTTTATTATGGTTTTATACAGTAATAATTATCCTGGTTAGGAATGTTTTCCTAATTAGTTAATCAGGTTGACATGTTTTAAAACATTTGAAATAGATCTTTGTGTTTCTCAGATGACTGGAGATCTTATTTGTATTGAAAGGTTTGCATTTCTGTAGTTAATGATTTTACATTGAGGAGAGTTGAGGAACTAAATCTTGGGTGCATTCCCTCAACACCTTGTATATCTATTTTATCTAAAAAGTACTGACATAAATAGTATTAAATAATTACAGGTTATTAAATAACCAGAGTCATTGTAATTGTGGGAAGATTTTATTACTTTTAAAATTCGCATCTATGGTCATACACATAAAACTTTGTGAAATCAAGTTTATGATAGAAGTTTAGTATCAAATTTAGAATATAATATTTATAGAAAGTGTGATCACTATAGGAGTTTAGATTTTATGTTGTGTATGCATATTTTTAGTATTAGAAAACAAATACTAAGCTATGAATTAAGGGTTTTTTCCTTGATTTTTTTAAATTAAAAACTCACTGAAATTGCCAAATTAATTATATTTTCTCAGCAGTTTCCTGTTAGGCCACTATGCAGAAAGAAAATTAAATTTTAATGTAAGTATTTAAATTTCTTATGAAAACAGTAAGTAGTTTAGGGGAGAAAGTATTAAAAACCCAGGTTGAAGAATGATAAATGCTAGACTCTTGGTGGGTGTTATTTTTGTTGGTTATAGTGTTGTTTTATTTGTTTGAATGATTGTATGTACAGAGTTATTTATAATTTAGAGGAATCCTTTGGTCAAGTTTCAACATGAATTTAAACATGATACCTATGATACTGCGACAATTCAAGGGAACTTTAAAGATTAGACTGATTTTTCTTATTTTATAGTTGAATCTGAGTCCAAGGAAAATGAGGAACTTACCCATAATACCATAACTAGGAGATAGTAGACTTAAGAAATTAAGCTCTTACTTTCTTAAAATTAGGTTTCCATAAAAGAAAAATAAATGACAAAGTTATTCCACTTGTGCTTCTGTTTCTAAATATTAACAGTTTAATGTCTATATACTAAAAGTGTTTTTTTAACTTTGTGTAGGAGAATTATGGATTTGATAAAATTGAAGTGCGAGACAATGGTGAAGGTATCAAGGCCACTGATGCACCTGTAATGGCAGTGAAGTACTATACCTCAAAAATAAGTAGTCATGAAGATCTTGAAAATTTGACAACTTATGGTTTTCGTGGTGAAGCCTTGGGATCAATATGTTGTGTAGCTGAGGTAAAGTAATTTATATTGACTCTTAATGATTTTATAATCACAGAATATTAGAATTAAGAAAAACTAAACCAGTATTTGGCAAAGAAATTTTTTTGATGTAAATATACATAACATAAAACTTACCATTTTAACCATATTTTTAAATTAAATTTATTGGGATAACTTTGGTTAGTAACATAAAAATTTCAGGTGTTCAATTTTAGAACATCTGGGTATTCTATTGTGTGCTAACCAACTGAATTCTAGTCTCCTTCCATCACTGTTTTAACCATTTTATAGTGTACAATTGAGTGGCAGTAAGTACATACATTCACATTGCTTGCAGCTGTCACCACCATCCAAATCTTTTCATCATCTCCACCTAAATTCTGCCTCCTCCATTCTCCTTTCGGCCTATCCTGTGACAACAACTATATTTCTCTCTCTGTGAATTTGACCATTCTAGGTACTTCACATAAGTGGAATCATGCAATATTTGTCCTTTTATGTCTGGCTTATTTCACTTAGTTTAATGTCTTCAAAGTTTGTACGTATAACATATATCAGAATTTCATCTTTTCTTAAAGCTGATAATATTTCATTGTATGCTTAAATCACATTTTGTTTATCCATTCATCTGTTGATGGACATTTGGGTTGTTTCCACCTTTTGGCTACTATTGTGAATAATACTACTATGAATATTGGTGTACTAAGTAAGATTGGTTTGAGTTTCTGCTTTCACTTCTGTTGCGCATACAAAGTATGTTCAGAAGGTATCCAGCCATGTAACATGAAACGTAGAGACGTTTACTGAAAAAAATAATAAGATACAAGAAACACTGTACATGGGACAATGACGCCTCAGTCCCCTTCACATTAGGTACCTTGGGACCTCACACAGTGCTCCCAATAGCCATCAGCTGCCCTGTTATATTTTCCTGAATCTCATCAACAGTCAAATCTCTTTCCTCTCAAAGGTGATTTTAGTTTTGGGAAAAGCCAGAAGTCACAGGACACCAAATCTGGGCTGTAGGGAGGCTGAGTCAACTGGGTAATTTGATGTTTTACCAGAAAACTCTGCACGAGATGGGATGCATGAGTGGGCACATTGTTGTGATGAAGCTGCCAATCACCAGTTGCCCATAGCTGCAGCCTTTTGAATCATTTGAATAGTTTCCGTGGATGACTATTAAGCTTAATGCAAAATTTGATGCAGATTTGTTGCTCAACTCACTCAGTCATTTTGAATGTTCCAGCCACACAGTACACAGGCACACTCAATGGCATCTACTGCCCCTACTGACTAGTACAGTAAAGTCATCATTTTTCGTTCATGCACATTCCAGTCCACGCTTCTTGGCTGGTAGGTTACAGCGATGTGCAAAACGTACTCCTTATAGTCACAATGGCTGGACTTTTTCCATATAGACTTCGTATACCCAAAAGTGGAATTGCTGGGTCATGTGGTACTTCTGTTTAATTTTTTGAGGAACGGCAAAGTATGTGTTGCAGTGTTTTTATTTAGAAGAAAAAGTGTTTCAGTGGCTTGAAAAAAATGTATTCGATAAAATTAAACAGATATCTTAACAATAAGCACTTTTCAGAGCCTTAACTATATTGAAGTGTGTTGTGAATGTCTAAGGTTGGTGATTTACAGTAGGTACATTTCCATGCCACCTACTTGACTATGAAACCCTTTTATTGAGAAGCATATCACTATTTCTGTTGTTATTCTGTGGAAATACAAGTCTACTCAGTACAGATAATTAGATTGTATCCTAGAGATGTGATTGAGTTGGCTTAACCCCCTAGTTAGAGTCAGATTGGATCCTAGAATTTTGCTCTCCTGGCTGATGGTTGGATGATTTCAGTGTTTACAAAACCCTGAGTTCAGTGCCTGACCCACTTGATTGCCGAGTACCAATTGTACAGTGCCTGCCCCTGCAATAGATTGTTCAACTAGTTTGTGGCAAAGCTCATCTAGAACCTTGTTTTCTTCGTTTATATGTACTTCCGTTATGTTTTGTCACATTATTCTTTGTGCTGTAATATTTGCCTGTTTTATAGAGTGATAGTGTATGTGTGCTAGTGAACGACGTGGTAATTGTGAGGGTCTTTTTAAGTACCCAAGTTTGTCCAGAGGTCGTGTAAACCTTCATTTGTGCTTAGGCTGGCACACCCTATTTAGGTGAGAATTTTCAGGTGCAATAAAATGATAGGATTTTATACCTGTTGTTTGTGAAAAGTGTCATGGACATGAGACATTGTTTCTGTCACCTTTTCTGGTCTCTGGACATCTATTTGGTAGCCTAGTCTCCCCAGCACTGATATATTCTCCAGGCTTATTGTGATCTTCCCTCTGCCCTTCTGCCTGTAGAGTGTTGCCATAGGGTAGATTTTCTCCATTTTTTGTGGATAGGGTTCCAGCTAGGTATTCATTTACTCTTTGATGGTGGAGTTCTGTAAGGTGATGCCTAAATAAGAAAGAAAAATTGTGGGTGGGAGAGGAGGTGGAGTTTAAAGTAGCTGATTTTGCTGTTCTAGCACAGAGGATAGTAGGCCCTTGCTTAGAAGCAAGGTGTTCAGACATGCTAAAGGAGGAAAGACTTTGTTGTTCCTTAAGTGCACTCTTCTTGAAACTTTTATTCTGAAACTAGCATACCCTGTGTGTCTGTTATGTTTCTTAGCACTTGATTTATTTAAACTTCCCTGAGCCTCCAAAGAGATTTTAGGGAAGAGTGAATAGAGGGTACAGTTGGGCATTGCCTGTCATTCTCCCCAGAGACTGTATATGGGAACCTATAGCCCTGGGATCTTAGAGAAAGAACCTGTTTTAAAAGTGGGATGGGATTTGTACCAGTACTAGTAGATCCCAGTACTAGTTCTCTGAAGCTCCCAGTACTACTACTATTGTTTAAGCTCTTGGTGACTATTTTAGAAATCATATAATTCGTTTGGTAACATAATATTTCATTTTTTTAGCTGTTGTCCAAATTTGGTAGGTTGCCTTTAAGCTTTATTTTGGCATATATAATTTAGCGTTTCTGTATTTTCTAAGAACCTTTCAGCTGGAATTAGTCATTATTGACTTTGTCTGCTAGGTGGCAGCACTATACTTAGTCTTTTAAAGTATATTGCACATAGGCCGTATGATGTATCCAAATCTACACTGTAGTCCTGGATTTAGAAGGCTGTCTTGCAAGTCCTTATCCAGTGGTACTCTCTGTTTTGTTTCTTTATTTGATTACTTGAACCCACTTGATACCTGTTTTTATCATGTTGCTTTTCTTTCATTTTTGAAGCATTTGAATGCCTTGAATATACTTAAAATAATGTTTGCTCATCAAAATTACAAAAGGAGTAAAAGAATTGTCAAAGTATCACAATAGTAGAAAACTATAAATTTTAAAAATTATGTTCAGTTTTCACATTGCAATGTCAAATGTTCATAGAAAATATTACCATTTTGTGGAATCTCTATACTTTAAATCTTTGGGGGAACCACACACAGATACCTGTGTTGTGATTTTTTAATAAGTGTATACTCTGGATCCAGATACAGACTCTTGTCAGCACCCTGAAGGTTCTCTCATGCCCCCTCACAGTCAGTAGTCTTCAAAGTGTTCTGGCCTATATAGATTCTTGTAGATTCTGTATAGATTCTCTGGCCTAATCCACATAGATTAGGTCTACCTGTTTTTGAACTGGATCTAATTGGAATCTTACTATATGTATTATTTTTGTCACAGACAAAATTTTTTATGATGATTTAGGTTTGAAAGCCAAAGGAAATACAGAACTTTGGTGGCAGTAGTAATGGACCCTATTCACTGCCCAGAACCCCATTTCAGGAGTGAGCACTGATTTTCCCAGCTACTAAGAGTATTTGTGACTGATTGCTCACAGCTGAGTCTCCCTCTGGAGTTTACCCTTACCTCAGCAGAAGAGAGTTACCTTACTTATGGCATAGAGGACATCCACATCCAAGGACTGGTTGATAAGGGGTTGTAAAGGAAAAGGACCCATTTCAGTTCACAACTCTGCCATACTATCTGTGCTCAAGAGCGTCCCCCTGGGGTCAGCCAAGGTCTTTTGACTGTGGCACAGCTTCACTTCTCTTTCTACTGTGTCCCTGTGGGAGATCATCCTAGGAGCACTCCCCAGTAATTGCCCACACTAGTCTCCATCTCGGTCTACTTCATGTGTAAGCCATTCTACAATGAGGTTTTATGATTCAGTCTCATAATATTGATAAGGAAACTGAGATCTTTTGAGGACCAAATGCTAATTCTTCTCACACCAGCTTCAAAACAGTCTCATAATCAGTTGGCTAATATTTTGTTGTATGCAGGGTGCTGTGCTAAGAAGTTTACCTCAGAGGAACTATGTATAGTGAAATAAAAATGGAATATGAAAATTGTAAGACGGTCTGTTAGGGTACAAACTTGCTGTCTTCTCAGATTGCTGACCACCTGAATAGAGTGCCTATAAATATTCAAAAAAAAAGAAAGAAAAAGAAGGAAGGAAGGAAGGACAGGAAAGGAAGGAGGAAAGGAAGGGAAGGGATGGGGGAGGGGAAAGTAAGGGAAAGGAAAGTGAAAGGAAGGACAAGGAAAGGGAAAGGAAGAAATTGTGACTTATTTTGGAGTAAATAATGTGTTGATGGTGACACCGAGAATTCAGTTCCAATTTCATGCCTCCCAGTGCTGAATTTTCCATAGTGGGTCATGCTGCCTTCTTATTAGTGTTAGAAAGGTATTCATAAATTTAAAGTACCTCATATTTAAATAATAAATATCCCAGGCCTGCAACGGTAAGCTCAGTAGATAAGTTATTAGGAGAACTCAAGTTGGAACTTATGTGGGGAGGATTCTGAATAGTGTTTCAGAAAGCAATATATGCTAGTTAAGGTCAATTACATTTAAAAATAAATACTACTGTTAGGAAGACTTTACTGAGTACTTTTTTGGGAAAAATTCACTTTTTAAACTTAATATTCTTCATCACTCAAGTGAAGTTTCATTTATAGAAGTTGCATATTTATTTTAAGGCTCCAATTTATTTTGAAAATTTTTGGATAGAGATTGCAATTACATAATAAAAATTAATGATTTGGTATTTTATCTGCCAAACTAACTGATGCTGATAATATTAAAGTCATATAGATGTAAATCATCTCAGGCTCATCAAACTGATAATACAGGGTGGGGCAAAAGTAGGTTTATGGTTGTGAGTAGGAAACACAGTTTATTCTTGTATTATCATCTATTAATAACTGTTATCATTGTCCATACAAACAGCGGTAAACATAATTTGCCTCAATGTGTCTGTAATTGGGGTCCTGTTTTGTCACAATATTAACCAGCTATTCCCCAAAACTCCAGTTGTTGAAATTATTTCTTGTTAGATCATTTTAAAGGTATTAATAATTTTAGTTATAAAAAGAAAAATCTAGACTTCTGGGAAAATTGGCCAGAGAAATTTAAAATACATCTAATTCTTTACTCTTTTTTAATATATTTTATTGATTATGCTATTTCAGTTGTCCCATTATCCCCCCCTTCATTCCCCTCCACCCTGCACACCCTCTCCCACCCACATTCCCCCCGCTTTAGTTCATGTCCATGTGTCATGTTCTTTAGCTTCTACATTTCCCATACTATTCTTACCCTCCCCCTGTCTATTTTCTACCTACCATCTATGCTACTTATTCTCTGTACCTTTCCCCCCTCTCTCCTCCTCCCACTCTCCTGTTGCTAACCCTCTATGTGATCTCCATTTCTGTGGTTCTGTTCCTGTTCTAGTTGTTTGCTTAGTTTGCTTTTGTTTTTGTTTTAGGTGTGGTTGTTAATAATTGTGAGTTTGCTGTCATTTTACTGTACATGTTTTTATCTTCTTTTTCTTAGATAAGTCCCTTTAACATTTCCTAAAATAAGGGCTTGGTGATGATG
>CM052541.1:33299233-33328122 GCA_028533065.1 Trachops cirrhosus | reverse complement strand
TTTGTTTGTTTGTTTGTTTTGTCTGGTCGTGCCTTTTACGTATGAGGGGCGGAGCCTTAGATGTTCACTAAGGTGGGGCAACCCAGTTGCTGGGTTGTGATGCCATATGTGGGGACAGGGGTGGAGAGGGAACAATGGTCCTTGCTCTGCTCTCCGACAGACTTCAGTCCCTTCCACCACTTCCCCCAAGCAAACTGGGACTTTCTGGTGCTAATTTTTATGTGGGTGGGTTTGTGCACCCCGTGGGTCTTTCCAATGACCTCTCCTGTGAAGCTGGGAGTCTCTCCCCGCACCTCAACTCCCACAGGTGTTTTCAATCAGTGCCCTGAGGCTCTATTTCCCAGCACTGGGATCCTGGGTTGGGCATAGTGTCTTGCTTCACAGTCGCCACATTGCTGGGTCTGCCGGTTGCCACCCCTTGACCAGGGTTTGCCAGCCGCTGCTTGCGCATCCCCAGGGTCTGCCCACTGTGGTCTTGTGCGCCAAGAATGGCTTACTCAGCCCCTCTCCACCCGGCTGCCCAACTCCGCCCCTCCCACCAGTTTAGATGAACGTGCCTATTTTAACTCCTTGGGTGTCCAACTTTCATACAGTTCAGTTTTCTGTCAGTTCTGGTTGTTATTCTGTTTCTAAATTGTTGTTGTCCCTATCTTTGTTGTGCGAGGCACCGTGTGTCTACCTATGCCTCCATCTTGGCCAGAAGTAATCCTTCGCTCTTTATACACTTTAAAAGAATGGTCAGTTTTCTAGTTTGTCAATAATAAAATGACTTTCAATCTTAGAATCAAACAGTCCAAAAGTGTAAAACCACTGTCTTTATAACTACAGGTTATCCTATTGGTATTTTAAAATGGAATTACTGATTTCATAATCTATGATGAATGTACAGTGACTGGCAGAAATTCACTGATGTGGTTTTCTTTAAATTATATCATCAAGCATAACTTCTCTTAAAATTTGTTTGTGAAGTAATAATTTTGCTGTGTTTGTCATTCTTCTTCAGTGTTAAATTTGTAGTACTAATTATTAAGCATACTGAGTAGAATGAACTCAAGAGTGAAAATTCTGTTTTAACCTATTCATTAAATTTTTTATGAATACCGTGTATATTGTTCCTGTTACATAATGAAACAGTAAAAATGTTTTATTTCTTTATAAGTAGATTATTTATATACATTATATTAAAGATAATATTTTTCCTTCAAAGAAATGTTTAAAAAGCTCATACAAGTTTCTTGAACTGGATTTTAAATGGAAGCTAATTTATACCTCAGTTTTAGGAGGAATGCAGAACCTTTTTTTTCGTTTTCTAAAAATGAGAACAAATTCTGAACTAGGAGTCAGAAACCTAATTCTCATTCCCAAGTGTTTGCATAAGAGACTTGATCAAAGGCATAGAACTGGTTAACTTTTCTGAGAGTTTTTTCTTTTTTAATTTATAAAGTAAGGATAATGATTTTAAGGTCAAAGGAAATAATACATATTCGAGTATCTTGAATATTGTCATATGCCATACAGTGAAAATTATTTTTACCCTGAGCTTGAAAATGGAAAGTGGTATGCAGCTGTATCATATAGGTGGTAATATCATCAGCCTAGCTCATCACCTTGTTGGCATGCAGTATTTTGCCTCAACTTTCAAAGTTTATGCAAACTCCTCAATATTTGGGGGGAATCCTTTTAAAATTTTACAGCCATTTTTAGGTAAATTCCTTCTAATTTTCACCAAAGGTCTTTACTGTGTTTCATAAGACTGTGTTTTTCCTTTTGGTTTTCCCTCAGAAGAATTAGAATTGCCAGCCATCCTCTGTGTAATACTCATGTTTATTGATTTATTCATCCAGCATTTCTAGAAGTGGTTACAGTGCACTGGGTATTCTGATCTATGAAGGTCACTGTACTTAATTGTGTGATGAGCTAATAAGGGATCTGCATGTTATTGTTTTACATTACATTAAACCTCCTTGGCTTCAAGGGCGTAGAATGAGAAGCTGAGTCATTCTGTTTTGAAGGTGAAGTTGAGACTCCCTTCTTAGTGGGCCCACTTAGCTGTAAAAAGGTAGGAGGAAGCCCCTAGTATAATTCTGATGGCTCCTGCCTCTTGCTGCACAGTGTAGAGTACTTTATGTCTTTAGAGCCATGAAGGTAGAGTTTTAGTTAGAATAAGCACAGGAATTTTTGAAGATTCTGCTTCCTAAATACAGCCTCCTCACAAGTAAGAGAACTCTGTTAAAATGGGAAAAAGACAGAGCCAAGATCTCTGAGTTGCTGGTTTCCTTCAGTGGAGTATCTGGGAGAAGGTTCTGATGTCAGAATGCTTATATTAGTGTATACCTATGCACAGGCAGGCAGGCAGGCATACTTACACACAGTAAGAAAAAGACATTTCAGTCATCCACGCAAAATCCGTATTTCAGTTGAATCAGGAGGACCATTTATTTACTTTAGTTTTCACACTCCTGTTTGTTTGAGGCACTCTTCCAAAAGTCAATAAAAATAAAAACAAAACTGTAACGTAATTATCTAAAATGAATTTTTGTCAAGGGAGAACTTTTTGTATGAATTACCAGGATATATCCTAAGTTTATAATTTACTTTTTATCTAAAACATTGAGGAAAAAGTGTGCTTATCTAAACTTCAAATGCTTTTGTATAACTTGAGCTTTGTAATAGTAGTATAATTTCTTGAAACTCAGTAACTGAACCAGAGTCAGTTTTTAATAAGTGAGAGCTAATATAACCTCTAAGGTCCTCTAAGAAATTCTAAAACTTCTTTTAAAATAAACCTCCTTTTAAAATTCTTTAAATAAATTTTCTTATTTCTTTTAATAACACCACTAGATTCATTCACTGCCACTATTCCTCAATGTCTCCATTAAGCGGCATTGGTAATAATATGTAATATTAGAGATACTTCTGAGGTGGAGTTACTGCAAGTTCATGTGCTAGCTACTGGACTGCTTACACATTCTGAACCTGTGCCTGGTCCAAAAAAAGGTTTCCTGCCTTGGACACAGGGTCATATGATGAAATGAACTCTTGAAATACAATTCCTTCCTCTGAGGAACACACTGTATTTCATGAATTTGTGAAACATGCTTATGTGTTTTATCCTTCACTGACTTTAGTAGTAAATTGCAAAGCATTTCCTATCTAAGTAAATTTTCATAGTACTCTACACATTCTAATTTTAAAAAGTTTAATGTTGGAAAACAATATTGTGTTATATTTTTTTTACTTAACATAAGTGTTACATTATGACCTATAAGTTCTATTTTGCTTTTTAGGACTTCAATTTATTCATCTAGTCTGGAGTATATTTACTGCTCACTAATGTTTTTAAAGGATGAACATGTTAATATCTGTAAAGTGCTTTGATATAGTTAAAGCAAAACCCATGTAACCTTATAAAGTATTAGCATCATCTTATCATCACCCTCCCCTTAAAGATGATAGTGTAATTTATTCAGGACCATCTAGCAAGCCACTGGCAGAGTTAGTGCTAGAACTCAGAGTTCCAGGGACACCTTTGCTCAGTGACACCAACTTTAGGTCAGGTGGCTAGCTCTTTAGAGAATAGAAATAGAATTCAATTGACCTTGGCGTTTTGGAGAAGTGGTTGGTTACATGTAGAATTGTTTTTAAAGGGACAATCAAAGTGATTAGAGACAAAGAAAATTTCTAGCCATCTGTTTTCTTTATTTTGACAGACTTCACTAGAAGAAATCACTATTGGACACAGTGGAGTTGTGATGTAGCAGAGAAGATTAATTATCGGGGAAAAAATTGAATTATACAGTTTTGAAACATGGATTATATTTTTGGAAGAAGTAAAATAATCACTTAAGATTATTAGAGAACAGTTATTGCAGAAATAGCAGCTTGAAGTAATGCCCCTAGTAAGGATTTTGTGGATATTACCCTCAGAGAAAATCTAATAGACTATACTAGTACTGTCCCCTACAGAAGCCATACATTTCCCTGGTGACTTTGCAGTTCCCTGCATGGTACCCATAAGTTCCACAGAGCCATATGGCCTACAATAAATCAGTGCATGGTTAGGACAGGGTGACAGAACCATCAGATGTAGACTCAACTGGACCCCGTTAAGTTCTAGCAGTGGAGCTGGATCTTTGCAGCTTCTTTCTAAATTATATAGATATTTTTAAAGATTTTATTTGTTTATTTTTAGGAAGAGGGGAAAGGAGGGATAAAGCAAGGAAGAGAAACATTGATTAGTTGCCTCTCATACCTAACTCACAATCCAGGCTTGCGCCCTGACCGGGAATTGAACTGGCAACCTTTCGCTTTGCAGGATGATGCTCAACCACCTAAGCCATATGGTTGAGGTCTATATAGATTTAAGATAATCAGCTCTACTCAGACTAAGGAAGACCAAGAAAGATTGCTTCCAATTTGGGGTCAGCATTGTTCACCAGAAGTGTGAGGAGGCTACCCTTTACTGAATCCACCCTGCTCTCCTTCCCAGCATCCCCACTCCCTACCTATGGTATTTTCTGGCAAGGATATGGTTTATTGTTGTTACACTCCCCTACAAATCTCAGGATACATGTAAGCAGAAAGCTGGGGGAGAGTGCAGACCTTCTTAAGTTTGTATTTCTGTGACTGTAAACATCTTAGGAAATGCTTCATACTGAATGAAATTCTTTCTTACACTTACATGTTTCAATACTAAAGTTTTTTAATTAATAAAAATTTTACATTTAAACAATGAATTCAAAGGTTGGGTTTAAGAAAAAATGGGCATACATATGTGTGTGTTGATTTGTATGTTTTTATTCCTTTGAACCATTAACTTGAAATACAGAGATGCAGTTTTATACACATTATAAAAGGAGGGGATGATCACTTTGCAAAAGGATTATTTACTTTACTAATAAATTTATGCAAATAGTCTGTTAAAAAGCAAATTTATCTAATGCATTTGAGGTATTTGCTTTTACAAATGAGTCACACAATATATATATAATAAAAATAGCCATTTCAGATATACTGGTTTATAGATGAGTATTTTAATTAAAGTATTTAAAAATCAGTAATTTAACCGAAAAATATATTGCTTCTTAGTGTAACTCGAAGCAATATTACAAAAAAGTGGTCCTAAGAATTTATTAACTGAAACTCTTCAATATTAAGTAAATGCATGGTAATTATTTTAAATCTGATTTAATAATGAACTCTCTGCAAAAATTATACTTTTATTAGATGTTTTTTTTAATTCCAGGTTTTAATTACAACAAGAACAGCTGCTGATAATTTTAGCACCCAGTATGTTTTAGATGGCAGTGGCCACATAATTTCTCAAAAACCTTCACATCTTGGTCAAGGTAAGAGAGTAGCTTTATAGCATTTTTTGCCTTTTCTGTTCTAATGGTTTATTTTCAAAAATGCTCACTCCTTAAATTTAGATGTATTGCTGTGGGCTTAATATAACAGGTAGCTAACTTCCACGTGAACATTCAGCCTGTACTGTAGCCACCAGTCTCCTAAATGCTTAGAGTTGGTCTCAAGAGGAACTGTGTGAAAGACTGGACAACAACATAGATTTTTACTTTTCTGTAAAAACTGTAAGAGCAGTTATTTACTCTTGCTGGATTACTATGTCTTCTTTATATATGAAGGATAATACTTTATTGACAGGCCTAGAACATTATTGATTTGGTAATTGTGGTAATAAATCCATACCCTCAAGATATTGTGATTCAATAATTTAAAATATATTTACAGAAAACTTCAAACATGTGTATAAGTAGATTGGATAGTGTACCCATCACTCAGTTTAAACAGTTATTAACCCATTGCTAATGTTTCATGTAATACCCTCATCTACTTTCTCCCTTGCTGTATTATTTAAAGCAAATAAATATATTAATTATTATTGCTATTGGTCATTTAGTTTTTTAGTGTTTTATACATTTAAGTAATTTTGTAGTATTTTAATTGACATTTCATGTTTCTAAGTATCTCTAAGGCAGGGGAATCTCTTCAGGCTTGCATTTCATATATCTCCTTTAATCTTCTTCATTCTGCTAACTTTTGGTAATATGGTGTTTAAAGCTGAAAGAATATTAAAGGTATGAATTGTTAGATCTGAAAAGGGACCTGTGTTTTTCTCATTTATCCTTCTCCTCCAGTTTGTATTTTAAATTCATTTTTAATTTTGTGGTGCCTCCCTGTAATTTATCAAAGTACTATATTTTTGATGGTTTCTTCCCTCCAGTTTTATGTTAAATTATTAGATTTATTTTTCAAATGACTTGTCTTTCTTCATTGAAATTTATTTTCTTGTATATTGTTCCTCTCCAGAAATGCTCTGACCCCAGTTCTTAGGAGTTCAAATTAGTAAACCATTAGGAGATATTTGAGTGGCTATCAAGTAGAGTACTTTGAAGTAATCTAGTCACCTTATAAAACTTAAATGTATTTATTTTTATCTTAGTAGTAGCCAGTCTAATCTGGATGGCCAGTGGCTTTGCATCACTCATACTTCTCTAGCTTTCCTGTATTCATCTCTATGAGAACTATGAAATGACAATTCTTAAATATGGAATCCCGATCTTTGCCTGTTTTCTGATTGATTTTTCTTCTGACGTAAGGCTTCTATTTTTAGTAAGTGAGATCAGGTATGCATATTAGGAGATTTCCACAGTTGATAAATGAACCATATTTTCTTTAGCAATATTTCTTTCACCTTAAGAAACAGCATACTTGGAAATCCAGTAGTTGCTAAACTAGTAGTAATTGCCTTTTATAGCTCACTTTTTTCTCCTAATTACAGTTGATTGGCTGGGAAAACAACAACAAAAAAAATCAAGGTCTTAGTTTCAGACTGCTCAAGGCGGACATATTATAGAAATCCACAAACACTTTCAAAAGCATTTTACATTTATATTGCCTTACTGGTGATAGTTTTTGAGTGATTGAATCACGGACTCACATTTCACCACCAGCTGTCATTCAGCTTCCATTTAAATATTTTCTGTGTAAGATAAAACTACACTTCAGCCATCTTAATTAATACCTGTGCATTTAGAGTTCTTGTAGATTAATTTCTGCTGTCATGTAAATATCCTTACTTAGCAGTTACTCCTCATATCTGATAGCATGACACCTGTAGATAGCCTAACTGTAGATGCAGGGACAGCTTGCAAGAGAATCTTTTTTAAGCATTAGAAAGTTTGTTACTCCTTTAAAAAAACATATTTTAAAATGTCTAAAAATAGTTTACTGGAGATTCCAGTTCTGGTATAGGTATTTGTTTTATGGGTTAATTTGGCCATTTAGAGTGATTTATGTGTTTAATAGTATGTCATTTAAAATTACCCTTACCAGAAGGTAAGGGTAACTTCTGTTCACTTTTATTTTAACACGTTTTAAAAAAGTAAATATAAAAATAAGTCTTCAGCTTTTAAATTCGTTTACCAAGTACTCTGACTAAATTATTTGTTTTAGTCATTTATTTTTTGTCATCATTTCTATTCCCTTTACCCTAGATAATCAGTATTAAGCTTTCTGAATTGATTTACCATCCTGGAAAAATTCTTTTAACACCTCCTAGTACTTCTTCTGCCTTAGGAATTTCTCACATGTCAAAAGTAGTATATTTAAAGTACTCCGATGAGGCTATTTCCTTTCCCTACCCTGTTATTAGAGTAGAGCATCATGTTCTTTGTAAATCCCTGCTATGTGTGATTGTGCATGTATTGAAAGATTTTTTAATCTTGAGAATGGAACTTTATTAAATAGTTTAAGGAAACTCTGATATATTCAAGCAATCATGTCTTTACATTAGTAATATAAATAGCTGCCTATATTAATGGCATAACATTGGCATCATGTAAAAATATAACAGGGAGCATATCACAGGACTGCCGTTTAATTCTGGTGTTTGTAGAATGTGCTAAAGTTAGAGAGCTGAGCAGTTCTCTTGTAAAATATGATAGTATACCAGAGCCTCCTCCCTATAGGTCAGTATCACTTGGTACTTTTTTTTTAAGGCTATATATTTTATTTGGAATCAGCAAAATTTTCCATCATTAAGTTTTATTTCAACATAGAATTCTTGGCTTATTGGTAATTTTCAACTTACTCTGAGGATATTTTTTAGCTGCTAAAGCAATTATGAGTTAATATATGGATTATCTATAGTGTGGTCTTTGATATATAACATATATATTTTCCTTTCATAAGCACATCTGTATTTTGTGCTGCTGATTTCTCCCTGCCCTCCTATACACCATCTGTTCACAGCCTCAGTGTATACCATTATATTTGTCACAGATTAGTGGAGAACCTACATGAGTAAAGGAGCTCACTAGTAGAGGCCACAGATGAGTAGATAGGTAATGATAGGAAAAAGCAGCCACTAGCTGCCAAGAGGAAAGTTAGCAAAATTTGCAGAAAAGAACATTTGAGTTTGAAAATGATAGTTCAGAAGAGATAGGAGTATACACTTTTAGCAAGAGAAGACTGATGAATGTAGATATCAAGAGACCTTTGCTCTCTGTAGCAAGAAGAAAAACACAATTTTTAAAATTTGTATTTTTAAATACCCATTGACGAATTATATCACAAAGAAGTTTAAGTGAATTAAGTTGAAAAGAAAGATGGCCTCTTCTATGACTAGAGACTGGTGGCCACTTAGCATTCCTGGAAACATTAACTGAGTGTGGAGGCATAGCAGGCAAAAGAACAGGCCTTTTATAGGCAAGGGACCTTCTATGGCCCTAGGAGTAACCGGTTGAACTTTTAATAGCCACATGTGAGTTGATTTGACAGATTAGAAGATGGGATCCTCAAACACAGCTAGTTCACCCCAGATGCCAAATCTCAGAACTTTTACTGAGTAAGCAAGTGATAAAGAAAGTTGAGACTGAGCTAAAGACAGAAAGAAAGCTCTTCAAGTCTTTCAGTGCTGAGGTCCCAGAGCCTTGCTAGAGGAAGAGAACTGTTTCTGTATTCACGTCTTCAACTGGAAGTGAACTGGAAGTAAGTGAAGAGGCAACTTAACTGCAACATGATAGCTCCTGATTATATTGAAAAGATCAGCTCTTTATTCTAGCTGCTTGACAATTGAAGTGCCTTCTCTGGAGGACAGTATTATCAACTTCATTATCTAATGTTCTTTTATATACAATGTCTGGCAAAAATAAGAATATTGAGAGCCATGAAAGAAAGGAAAATGGGATTCATAGTCAAGAGAAAAAATAGTTCATATAACCAAACTCACAGATCATCCAGATATTTGAATTAGCAGATAATACTTTTAGAACAACTGTTATGCTAAAGAATTTGGAGGAAAATATGGTTCTGATTTCACATTTTTTTAAACAAAAGCTAAGTATTAACTTGATATTGAAGTTGTATAATTTTTTAAACCTTTTAGTTTAAGCTTGTATTCAACTTTTAGTTATTCAAGTTTTAGTTAAATAAATTCACAGTTTAAAAAAATTCCCTGTTTTGAACACTTTTCAGAAGATTACAGTCATAAATTAAGCCAGGCAGTTAGATATTTCATATAATTTTTTGTGAGCCATGGCTGGTGTGGCTCAGTGGATGGAGTGAGCACCAGCTTGTGAACCAAAGGGTTGTCAGTTCAATTCCCAGTCAGGGCACATGCCTAGGTTGCGGGCCAGGTCCCTAGTAGGAGACACTCAAAAGGCAACCACACACTGATATTTCTTTCTCCCTCCCTTCCCCCTCTCTAAAAATAAATAAATAAAATCTTTTTAAAGAACTTTTTTGTGAAATAATTAAGGTTATCATGTATGCTATATAGACACCTATATGTTATATTTAAAGTGTAGAATAAACATCCCCAGGTGGTTTGAATACCAGCAGAATTTTTAAGATACTATATTCTGTTGAGCCCATGTTTCTCTGCAATGGTATAAATAAGATTATTCTTGTTTATACCATATAGAAGAGATCATTCTTAGTAGGTCAGTCCTGTTACAAATAGAAGAGTCTGTCTTGAGTCTATCTAGCACAGGATCAGAATAGCTTGGAAAGTTAAGTCTTCCCAGGGTTGCTGAAGTTGGAAGAGGGCTGGCTTTCAGTGACAGAGGGGTTAATTACTGGTTGTATATGGATTTGAAGATCTGGAGTTCCTTACACATCTAAATATGCTTTCTTCTTATCTGCCAATAGGTACAACTGTAACTGTTTTAAGATTGTTTAAGAATCTACCTGTAAGAAAGCAATTTTACTCAACTGCTAAAAAATGTAAAGATGAAATAAAAAAGGTCCTAGATCTCCTCATAAGCTATGGAATACTTAAACCTGACTTAAGGATTCATTTTATTCATGACAAGGTAAGTGCTATTGTTCTTCTATAAGATTTTTTTTTTGGTATATGTAATAAAGGGACAGTGTATTTTTATCTAAATCAGTTGTTATATAATCTTCAAAATTTTTTCTGCATTTGTTTAGTTTAATCTTAGTAAATACTCTTTACCTAATATTTATATACAATCTGATTGAATCTATAGTTCTTAATTTCTAAGATCTGCATTCCACCAACAAACTCTTCCATCCAAGAAATATTTCAGTGCTTCATAAATATGAAGACAAATAAAGATTTGTTCTTTTCCTCTAACAGTTCACACTTAAGTGGCATTTTTAATCATCTATTCTAAACTGTTTCTTCTTTGGAAGAGTTTGTATTTTAAAGGAATCACTATCTCATTTTTTCCATTTTTCAAAGCAGGGCTGATGAGGAACTCTTGTTGATTGATGAATCTCAGAGGAAAGAAAGATTTACATAATTTCTGATTATTTTTCATAAAATTCTACATGTGTTCCTTGAAATAATTAACAGAAGAGAAGAACCATAGCAGAAGTGTGAAAGTCTGATGGGTAGTAAGGAATTAACATTGATTAAGGACCTACATAATGCCAGGGCCTATGTGGGTACATTAAACACCTATAGTCCACAGGAACAATCAAGTAAGGTAGACATTCCCGTTTTGCAATTGTCCTCTGAAATGCACTCGGGGGAGGGTGGGGTTCAATACTTGTCTCTGTATTGCACAGCTAGTAAATTATTGTGATGGGATTTTAAACTAACATGCCTACAGAATTGCAGGTCTTTATTTGTATAGTTCTTTTCCAGGTTTCAGAGCACTTAAAATAACTTTGTGAATTAGACAGCATTATTTCTATTTGTGTGGGAACTTGAAGTTCAGAGTGATCAAAAGAATTGTTCTCCCAGAGTAATCAAAGGAATCATTTTATATTTTCCAGTAAGTAATAGTGCTTAGGTCAGAACCATTTTCATCCAGTTTTCTTTCTACTCCATGTGTTTTTACTTGTTATTAAGAAGATTTTGTATTGAACCAAGCTCCTGTGAAATATTTATGATACAATCTTTGGTCATAAAAATATTAAAAAGAAAAAAGCATAAAGAATAGTCAACCACCTGTTCCTTCTGGCATAGAGCTCAACCAAATGATACCTTAAGGTCCCTTCCAGCTCTACCATGCTATGATTCCTCAAGATGTTGATGGATGGAGGCTGATCCTGCTAATATAAATAACCCTATGACCTGTTGATCCAAAGGACAGTTAGTAACTAAAAGTTCAATGTACCCAATTAAGAAAAGCTCCAAGACAGAAGAAACAATGATCAGGAAGAGAAAATAGATGGAAAACTAAAATATTAAGATAGGAACTATGTATTTATGAAAGTGAGTACAACTAACAAGAAAAGTTGAGTAAGAGAAAACAATCTAGAATAAAACAAGATTATTGCTTCATGTAATGGAAATGAATACTTAAAGTCAAATATGTATATCATATATATAAAGTTTGCAATATATTTATATGTATACATACATATATATCTTATAAGCTTTAGATACGTTTATATTATTTTCCCAGCTACTATAAGATCATCAGTATAGGTATTTTCTTTTGGGAATGGAAAGAAGGATTTTATAATATACTGCATTTTATTATTTTTGGAGGACAGTGTATCTGAACTTACGGTATATTGAGCAAATGTACGTCCCTAAATGGCCTTCAGTAATTTCAAGTCCTAGAGAGTGTTATACCATGAAAGTAATGTAAGATTATCAAAAGTCTTAGAGTATAATTAGGTATTAGCTATTATTACACAATGAAGTCACAGACTAAATTACATCAAGCAGTCTGCAAGTTTTTTTTCTTACTACAAATTGTTTTTCTACATTTTTATATTTTAATAGTGCTGTTGTGCCTGAAATTTTAAAATATATTGTTAAACTTCCCAAAATTACATTGCCACATTTTATTAAGTCTTTTTGAACAGTGAGTAGAGTTCTGGTCTTAGTCTTTTTCTTTTAAACATGCTAACTTTTATCATATTTTATGTGCTTTCTGAAGAATATTTTTTGCTTAAAATTCAAACATGACTATTGGCATTTTTTCTTTCTTTTTCTTTTGAAATTTCTTTTGCATTAGCAACAAACAATCACATTACACATAATATGAGAAGTACTATTGCTATTTTGACATCTTGGATTAGATAGTGTTCCTTCTTTTTATGAAGGTTTAACCTGCCAAGACATTCTTTGAATACTGATAATGTTGATGTTCTTGCCAGTATGGTTATGTTAGAAAGAGGTGTTTTTCTTCTTTCATCATCATGTTCCTTGAAAGCATATTGAATAATGTGACAGCCAAAAGGAAATAATTTACAAGTGGATTCAATGACTTTATTTAAAGTAGATATTATTTGGAGAAATGTTAGAACCGTTCCTTTGGATGAGCACTGCAGTTTTCAGCTTTAGTTGTAATAACTGAAATCCTGTGAAGTCCTGTTGATATATTTTCATTTATAAAGTATTTTCCAAAATTAGAAGTTTTTCTCAGTCTGATAATACCTGAAACCAACTTAGTATTCTTAGCTGTTTCATATTTACATGAGTAAATCTATAGATTATGAGTTCAGAACATAATGTTAAATGTATGATTTCAGATAAAAGATACTTGTTGACTTTTGTGAATATTTTCTTTTGCAGAAAATGTTGTTTGTAGTTTTAAAAATTGTTTTGAATTTTATTTTTGTCTTAATAGTTAGAAACCCACTGATACTGCAAAAGTTGAATTGGTTATCATTTATATAAGAATGTTTTAATTGGTACAAAAGAGAATTGAAGGAATGACTTCCCACATTTCCCACCTCTATGGAACATGAGTGCTAAGGCTTATTGGGATCACTTCATATATCTTTGAGGTTTGGAAGAATTGGTGACACAGCTCTAACAAGCTGTGTTTCCACCAATCTGGGAAGAGGCAGGGCCTTACCCAGTAGCAGAAACTCAGAAAACTGGCAATGGAGATTTGGTAGTGAGTGTAGTGGCTCTCTCTCTTGACATAGTTTTTGGGTCTCTAGGAAGGTACTCTCTTGTGGTGGTGGCCATAAATTTTGGAGGGGGTGGTAGCCAAGAGTGAGAAGGAAGGGACACATTTATTGAATTGTAAATTAAAGATAAATCAGTGGTAGCTTATTATAATCTGTGTCCCCTACATTTATGGTATTCTCTTTGCATCTTTTTTATTTTACTCTTCTTTACATCTTTTAGCCTTTATTCCACTATTTTTGAATGTCCCACTTTTGTTTCAGCTATGCTATGAAGTCTTTTGCCCACAATTAGACCATTGTTAAAGGGGCACACCCTCTTCCCCCATCCCAGCCAGGGTTGTGGAAGCAGTATAGTCAAAGAGAAGTTCCAGTTTAGATGAACTGTCATTTAAATGTTCCTTCCTTATGTAGAAAGTATTCTTTCAGTTCCAACTTTGAAAGTTTGAGTGGGTTTTGTTTTGTTTTTAATTGATGAAGGGAGGTGTCTCCAGATATATTTTAAAGTTAGCTTGGGGCTGATTATCAGTCATGTTTGTTTGGTTGGTAGGTTTTTTGTTTTTTGCTTTGGGTTTGTTTTTTTGTTTGTTTTTTGTTTGTTTTTTTGCTACTTGTAAATTAGTGATAACTAAAATTTTTTAAAGTGGTTCTCATGTTCTATTCTGTTTGGGGCCAAAGTAGATTTATAGTTGTGAGTACACAAAATAGTTTATTCTTCTATTATTTATTAATTATTGTATTATTTTCCATTTGAACAACTGTAAACCTATTTTGGCCCCACCCTGGATATAGTAGAGATGGAAGATATACATAAATCTGATTTTAGTGTATTTGATTTCTAAGTTTGATGTTTATGCACACTGTTAAAGGAGTCCCTGCAGTTCTCCTCTGTTCCCAGCAAGACTTAATTACTTCTTGACTTTTTCCACAGCATTTTCTGCATATTTCTATTTTGTCATTTTTAATTTATTGGCAATGAATTGCATTGTCTCCCTTTCTCAACAACCTCTTTTGGAAGGGAGAGATGCATCTAATCTGTATTTCCTTTACTCAATGCATAGTGCAGAGTAGAATACTAGTGCTGAAATAAAATACATAAATTTATATAGCACCAGTTTTGAACACTCTGGCCTCTTTCAAACCTTTCTCCTACTTTTAATTTGTAAAATGAATCTTTTTTGAGGATTCATTCTTTCAGATTCCCCAGTGACCTCTTAGATTTTTACAGAGTATATTCTCACTTGTATCCACAGATATTATTCTAGTTTATTATTTTTTTCTGACATCTAAGTCACCAAAAATGTCTTCATTACATTTAGTCAGGAAATACAATATATAAAGACTTCGGCACAATGGGAGGAAACACTTAACAGTGACACAGTCTCTAATAGCCATCAATTTAATATGTATTATTCTTACTGACTTAGTTAACTAGAACCATATAATTATTCCTTTACAGATCCTCTAACTAAATACATTTTATATACTTACTATTTATCCTAACACATTTTTCTACTTCAACACAGATTTCTCTTCTGATCAGCAATACCCAGAGAACTCTGCACAAATCTATCTTTTTGAGCTTAGCCCAATAAAAGTTGGTAAACTGATCTCTAAGGCCATAAGAATATATGCGTATATCTTGGGCAATTCCACATTTCCCTCACTTAGAAGTTTGATGAGATGATTCATATATCAAATCATGAAATAGTAGAAGGTGTAAGAATTTCTAGATCTTTACAGCTGAGAAGGACCACTGAAAACCATTTTTGTCATGCACAAATCTTTTAGCACATAGAGTATTTTTATTTCTGTCCCATCCCATTTTATCTCATGTGATCACCCAAGAGTTTGAGTGGATTGTCCAATAACTTAAATGTTGAATACAGTAGAGGATGACCTAAATTTCACATCTGTTAATTTTAATACAAAGCTCATTCTCTTTTGGCTTCTTCACAGTATCTAGACACAGCTTGAGTAGGTGCCCTGGAACAGTTATGACATGGCCTACACTCTGAAAGAGCTTATAGTATAAGTGAGAAAGTAGATGTGAAAGTGTATGAACATTTAAATAGATGAAAACTAGTTTAATGGTATTGATAATACTATAGAAATTGAGAGGAGGGAACATTTACTTCAGGCTAGAATAGTCAGGGAAGGGTTCATTGTAGATATGTGGAAAAAGACAACTTCTCTCTCTTCCATGTGTAGGTGTTAAATGGGATTCCCACAACTCTTATTATCATGGCAAGAACTTAAAAGTCAGAATCTTGCAACTGTTAACTGCTTTTTAATTCTTAATCTCATCATGTGTTTATTCCTATTTATGTCAATCAACACAAGAAGCTTTGGTCTGTCAAATAATTCCTTATCACCCTGGACTTTTATTCTCATACAAAGCATTACTTTTTCTAACTCTGTCTCTCACACATCCCTATCTTCTAACATGCCCCATTCATGGTAAGTCAAGTAAAATCTCCTGTGTCCTTAGCCTTTTCTTTGATTACATTCTTGCTCTAACTGAAATCGAGCTCTCCCTGAGAGCATCGTATTCCCTGCAGCCTTTTCAAATGATGACTGATTTCTCTCACCTATTTCTTTTTTGTCTTTTTTATTTTTTTAATTTTTATACTGTTCAGTTACAGTTGTCCCTGTTTTTCTCCCTATTGCTCTCCCCTGCCCTGTCCAACTCCTGCTCCCAAAGACAATCCCCTCCCCATTGTCTTTGTCCATGGGTCCTTTGTACATATTCCCCTTCTTCCCCCCATCATGCCCCCCACCCCGGTCCTTGTCACTTACTTCTTTATTTTCATCTCTCTGGTTCTTTTTTGGCTCGTTTCTTTGTTTTGTTGATTAGGTTCCACTTATAGGTGAAATCATGTGGTATGTGTCTTTCACGGCCTAGCTTATTTCACTTGAGCATAATACTCTCCAATTCCATCCATACTGTCTCAAAGGGTAGGAGTTCCTTCTTTCTTTCTGCTGCATAGTGTTCCAAAGTGTAAATGGACCACAGTTTTGCGATCCACTCATTTACTGATGGGCACTTAGGCTGTTCCCAGCACTTGGCTATTGTAAATAACACCGCTATGAATACTGGGGTGCATAGGTTCTTTTGACTTGGTGTTTCAGGATTCTTAGGGCATAGTCCCAGCTGTGGGATCACCGGATCAAAAGGCAGTTCCATCTTTAGTTTTTTGAGGAAATTCCATACTGTTTTCCACAGTGGCTGCAGCAGTCTGCATTCCCACCAAGTGTTCTCACACCTATTTCTCACATCGTTGTACCTCATTGCAACTTCAGACCCTTCTTTCTCCTCTCCATCAAAAGATATCAATCAGCTTTGAATTTTGCTTTTTAGACTTTTAGATTGCTATCACTCTGGTGAATTTAGTATCCCCATATGTAGTCTTCTATAGATTCTCAGATCTTTTACCCCTCTCCTCCAATGATTTTATTCTGTACCCTGCCTCAGCCATTAATTCCTGTGTCTAAACTGTAGTCCTAGTCATTGCCAAAAACTGTACCTCCCCCAGAATTTCAGTGTTAAGTGTTTAGTCACTGACCACCACCTCCTGTCTCTCCAGCTTTGACTCTGTTGAGTCAAATAGAGTCAAAAAATCCTTTGACTCTGTTGGACCTGTTATTCTTGATCTTCTGCCTGTTAACTGTTCCTTATCCCTGTTGTCCTCAGTTCTCTCCTTACCCTGCTGAAATTACATGGTGTTAGAAAATAGGAGATGAGTCTGGAAAAGTTGTTCAGGTCTACATTCTAATCTAAAAGACCTTGGGTACCTTACATGGGAATTTGGACTTCTTGCTAGGTGGCTAAAAGGGAATAAAATAAGGAGTTTCAGTAGTAAACTAATAAAATAATTCTCATGGCAGTTGGAGGACAGACCAAATTATGTTTAATAGTTGTGTAACTGAAGAAGCTGGTTTAGCAGTTAAGGTAGTTGCACAGAGCATCGCATAGAGGAGAGTGTCTAGCAAGAAAACCATTTCTGATGTAGATACAATAAAATTTAATGTGCAGTTGGAAATAATCTTTCTTATTTTAGAGACTACAAAGAATGAGTGTCTACAGTCTCCTTTTGAAAGTTATGCTAAGATTACATTTTTAAATTTTTATTTGCTTTTAAAATATATCTTTACATGATTCAAAAACCAAAATGTATGAAAAGGTAGAGTAAAAAAATTACTTCATCTTTGCCTAGCTTTTATAAGCAACCATCGTCCTCCCCTCCCAAAAATGCCAGTTACCAACTTCTTTGTAACTTTCAGGGTAAGTAATTATGCATACTCTATTCCAAAAATGAATATAAAATAAGAAACATTTAAGCAGAGTAAAAGTAGTGATAAGAGATTTTAAATTCAGAATTGTGCTGAATATACTTTAGCAAGATAGAATTCTCCTTAAAAGTCTGAGGCTACTTAGCAAGAATAAAATCATAATTTATTATGTTAATAGAATGTGATATTCTTTAACAATTGTATTGATATTGTGATGGAATCATACATGATTTTATACTGAATTCAGAATGTTTAGTACTCTCTTAACGATAAGCTTCTGTAGGTAATATCATTTCATATTGTCAGTGTGGGGTAAAAAACTCCTGTTTCCTATAATTTTTTGTGCCCCTGCCCTTTTCTGAACCAGGGTCAGTACAAATACATATCCTAGAGTAGATAGCAGTAGATGCAGATGAGTTATATCAACTTGTAAGACCTTGGAAGTAGTTAAAACTTCTTAGACCCTGGCTGGTGTTGCTCAGTGGGTTGAGTGCGGCCTGCGATCCAAAGGGTCACCAGTTTGATTCCCAGTCAGGGCACATGCCTGGATTGCTGGCCAGGTCCTCTGTGGGGAGGCAACCACACATTGATGTTTTTTTTCCCTCTTTTTTTCCCTCCCTTCCCCTCTCTCTAAAAGTAAATAAATAAAATCTTTTTTAAAAAGTTTAAAAAACTTCTTAGTACATCTCTGCACATAATTTGCACTAAAAGTTTGTTTGCACTCTAGGCCAATATGTATACTTTTTAGTTTGTATTAATGAAGGATTCTCCTTTGCTCAGGCAGTCCTATTGGCATTGCCTTTTTTAGTTAATTATGTATCATCTGTGTACAATCTCTTTTTCCCCATTATCACAAATTGCCTTCACAATTGGGATTTGCTAATTAAATATTGAGTATTCTCATCTAATTTTATTTCCTTCAAATAGTACATGTCCAGTAGGAATAGTGGCAAGATATACATATTCAATTAACTACCTGGTGTGCATGTAATAATATATTTTTGATTGAGGTGTTTTTTGCACTGTCATCATACTGACTAGAGTCAGATTCTTACTTGGCACATCCAGATGCTTCAACTTTGTGTGACCTAGATAGAAAACATATGGGGGCATGTGTGTGTATTTTTAGCACATGTTAACCTTTCGGACTAACAGCAAAATATATGAAAAACTTCAGGAAGTGACAAGAAAACTTCTGTTTTAGAAAATAATATAGGATTGATTAAATGATAAAGCAAACTAAAAACTATTTGCTGAAGAAAATGTATTTAAAGTTTAGTTTCTTCTAGATCCTTCACTTTTAATTATCACATTGTTTTGTTCAGTTCTTTAATAATGTTATGAAAATGAATTTTGATTGCCTAACTGTGAAGATTGAATTTGTTGGTAGACTTCTTTATCATTTATTGCTAGGACAACTATAACTAGTTTTGAAAATGCTTCTAAATTAGCCCCTTTTATGCAATAATTGCCTGATGTGAAATAATGTTCCAGAGCTTCCAACAGTGTTGACTTAAAACAATTTTGTTTACATTCAGTGGTTCTCATGTGTCATAGCTTTTTAGAACCCATGTCCTGAATAATCAACAAAGATTTATATTATAGGCAACAGGTGAGGCATCACTTTAATATAAATTAAACAATATAATGTTTACTTTAGAAGTATCCCAGGCTTTATAGATGTATTCAGTGTACAGGAATTTTAAAACATAAGTTTTCTTGAAATACTTCCTTTACTACTTTATTTTTAAAGTATATTTTATATATATGTATGTCAGCATCAGCTAGCATAGCTTTGAAGAGATAAATTTTCTGTGAGTATTTTTTTAATCCTCACCCAGGGATATATTTCATTGATTTTAGGGAGAGAGAAAGAGAGGGATACATCAGTGTAAGAAAGAAACATTGATTGGTTGGGTGCCTGCCGTACACATCCCAACCCAGCATCAAAACGTAACTGCAGCCTAGGTATGTGCCCTGACCAGGGATTGAACCCACAACCTTTGGTGTACAGGATGACATTCCAACCAACTGAGCCACCCTGTGAGGGCTGTGAATAAGTATTTATTGCTCAACTACTTTTAGTTAAATAACCTTCAAAATGGAAAGCATGAAGCGGGGGCATCTCTCTCCAATATAATTGCAGATTATTTAGAACTTTACCTACTTTCTGTTATGTTGAATATTGCCCCATCTTCTGGCTAGCTTAAAATAATAACAGAAGCTATAATAGCAGAAGCCAGCACTTACTTGTCTTTTTACACAAACACACACACAGGAAGCACAAAGATTACAGTCCGGCAGTTCCTCAAAAAATAAAGTTACTGCATTACCTAAGAGTTCCACTTCTTGGTATATACCCAAGAGAAATGAAAATATGTCCACACAAAAACTTGTACATAAATATTCCTAGCAGCATCATCATTTATAATAACCAAGAAGTGTAAACAATGCAAATGTCCATCATCCAATGAAAGGTAATTCTACTGTATATCCATACAATGAAACTGTATTTAGCCATTAAAAAGAAATGAAATATTGATACAACATGGGTAAACCTTGAAAATGTGGTGTTAAGTGAAAGAAGTCACTCACAAAAGATTTGTGATTATTGAATGTATGATTGCATATTTATGAAATACCCAAAGTAGGCAAATTTATAGAGGCAGAACATAATTTAGTGTGATTACTTGGGGTGAAAGTGGGGGAAATGGGAGTGACTGATAATGGATACAGGGTTTCTTTTGGAATGATAAAATTGTTCTAAAATCAGAGTATAGTGGTAATTGCACAACTCTGTAAATATACTAAAAACCATTGAATCATACACTTAAAATGGGTGAACTGTAATTGTGTGTGAATTATATCTCAATAAAACTTATATTTTTTAAAAAGGAAGAAAAGCAAAGGTTGCTTTGAATTTCCTAAAGCAAAGTAGTGAAAACATAATTTCTAATGTGTATATAGTATGTCAACCAGCAGTCTGAATCTTTAAAAACAAAAAACTAGTTTTCAATTCCAATTGACTGACTTTCCTCTAGAAAAATGTATTATTTTCCTCATCCCTTCAACAAATTAGTTTTTATTGGGCCCTGCTGGTTATCTGACAGTGTTCTTGGTACCAGGGACTCATTTACATGCCTGATTCTTCTTTTCTTCACCTTCACATGCAGTCACCATGTCACATCAAGTTGATTTTATATTCTTTAGTCTATGATTGCTGAATCTTGTGGCCACATCTCTGTTCTAAACTTGGTCTCTATTTCTTTCTCCTTAAAAACCTCATTGTTTTTGTACTCTCATATCCTGTGGCTCTTCCAGCCTCTGTGGCCACTCCTCTTCAGTCTTCTTCCTCTGCCTGCCCCTGGAATGTTGATGCTGGTGTTTTCTCTTAGGCCCTTTACACATTTTCCTCTGGATTTAGGAGGTGCTAAATGAGTATTTGTTGAATGAACAAATTGATGGTTTCTCAAGAGATTTAACTGTAATTGGATCTTGTTAACTGAAGAAATTGCAATATATAATACCTGGTCATGCTCTTCACTGCCAAACTTTGGTCCATGCTTCCCTTAAACTACCCTACTACATACTTGCAGTGAAAGAAAAAAAATGCAAGCTCATTCATTATTCAACTTTTGAGTTTATGAGGTTCAGGTAGCTTTTTGTAAGTTTTCTGTATATAAAAGATAATTACAAAGGTAATTTTAAAGAGTGTGCATTATCACAAATTTTTATACCAGTTTGACTATTTACATAAATCTTATAGCTCTCCATCCTTAATAAAATAATACCTTGGAGTAACAATTTAATGTATATATAGTCTGAAATTTATACTCTGAATCTTAAAAGAGAAAGAAAATAAATATTTAATGAAACTGTTTTATGCCAGGCACTGGTTTATGTGTCTGCCACCATTATATATTTTCATTTTTCAGCAGCTCTGGGAGATTAATGTTCTTCGTGGTCTTGTAGAGAGGAGAAAACTGAAGCTAAGGGAAATAAAGTAGATTGTACACTGCATCGTACACAGGTTCAGAACCAGCACTCTGTCAGACTTTGTATACATCTCTTCTAAATGATACTGAAAATATAAACTAGGATGAAGGTTAAATAGAGAAATAAATGGTATAAGTACTTGAGTATGGTAAATCTAAATTGTGTTAAAAGTTTATCTGTGTCTTTTGTCCCAAGGCAGTTATTTGGCAGAAAACTAGAGTATCCGATCATAAGATGGCTCTCATGTCTGTTCTGGGGACTGCTGTTATGGGCAACATGGAGTCCTTTCAGTACCACTCTGAAGAATCTCAGGTATACAACAAAAATGTTCTTTAAAAATATGAATTTACTGATGAAACTGTCAACATATCCCCCTGTTGGGGGTTTGGAGTGGCGAGAGGGTTTTTGTTTTGTTTTTAACATTTTTATGAAATATTGTATATAAGGTAAAACACAGGATAGATGCAGAATGTTTTTTAAAATAAATCAATTTTTTTAAAGATTTCATTTATTTATGTATTTATTTTTAGAGAGGGGAAGTGTTAGGACAGAAAGAGAAGGAGAGAAACATCAATGTGTGGTTGCCTCTCACGTGTCTCCCATTGGGGACCTGGCTCACAGTCTAGGCACGTGCTCTGACTGGGAATTGAACCAGCGACCCTTTGGTTCGCAGGCTGGTGCTCCATCCACTGAGCCACACCAGCCAGGGAGATACAAAGCTTTATATTAAACTTCTTGCCTCATTTCTCCTTTTTGTATATTCTCTTTGTTATTTTTAATTTTAACTATTGTGCTTACATTAATTTTTTAATGATTCTCAACTTAGGATCTTATCTATTTACTTTCCACTATGAAAGAAAAAGTTGAGCTCATACCTTTGTTTTCCCCTTCTTGTTCTAAATATATACTACAACTTTGTTTTTAAATCACCTTCAGACAGTGTTTCTTGAGTCCCTGTAATATTGGATGTGGTAATTAAAACCCCCAGTCTTATTTTCACTTGCCTTTTCCTCTCAGTCATGTCAGCTCTATTTTTATCTTATCAAGCTTATATTTTCTTATATAATCATTCTAAATCTCCCATCTTTTATTTGAAGATTTATTCTAAAAGTTGAAAGTTTATATGGAGTATGCATTACTACATCAATAACCTTCAGTGCAAACCCAAATATGTGCTAAAATTACATTTCCTCTGTAAGGATCCAGTTTTATGTCTCTGTGCCATAAAAATGAGAATATTTCTGTTGTCCCAATTAAATGCAATCTCTGTTTTTCTACCATTGTTTTTTCTGGGCTTTCCAAACGGTTTTATTTTATTAAGTGAAGAAACTGTCTTCATCATGTCAGCAATAAAATCCACCTCTTTTAGTTACTCTAGCTGTAACTGGTAACCCATTTCAATCCATTCTTTTTTAACACATTGTTTCTAGAACCCACTCATTTTGCATTTAGAGTGTTTGTGTGTAAGGCACTCTGCACAACTTTCATTTGGGGCTTTCTTTCCATAGAAGTACTGGTTGTTTTGACTGTTTCTGTATCCCATGCCTTCCTCTTTTTTGATATTCTCATTTTTTTCGTTGTTGTTCAATTACAATGTAACTTCCACAGAAGGAGAACATGAGAGGTAAACTTTCATGTCTGAATGACTTTATTTTGCATTTTCTGTTCTTGATACTCTGGTAGACATACAATTCCAGATTAAAAATTATCTTCAGAACTTTGAAGACACTGAGTATCTTTGACCATCCATTGTTGCTAATGGAAGAGTAATAAATTCCAGTTCTTTCTAGGCAATGTTTTTTTTTCTGCCTGAAAGTACTTCAGCTCTTCATCTTTGTTCTTAAATTTTACAAGAATGTATGAAGGTGTATGTCTTTTATTATACATTTACTTATTATGCTTAGCCGTTGGTGTGAGACCTTCTGAATCTGAACTCATTTCTTTTTCAGTTCTGGGTTATGTACTTTGATCTGTCATCACTTTCATAATTTCTTTGTTTTTTATTGAAAGCCTTCCTATTATTTTTCTCTTGGTTTTTTATTTTTGTTTTTGTTGAAGTTTTCCTTCTTTTTTCTGTAAGTTTTTGGAGATCTCTCTGACTTTTTTTATACCTTCTACTGATTTTTTAATTTGTTCTAGAAGTTTTATGTTTAATTTCAAAGAGCATTTTAAGATTGTATTGCTTCTTCACTACTTTTTATTGTTTTATAGATATAAAGTGTTTGTTTCCGTTTTTTAATTATTTTTCCCTTGAATAATCTCTTTTTCTTAGGAGGACAGTTTTGTTTTGCATATCGGGTCTCTTCCAAGCTTCTCCTTCTCTTGGAATCTTTTCCTCTGAATAGCAAGTCTAATTGGGAACTCGTTGTTTGTGGCTGGACTTACTGTCAAGCTTCACTTACATATTAAGTAATCAAGATCCTGGTCCTGTTCCTGGCTGGAGTCTGGGAATCACAAGTGCCATTTTGGGGTTGACGTTTACTCTGGAACCATGCTAAGTGCCCTGGGAAATTCATTTTATCTCTCTCCTTCCCCTTCCTTCCCTTCCCTTTTCTTTTTCCCTTCCCCCCCAGCACTAAATTAAAGTGTCATTGGTTTATGGAATATTGCCCCTTTTCATTTTCTTTATAGAAGAACCCTTTTGTATGTTCTTGGGTGTCTGCTCACTTTAAGCCTGAAAGCTCTCTGTTGTACCCTTCCCTTTTTTCTTAATTTGTTGAATCTCTATTCTACTACCCGTTCCCTTCCTATTCTCTTTTCAGTATTATCATTTTAGTAGAGTCTTGGATGGGATCTTATGCTAAATTAATGTTTTCAGAGTTCTCTCTGCCATAGGAACAATTCAGGGCAGCCTTAGTGGTCAGTTGTAGTACCTGGAGCATGGCCATAATCTGACATGGATCTTATTTTTTTCAGAACTTGCTTTTAGTAGCTTCATAGTTTTGACCTACCTGAATGCCACATTAGACTGGTTATGATAGCTGACTTGGGATAGTAAGGGTATTGTCTAAATTCCCATGGGTTCCCTGTGGCTTCATGGGACTTTATTGCCTACACTGGTAACTCAGGAAGCTTGTGACAGGAGAGCCATACTTGATGTCTATGGTATCATGCTCTAGAAATTCTGACTGCCATAGTTTGGTCTGAAGACCAGCAGCATTAGCATCACCTGGAAGCTAATTGTTATAGAAATGAAGAATCTCGGGCCTCATCTCAGAGACATTGAATTAGAATCTGAATTTTAATAAGATCTCTAGGTGCACACTGAAGTATGGAAAGTACTCATTTAGACCTTGGTCAACTATGATTCCATGTGCTGGCAGGACTGTCTTGTAAGCCAGTCCTGCAGTTGGGAATTATTTCTCTGATCTTTATTGATTGAAATGTGTTTCCAGATCTGTGTTTGCCCGTTGACTTGTTTAAAAAACTCTTCTCTTGAATTAGAATTGCGTAAGGGCTGTTGGTAATATACGATAGATACCAAAAGTTTTGGTGCACCATCATGTGGTTATTTTTGCATGGAGGAATGGGAGAATTTGGAATGTGTTGCTGAGTGGCTCCAATTCCATGGGCTATCAGAATGATAAATTTTTTGAGTGTCTCTCTGGTGAGAGGAATTAATCAAATACCTTCTTCTGTTGTGCAGTGTGTGTCTAAATGGGTGTTATTTTATGTTCTTACCAGCCAACCATCACCATTCTATGCTTTTTGGGCTTGAAAGGAGAGTTGTTTTATATCAGAGTTTCTTTGACCTTTTCTCATTTCTGGCCAAAAGCAATCTTAAGTTGTTTGCCAGCTGCTCATGGTTACCCATCTCACAGCATTCAGTTGTGAAACTTAGTCACCAAGGCCCCCTCACTGGACTGGGATGGTAGATACATGGGCCATGGGAATCTTTGGGTATAGAGAATCTTGATATATCTCTTCCCATAATGTTAAAGGTCAGTTCTTTCTACAGGAACTTATCTTGAGAAGAATCTCCTAATTATGGATGGTGGCCTTAGCTGCACCACTGCTGTGATAGCACTTATTAGGTGTCTCCCAGTATGGCTTTGTTGTCTTGATGGAGATCCTTCAGTTTTGTTTTGAGGTTTTTTTGACCATCTATCTTTGATATTTTTTTTCTCTGCATTACTCCATGCTAAGTCTGGGTGAATTCCTCAGTACTCCTTGATTTTTTATTCCCATAACAATATGTTATTTCTAGGATTCAAAATTTATTCATTTTCCTCTTCTAAATTTGATTTATAGCTATTAGTTTTTATTTCTTTATCTTCTGGCTTATTTTTAAGTGGATCATGGTACACATACTAATTTCATGTTGCTTTATCATTTCTACTTTCCTGAGAAAATATTCTCATTCTCTGCTATTTTGTGTGCTTTGAAATTTTAATTTGCAAAATCACCTTGAATGCAGGTTTATCATTTTTTTTATTTGATTTTTCCCCTTTCTGGTTTTCCCTCCCCATAATTTGGCAGATAACTACCCCTTTCTCGGCCCCAGATCAAAATCAGGTGTTCTATATTAGTAGTTTATGCCTTTCATCCTGCCAGGATTTTAGGGACTCCTTTTCCTATCTGACTTGGCTTAGCCTTACTCTTTGTTTTGGAGTTGTGTATGTTCTTTCTTGTGACTCTTGCAAGCAGCTCCAAACAGTGGTCACAGTGTTTATAAGCATTTTGGAGAGATGGAATGGGGACAGGGTGTCTCAGTCACCCATTTCAAATGTAAAGACTGGTTTCAATTTCCTGCTTTTTATGGAGGTGTTTTCTATCCGTTTCCATACCAGAATTTCATTTCCAGCTGACATAGCCAGTTTCTGATGCTCTAACAGAAACCCCCTGTGGATCTGTTGCTCTGGGTTCTTTTGCTTGCCACCAATAAGAACTGTGGCTCTCAATGCCAGAGTTTGGTAAAAAGGAAAGGAATTATTTAATTTAAAGTTATACAGGTTTAAAGTAATGGCGGAATTTTTCATTAAATCCCACTGTCTTTGAATGCTCACAAATACACACAGTCCTGCCCCCCCACCTCACCCCCATCTCCCCGCCTGGCTCAGAACATGCCAGTCAGAGGTACCACCTTTCAGGAAATTAAAAAAAAAAAACAGAAGTCCACAGCTCACTTCTCCCTGTTCCTCCTAGTAAGCCATGCTGGGCTGCGTAGGCCTCCCACAGTTACCCGCACCACCAGCCTTGTCAGGATCTCCTGTTCTTAATCCAAAACTGTGTGGCATTTCTTCTGGCCTCCCAGTGAGGGTCTTTCCATCCCCTTTTGAGCCACACAGTCTAGCAAGGTCCTGTGGCACCTGGCTGCCAAGCTTTTTGTTTAAATGCCGGCCTGGCATCCTCCTCCTTTACCCCATTTCCAACTCTTCCCACCATCAGCTATACCTGCTAGCACTCCTGCGTTTTCCATCCCTCTGGGCTGCCATTGTTAGTCCCAGCGGGTGTGGCCCCTTGGGGTTGAGCAAACCATTTCCAAGCTCTCACAAAGTTGCTATAACCTGGGGAGCTGCCCAGCTACATCATGGGTCAAAGTCACACCCATCTCCCTGGCCCAGGCAAACTATTCAGCATTACTATGAAGCTACACTGCTGTTATTGATAATGCAAACTAACTCTCAATGGCCCTGCTTCACATCTCCCATCCCCCAGCCAAGTTTATTGGGAATAACTTATATTCTCAGACACCCCAAGTTCTGGACCTTGTTCCCCAATGCTAGAGCACAAAGCCATCATGCCATTACATTTTGACTTCAGCCATCATGCCCTGTTATATTTCGCAAACATAGCATCTTTATGTTTGTCATTTAAAAAACTGGTTAGGTCTTTCAAAATTATTGTAAAAACCTATTTTATCTCTCAGTGCTAACTATTTGCAGTTGGGATGGAGAAGAATGAAATCTCTACATGACATTCCATAATCCTGACCAAAGTATTTAAATTATTGCTTTAGAAAAATAACTCCATGGTGTACTAGAGGTTTACTGAAATATGACAAAAACTAGTGTTACCAGACCAGTCAGGGTTGCTTCAACAGAATCAGGGTAGAAGAGAGGAGATGGGTTTGACTGATTCAGTAAGTAGCAAGGCTCTTTATCTAATTTTTTATTTTGTTGTACTGATTTGATCTTATAGACATTCTTTTCCATGAACAAGCCTTATTTTCACTTTATAGCATTTCATAGGATTGTGCTGTTTGATTTTACTTTTTCATATAACTAAAATATAATTTGTTAGTTCTTAACATTATCCTAACCCATTTTTAAAAGCTCAGTATTTTGGAAGTAATAGTAATTATTCAGTGGCCAACCAAGGTGGTATCAAAGGAAAACACTAGCAGTATTTCCAATTACTTCTTTATTTTGTTCTTCATAATCACCTATTTGGAGCAGATATATTTTTTTTTAATTTACAAGCCCAGTAAGTTTTTTAGAGACCTCATAGGCTCTCCCTGATGCTCAGCAGGTGTTTTAAGAAGGGTCTCATGTTACTTGGTTAATTATACCTCCATTTATAAGTGCTGTGAAGTTTTACAGTTAATTAAGTAGTATCATTTTGTAATGGATTATCCAGCTTTATTAATTTACTTTTTAAGATTGACACAATTTGGCACTGTGACAATAATGCACTTAGCGTTCTAAAATTGGTAATATGTCTTCCTTAAACACTTATTTCCAAGCCCAGTGATAGCTGTAGACATAGGTGGCAGCCTACAGGCTGTGTTAAGGAGCCTTATGGTTTCTGCTTAACTAAAAATAGCACTCCCACTGATTCTCTACTTTTCTAAACCAAAGTTGAAACTTTACTATTAGTTTTTTCACAGATTAATAACACATCTGGTTCCACTTGTTTTCAGGCAAGAAATTGTAGGCCTGTATTTTACTTTTACTTTTTTCCCCACCCCCTTCTTGCCTGTAAGGTTTATTTTTTTTTAATTTTTATTTTAGTTTATTCAGTACAGTTTCTATTCTTTATTCCTATTCCAGCCCACCCACCCATTCCTCCCCTCCTCCCTCCCCTTTCCAACACCCCCAGTTTTGTCCATGTGTCCTCTATATTTGTTCCTGTAAACCCTTCCCTTCTCCCCTGAAATTCCCTCCCCTCTCCCCTCTGGTCACTGACAACTCTATTTCAGTGTCTTTTGTTATATTTCACTTGCTTCTTTGTTTTGTTGTTTAGGTTCCTGTTAAAGGTGAGATCATATGGTATTTGTCTTTCACTGCCTGGCTTAT
>CM052541.1:33219770-33298733 GCA_028533065.1 Trachops cirrhosus | reverse complement strand
TGTGTCCTCTATATTTGTTCCTGTAAACCCTTCCCTTCTCCCCTGAAATTCCCTCCCCTCTCCCCTCTGGTCACTGACAACTCTATTTCAGTGTCTTTTGTTATATTTCACTTGCTTCTTTGTTTTGTTGTTTAGGTTCCTGTTAAAGGTGAGATCATATGGTATTTGTCTTTCACTGCCTGGCTTATTTCGCTTAGCACAATGAGGTACCACTTCACACCAGTCAGAATGGCCATCATAAATAAAACAACAGACAACAAGTGTTGGAGAGGTTATGGAGAAAAAATGACCCTAGTGCACTGTTGGTGGGATTACAGACTGGTATGACCACTGTGGAAAACAGTATGGAACTTCCTCAGAAAACTAAAAATGGACCTGCCCTTTGATCCAGCAATTCCACTGTTGGGACTATATCCTAAGAATCCTGAAACACCAATCCAAAAGAACCTATGCACCCCAATGTTCATAGCACAATTTACAATAGCTAAGTGCTGGAAACAACCTAGATGCCCATCAGTAAATGAATGGATCAAAAAACTATGGTACATTTACACAATGGAATTCTATGCAGCTGAAAGAAAGAAGGAACTCATACCCTTTGCAACAGCATGGATGGAGTTGGAAAGGTTTATATTTTTTAAGTATTTTAAATTGATTATGCTATTACAGTTTTCCCAATTTTCCCCCCTTTATCCTCCCTCTGCCCTGCACCTCCAACCCTCTAGCATTCCCCGCCCTTAGTTTATGTCCATGGGTTGTACATACAAGTTTTTGAGTCCTCTGTTTCCTATACCATTTTTTGTCTCTCCCCGTCTATTTTATTTATGCCTACCAATTATGCTTCTTCTTCTCTACCTTTTCCCCCCTATTCCTCCCTTCCCTCTTCCCACTGAAATCCCTCCATGTGATGTCCATTTCTCTGATTCTGTTCCTGTTCTAATTGTTTGCTTAGTTTTTAATTTTGTTGTTTTTCTTTTATTTTAGGCTCATTTGTTGATAGTTGTAAGTTTGTTGTCATTTTATTGTTCATATTTTTATCTTCTTTTTCTTAGGTAAGTCCCTTGAACATTTCATATAATAAGGATTTGGTGATGACATACTCCTTTAACTTGACCTTATTGGGAAGCACTTTATCTGCCCTTCCATTCTAAATGATAGCTTCATTGGATAGAATAGTATTGGATGTGGGTCCTTGCCTTTCATGACTGTGAATACTTCTTTCCAGCCCCTTCTTGCCTGCAAGGTTTCTTTTGAGAAATCAGCTTCTGGCCTTATGGGAACTCCTATGTAGGTTACTCTCTTTTTCTCTTGCTGCTTTTAAGATTCTCTCCTTGTCTTGAATCTTGACTGATATAATTATGATGTGCCTTGGTGTATTCCTCTTTGGGTCCAACTTCTTTGGGACTCTCTGGGCTTCCTGGACTTCCTGGAAGTGTATTTCCTTCGCCAGATTGGGGAAGTTTTCCTTCATTATTTGTTCAAATAAATTTTCAATTTCTCGCTGCTGTGCTCCTTCTGGCATCTCTATAATTTGGGTATTAGAACATTTCAGGTTGTCTCAAAGGTTTGTAAGTCTCTCTTCACTTTTTTGAATTCTTGTTTTTTCATTCTGTTGTTGTTGGATGTTTATTTTTCCCTTTTGTTCTAAATTGTTGCTTTGAGTCCTGGTTTCCTTTCTGTCACTGTTGGTTCCCTTAATATTTTGGTTTATTTCCTTTTGGGTATCTTTATTTGTGTTTTTCATTTTCAACCAATCTCAGTCAGCTCTGTGAGCATTTGATTACCAGGGCTCTAAATCCTCCATCAGATAGGTTGGCTATCTCCTGATCGCTTAGCTCTCTTTTTGAAGCTTTGCTCTCTTCTTTTGTTTGGGGCATATTTCTTTGTCTTGCAACACCTGTTAAGTTGTAAGGGGGTGGGGCCTTAGGTATTCACCAGAGCAGGGCAACACTCTTTCCTGTGCTGGGGCACTGCCTGTTGGGGAGGGGCCAGAGAGGGAACAATGCAGCTTGCCCACTCATCTCTAGCCCACTTTCCAACAAACTCCTGTGTGAGTCTGGGAGTTTCTCCCACCAGGGCAACCCCCCACTATAGTCCACGGTGAGCTCTGAGTCTCAGTTTCACTTTCAGCCAGCCCCGCACCCATGGTCCACTGCCTCCCCTCAGTTTTTCTGAGCCGGCCTCGTGGGCATGGTCCACAGCCTCTCTGTGGTTTTTCAGAGCCAGTCCCGCCTGCTATAGGTCTGTATTTTAAATAAATTGAGCAAGATCACATAGCTAGTAGTGGAGCCAGGATTTAAGTCATGTCGCCCTGGCTCTAAACAGTATTCTTAATGATTATATTATCTTTAAAGGTAAAAGTAGGAGCATTTTCCTTGTCTCCTGTTCCCTCAGTGTCTCTCCTTTGGTATTTGTTTCTGGGATCTTTTTTCCATTTTTTTCTTTCGCTTCATACATTTGTAAAAAGAAAGAATGAATAAAAATAATTCGCTTCTTTGTAGAAAAGTTCTCTAAACAAAAAATAAGGTAAAGTACAACACTATAATCAATGTCAAATAGCAAGAGATTTTTAACTCAGAAATCAAAACCCAGTAAGATTGGCTTCATAGCATACTCAGAATAACTATAGGAATAGCCACTTCTTTACAGGAAAAGGTGGCTAAAAAGAAAAGGAAAAACAGCCAGAGGAAAGTCACAACATGAGGAAAGAAAATTTTACAAGACAGAATTTAAAGTTGAGCAGAGAGCAGTATTTATGTCTTGTGGCATAAGCTATATGCCCATTCATGAAGCCTGTATAAATGCTAATTTTTCCTTAAAGTAGAATTGCAGAAAGAGTTAGAGGCAGAAAACACGAATTTAACGTACTTCAGTATTTTATTTAAGGTTAATTCTTAAGACATGGTTATCAGAGAGTATATGGCTCATAAGGCCATAAGATCAAAATCTATTTATTTATTTTTGATAACTTATCATATTGTGTATAGCCAGACCCATGGAACCACATTTATTGTTGTCAATGCACATTAATTCTGTAATTACAATTACAGATTTACCTAAGTGGATTTCTTCCAAAGCATGATGCAGACCACTCTTTCACAAGTCTTTCAACCCCAGAAAGGAGTTTTATCTTTATAAACAATCGACCAATACACCAAAAAGACATATTAAAGGTAATCTGTTTTAGAAAAAAAAATTATCATTTGTATCAGAAATAAACACTGGCTCTGTTGTTTGTTAACGTATTATAAGGATTACTCTAAGACTTAGCTCTAAAATAAGGAAAAAGAGAAAAAGACATACAGTAATATTTATTAAGTATTGTTCTAGGTACCTTACTTATGGTGTCTGATTGACTCTTCTCAACTATGTGATATAGTACTTTCCTTATTTATGATGAAAAACTGAAATGTTAGTGATTTTTTTGACCATATAGCCAGGAAGTTAGAGTTAGGATTTGAAGTCTGGACTTTGACACTATGATCTTTAACTATGAAGCCAGTTCCATTGGACTTTGTATTTCTTGATGAATGCTTGTACTTCATTCATAGAGGACCAAGGCCTCTAAGTGAGTATTACTATTTACATACTGCTTTTCCTAATAAGCAGTTACATTGACTCAGTTGAATATACTCCTTCTGGTAGTATTTTAAGGATGGCAGTATATTTTATGTGAGTTTTTGTCTTTTTTTTTCATTACATATATTTCTAGTTAATTCGACATTATTACAATCTGAAGTGCCTAAAGGAATCTACTCGTTTGTATCCCATTTTCGTTCTCAAAATTGATGTTCCAACAGCTAATGTGGATGTCAATTTAACACCGGATAAAAGTCAAGTATTGTTACAGAATAAGGTACCTTTTTCAGATAATTTTTTGAGTTTATGCTATTCATAAACCTAAACAGTCATAACCATTTTTGTGTGACAAAGGAGATTTACTTGTTTATATATATTTTTATATATTATTTTAAATCTTGTCTGTTATTTTTATAATTTATCTTAACATTTTCATCTGTATCTTTAGGAATCTGTTTTAATTGCTCTTGAAAATCTGATGACGACTTGTTACGGATCACTACCTAGTACAAATTCTTATGAAAATAAGAAAACAGATGTTTCCTCAGCTGACATGGTTGTTAGTAACACAGCAGAAACAGATGTGCATTTTAATAAGGTGGAATCATCTGGTAGTAATTATTCAGATGTTGATACATCAAGCATTTCTTTCCAAAATGATATGCATAATGATGAATCTGTAGAAAACACTAATTGTTTAAATCATCGTATATACATTGGTGACCATTGTGATAATCATTTTATTAGTGGAAATTGTAACATTGATAAGAACACTAAAAATACATCTCAGGAGATCCCAATGAATAATTTATTGTGTGATGACAACCAGAAGAAATACAGTGAAACTTGTTTTGTACCTTCTGTCAAACATGCCCAATCAGAAATTGGCAATAAAGGCCATATAAATGAGAGTGGGAAAAATGAGGAAGAACCAGTTCCTGCAAAGTCTTTGGAAATTTCTGCAGATGACTGGAGCAAGGGAAATACACTCAAAAATTCAATGGGAGAGAACATTGAACCTGTGAAATTTTTAGTGCCTCAAGAAAACTCAGTTTGTAAAGAAAGTAAAAATAATAATCCAAGCCCTAAACAAAAGAATCTCAGTGAAGTTTCCTATAACAAAAAATCAAATGTGGTAGATGACAAATCTGGACAGCTTACAGCTTACGATTTAATTAGCAGTCATGTAATCAAGAAACCCATGTCAGCAAGTGCCCTTTTTGTTCAAGATCATCGTGTTCAGTTTCTCACAGAAAATTCTAAGACCAGTTTGGAGGATGCAACACTACAAATTGAAGAACTGTGGAAGACATTGAGTGAAGAGGAAAAACTGAAGTAAGTTTCCAGAGTTTTCATGTGATCTGAATGTTCAGATATTTCCATCTACTGGGTTAACAAATTTTTTTTAAACTTCTTATTTATGAAAAAACAGAATGGAAAATGCCTTTTAACTTGGCTAGAGTACCTTTTTTGGCATCACTTTTTTGGTTAGAGGTTTTTAGTTTTGTTTTTTGTTTTGGTACAAGCCTTAACTACTTATTTAAAATTTTCAACATTTTTGTAGATTTAATTCAGTGCTGTTAAAGCTGTCCGTTATTCAGTAGGAAGGCTCCCTTCAAAAGTCTTTCTTTCTTTCTTTTTTATTATTCAGGTACAATTGTCTCCATTTTCCCCCTGCACCATTCTCCCCCACCACACCAACCCCCACCTCCCACCCTCAATCCTATCCCCCTTTGGTTTGTCCATGGATCCTTTACACATGTTCCTTGACCACCATTCCCCTTCTTTTCCCCATTATCGCCCTCCCTTCTCCCCTCTGGTTACTGTTCGTTTATTATTTATTTCATTGTCTCTGGTTATATTTTGCTTGCTTGATTGTTTTGTTGATTAGGTTCCACTTATAGGTGAGATCATATGGTATTTGTCTCTTACCTCCTGGCTCATTTCACTTACCATATTGCTCTCCATTTCCATCCATGCTGTCCCAAAGGGTGGAGCTCCTTTTTTTCTGTTGTGTAGTATTCCATTGTGTAAATGTACCATAGTTTTTTGATCCATTCATTTATTGATGGGCACTGAGGTTACTTCTAGCACTTGGCTATTGTAAATTGCACTGCTATGAACATTGGGATATATAGGTTCTTTTGAATTGGTATTTCAGGATTCTTAGAGTATAATCCCAGCAGTGGAATTGCCAGGTCAAAAGGCAGTTCCATTTTTAGTTTTTTGAGGAAATTCCATATCATTTTCCACAGTGGCTGCACCAATATGCATTCCCACCAACAGTGTACTATGGTTCCCTTTTCTCTACAACCTTGCCAGCACTTGTTGATTGGTTTATGATGGTTGTTCTTACTGGCATGAAGTGGTATCTCATTGTGGTTTTAATTTGCAACTCTCTTATGGCTGGTGATGATGAGCATCCTTTCATATGTCTCTGGACCCTCTGTATGCCCTCCTCAGAGAAGTGTTGGTTCAGGTCTTTTGCCCATTTTTTCATTGGGGTTTTTGTCTTCCTGGAGTGGAGTCTTGTGAGTTCTTTATATATTTTGGAGATTAGACCCTTGTCCAAGGTATCATTGGCAAATATATTTTCCCATAGAGTTGGTTTCCTTTTCATTTTGCTGATATTTTCTTTAGCCATGCAGAAGCTTTTTATTTTGATGAAGTCCTATTTGTTTATTCTTTATGTCCTTAGCTCTAGGGGATATATTGGTGAAAATATTGCCACATGGAATGTCTGAGACTTTCCTGCCTATGTGCTCCTCTAGGACTTTTGTGGTGTCTCAACTTACATTTAAGTCTTTTATTCACCTTGAGTTTATTTTGTGTATGGTGTAATTTGGTGTTTGAGTTTCATTTTGTTTGCATGTAGCTTTCCAGGTCTCCCTACACCATTTGTTGAAGAGGCTATTTTTACTCAGTTTTATGCTTCTGCCCCCTTTGTTGAATATTAATTGACCATAGAGACATGGGCTTATTTCTGGGCTCTCTATTCTGTTCCATCAATCTGTGTGTCTGTTCTTATTCCAGTACCAGACTGTTTTGATTACTGTGGTCTTGTGATGCAGTTTGCTATCAGTTATTGTGATCCCTCCTCCTACTTTGTTATTCTTTCTCAAAATTACTGCGTATGTTTAGAGTCGTTTATGGTTCCATATAAATTTTTGAAATGTGTTTTTATATCTGAATATGTGAAATATGTCATTGGTATTTTAATAGGGATTGTATGGAATCTATAAATTGCTTTGGGTAGCATGGACATTTTGATGATGTTAATTCTTTGCTTTTAATATATTTTATTGATTATGCTATTACAGTTGTCCCATTTTTTCTCCCCTTTATTCCCCTCCTGCCTGTACTGCCCTTCCAACATCATTTGCCCCCCATAGTTCATGTCCATAGGTCATGTATTTCAGTTGTTTGGCTTCTCCATTTCCTATACTATTCTTAACCTCCCCCTGTCTATTTTGTACCTACCATTTATGCTGCTTATTCCCTGTACCTTTTCCCCCATTTACTGTTCATATTTTTTATCTTCTTTTTCCTAGGTAAGTCCCTTGAACATTTCATATAATAAGGGGTTGGTGATGATGCACTCCTTTAAGTTGACCTTACCCGGGAAGCACTTTATCTGCCCTTCCATTGTAAATGCTAGCTTTGCTGGATAGAGTCATCTTGGATGTAGGTCCTTGCCTTTCATGACTTTGAATAATTCTTTCCAGCCCCTTCTTGCCTCTAAAGTTTCTTTTGAGAAATCAGCTGATAGTCTTATAAGAACTCCTTTGTAGCTTACTCTCCTTTCCTCTTGCTGCTTTTAAGATTCTCTCCTTATTTTTAATCTTGGTGTGCCTTGGTGTGTTCCTCCTTACGTCCAATTTCTTTGGGACTCTCTGAGCTTCCTGTACTTCCTGGAAGTCTATTTCCTTTGCCAGATTGGGGGAGTTCTCCTTCATTATGTTTTCAAATAAGTTTTAAATATCTTGCTCTTCCTATTTGCCTTCTGGCACCCCTATGATTCGGATGTTGCAATACTTAAAGTTGTCCTAGAGGTTCCTAAGCCTCACCTCATTTTTTTTGCGTTCTTGTTCCTTCTTCAGTTGGATGCTTGTTTCTTCCTTTTGTTACAAATTGTTGATGTGAGTCCCAGTTTCTTCCCCTTCACTGTTGGTTTCCTGTACATTTCCTTTTATTTCACTTTGCATAGCCTTTACTTCTTCCTCTATTTTGCAACCATACTCAACCATTTCTGTGAGCATCCAGATTACCAGTGCTTTGAACTCTGCATCTGATAGGTGGGCTGTCTCTCCATCACTTACGTGTTTTTTCTGGAGCTTTGATCTGTTTTTTCATTTGGGCCATATTTTTTTGTCTTGGTACATCTGTTAACATAGTAAGGGGCAGAGCCTTAGGTATTCACGAGGGCAGGACAACCCACATTGCTGCATTTTGACACTCTATGTGGGGGACGGGTCCAAAAGGGAACAGTGCCATTTGCTCGCCTTTCCACCATCTTTCAGAGCCTTCCTCTACTACCCACAAGCAAATTGGGACCTTCTGGTGCTGATTCCTGGGTGGGTGGTTTTGTGTACATTCTAGGACCCCGTGGGCCTCTCCAGTGAACTCTCCTGTGAGGCTGGGAGTTTCTCCTGCTCCCTCAACCCCCACAGATTTTTACAATTAGAGGTTTTGAGGCTTTCTTCCCCTGTGCTGGAATCCTAGGTTGCACAGTCTGTCTCGCTCCGCAGTTTTTCCTCCTGGTTTATCCACATGCAAATGTGGGACCACCCACTCCTCCAGCCACGGCCTTGCCTTGTCCACCAGCCACCACCTTGCCGCAAGTCCTTTCCACCCTGGCCACCCGTCCACTCCTCCTACCGGTCTGGATGAATATGTCTTCTTTAACTCCTTGGTTGTCGGACTTCCATACAGATCGATTTTCTGGAAGTTCTGGTTACTTTTTGTTTTTAAATTTGTTGTTATCCTTCTTTTGGTTGTGCAAGGAGGCAAAAGTGTGTCTACCTACTCCTCCATCTTGGCCAGTAGTCATCAAGTTGATGATGATGTTAATTCTTCCAATCCATGAACATAGTATATGCTTCCACTTACTGATGTCTTCTTTAATTTCTTTCTTCACTGTTGTGTAGTTTTCTGAGTACAGGTCTTTTACTTGCTTGGTTAGGTTTATTCTTAGGTACTTTATTTTTCTTGTTGCTATATAGCAAATGGGAATTTTTTTCCTGATTTCTGTTTCTGATATTTCATTGTTGGTATACAAAAATGGCTTTGCTTTCCTAATATTGACTTTGTGTCCCACTCTTTTGCCAAATTCACTTATTAGGTTGAGTAGTTTTTTTGGCGGAGTCTATAGGTTTTTCCATGTATACTATTGTATCATCTGCAAACAATGACAATATTTACTCCTTCCACTTCGGACACCTTTTATTTCTTTATTTTGTTTGATCGCTGTGGCTAGGACTTCCAATACGAGTTTGAATAAAAGTGGTGAGAGGGGACATGAATGTTTATATCATAAATGGGTATTGTACCTTATCAAGTGCTTTTTCCGCATCTATTGATATGATTGTGTGATTTTTGTCTTTCCTTTTATTTATGTGATGTATTACATTTATCGATTTGTGAATGTTATACCATCCTCACATCCGTGGGGTGAATCCCACTTGATCATGGTGTATAATCTTTTTAATGTATTGGTGGATGTGGTTTGCCAATATTTTGTTGAGAATTTTAGTATCTATGTTCACCTGCAATATTGGCCTATAGTTTTCTTTCTTTGTTGTATCTTTATCTGGTTTTGGGATTAGGATGATGCCTCATAAAAAGAGTTTGGGAGTCTTCCCTCTTTTTGGGTTTTTTGTAATAGTCCTAGAATGATAGGGGTTAGCTCTTCCTGAAATGTTTTATACAATTCTCCTGTAAAACCATCCTCTCTAGGGCTTTTGTATGCCAGGAGTTTTTTGCTTCAGTTTCACCAGCTGTCATTGGTCTATTTAGGCTTTCTACTTCTTTTTCATTTAGTTTTGGAAGAATTTATTTTTCTAGAAATTTGTCCATTTCATCTAGGTTTCTAAATTTCTTAGCATATAGCTCATAGTAATTTCCTACAATTCTTTGTATTTCTGTGGTATCAGTTGTAATTTTCTGATTTTTTTAATTTGGGTCCTCTCTCTTTTTTTCTTGATGAGTCTGGTTAAAGGCCTGTTTATTTTGTTTAACTATTCAAAGAAGCAGCTCCTGGATTCATTGATCCTTTGAATTGTTCTTTTAGTCTCCTTGTCTTTTAATTCTGCTCTGATCCTGGTTATTTCCTTTTTTTTACTCCCTGTGGGCTTTGTTTGTTGTTGTTCCTCTAGTTCTTGTAGATGTAAGGTTAAGTTGTTTATTTGAAATGTTTCTATCTTTTTTAGGTAGGCCTGTATCACTATGAACTTCCCTCAGAAATGCCTTCGCTGTGTCCCATAGGTTTTGGACTGTTGTGAGTTCATTTTCATTTGTTTCCAGAAACTTTTTCATTTGTTCCTTGAGCTCATTGTTAACCTATTCATTGTTTAATAACATGATATTCAATTTTCATAAATATGAATATTTTTGAGTTTTTTCCTTGAGGTTGGTTTCTAGTTTCAGGCCCTTGTGGTCTCAGAAAATGCTTGATATAATTTCAGTTTTCTTGAATTTGTTGAGTCTTGTTTTGTATCGTATCAGATTCTTTATATATTTGTTAAGTCCATATAATCTAGAGCGTTGTTCAGTGCCACAATATCCTTGTTGATACTTTGTTTGGAAGATCCATCCATTGTTGACAGTGGGGTGTTAAAATCCCCTATTATAAGTGTGTTATTGTTTATGTCTTTCTTGAAGTTCTCCAAGATTTTCCTTACATATTTGGGTGCTCCTATGTTGGGTGTATATGTGTTTATAATGTTTATGTCTTCTTGATAAATTCTTCCTTTGAGTATTATGAAGTATCCTTCTGTGTCTCTTTTTATGGCCTTTGTTTTGAAGTCTATTTTGTCAGATATAAGTATTGCTACCCCAGCTTTTTTTTCCTGTCCATTTGTGTGGAGTACTTTTTTCCGACCCTTCACTTTCAGTCTGTGTAGGTCTTTTGTTCTGAGATGGGTCTCTTGTAGGCAGCATATGTGATGGTCATGCTTTCTTAACCATTCAGCTACCCTATGTCTTTTGATTGGAGCATTTAATCCATTTATATTTAAGGTTATTATTGATAGGTACTTACTCATTTTTTCTCCTTTGTACTTGTGTTCCTTTCTCTCTTACTCTTTTTCTTCCACTTCTTAAAGCATTCCCTTTAGCATCTCTCGCAGTGCTAGTTTGGTGGAGGTGTTTTCTTTTAGCCTTCTTTTGTCCAGGAAGCTCCTTATTTCACCTTCCATTTTAATTGAGAGCCTTGCTGGGTAGAGTAGTCTTGGTTGCAGGCCCATGTTTTTCACTACTTGGAATATTTCTTGCCATTCCCTTCTGGCTTGTAGTGTTTCTGTTGAGAAATCAACTGCTAGCCTTATCGGAGCTGCCTTGTGTGTTACTTCCTGTTTCTCCTTTGCTGCCTTTTAGAGTCTCTCTTTGTTTTTAAAACTTGGAATTTTAATTGTGATGTGTATTGGAGTAGGCCTCTTTGGGTTCATCCTTATTTGGACCCTCTGTGCTCCCTGAACTTACCCCTCTCTGGGTTAGGAAAGTTTTCCCCTCTCTGGGTTAGGAAAGTTTTCTGTCATTATTTTTTCAAACAGAGTTTCTATCCATTGTTCCTTTTCTTCTCCTTCTGGCATTCCTATGATTTGGATGTTGCTGCATTTGGTGTTGTTCTGCAGTTGTCTTAAGCTATCTTCATATTTTTTGAGTCTTTTTTCATGCAGCTGCTCTGCCCAGGTATTTCTTTCTGTTTTGTCTTCCATCTCATTAATTCCTTTGCTTCATCCAGCCTTCTTGTAATTCCTTCTAGTGTATTTTTGTATTTCAGATATTGTATTCTTCATTTCTTCCTGGTTCTTGTTTATAGTTTCTATTTCTTTATTCATACTGTTGTAGTTCCGAACAGTTCCTTTTAGTTTTCATTGAGCTCCTTGAGCATCCTTATAACCATTCTTTTGAATTCTGTACTTGATAGTTTGTTTACCTCCATTTCATTTAGCTCTTTTACTGAGAAATCTTTCATCCCTTTTGATTATGGGTTCCTTCTTTGTCTCTCCATGTTAGGTGACTCTTTTTGTTTGTTTCCACGATTCCAAATGTTCTTCTTTGCCAGCTTTGCCAGCTGTGTTCGTAGGGTGAACTTCTGCAGTAGGGTGAACTTCCATAGTAGGATATCTGTGGGACTTAGTGGTGTGGTCTCTTTGATCTCCTTGTCTGGATGCCCTGTCTTCTGTTTATGTGGGCTCTCTTGTTGTACTTGGGCTTTATCTGTTGGTGTCTCCTTTGTTAGTGGGTTCTCCCCTCCAGTGGGTTTACTGGTATTCACAACTCCCACCTTGTCTTATATGCTGTTGTACAGGCGTTGGTTAACAAAGAAGTATTACCAGGCAATCAAACCTATGGCAGCAAAAAGAATCTCCCTACCATATCAACAGTTGCAGCCACAATTGAACTAAAATTAATAAAGATGAAGAGAGACTATAGCTATTATATGACAAAGGGAGTATGAGATGACTAAAAGAAGGGAAACTGTTGTTTTGTGGTAAGAGGGAGGAGAATTTATAAGAGATGGGATAGAAACTAGGCGAAGAAACAAACAAAACAAAAGCTAAATAAACAGAAAGAAGAGAGAAAAAATATGCAAGTTCTGACAGATAGCAAAGTGAAATTTGTCTCAGCTGTTGGTGTTCATACTCTGACTTCTTTCTGGATCTGTCTCTGGTTTTCTCACATGTCCAGGTCTTATTGAAAGAGAGAGAGGAAAAAAAAAAGCCTCCTGCCGATAAAAAGCCTCCTGCCGATTTTAAACCTGCCAAGCCAGTTTTGCAATTCTCCCTGATCCTGCAGACAGAGGGGGTCTAGGCTGAGGTTTTTTCCTTTCCTGTGTTTCCTCAAGGGTTGGCCCTCAGTCTGGGTTGCAGATAATCACAGGTGTCCAGTTTCCATCCCATGCCCTCAAAACACTGCGTGGCCCACTCTGTCCACTCCGCACATTTCCATCAGGCAGGCGCCAACAATCCACCTCATTTTTCAACCCTTTGATCAGTCCAGGGGGCGCCCTGAGTGGAAGCAAATCGCACCTCCACTCCTCCCTCCACTGGCCCTGCACCACGCTCACGAGAGGGCCCTGCATAGCTGCTCAGTTCTGTTTTGGGAGGTGGTACCTGCCACTCCTAACAAGCGCTGGGCTTTCCACACAGTCCACCTCTCTGACCATCCCAGAGTCTATCTGGATCACAGCCCATCTCTTCTCCCAGGTCCAGGTGTCACCCAGCTCTCCATTTTCTCTGGTACTATCCCCAGCCAGTGACCACTGCCCCAGCTGAGTATGCCACAGGCTCTGTGTCACTTACTGCCTTTTTATCCCCATAGCAACTTTATGCATCCAGGTCTCTGCTGGTGCAGGTCTGAGACTTCCTTACTCTGGGAGGGGAGGGAGCCGCTCATGTCTGTCAATAACCATGCTCTCCTCCAGTGCTCCCAGTGAAGCCTCTGTTCTGTCTCTGACCTTCCCAGTGGCCTACGAAATCTTACCACCTGTTTTAAGTGTCCTCTACACACTTTGCCTTCCAAACTTCATATCAGCTAGGATTCTGTTAACTTCACATAAATTAACTTCTGTTTTCACACTTTCTTTTGGTGGGGATGGTTGTCATGTTTTCTTTTCTCAAACATACACTAAAGCAGGCAAAACAACATAGTGAGCCCATGATCTCATAGTTAGTCCTGCTTCATCCATACCTCCATTCATTTCACTTCCCCTTATTTACCATCATTATTTTGAAGGAAATTCTAGGATAATGCATATTTCATAAATGTTTTTAGCATGTTTCTATAAAAAATAAAGGTACTCTCTTTTAAATATAGCCATAATACAATTGTCATAACTTTTTAAAACAGGAATTCCTTAATATCAAATATTCAGTGTTTAGATTTCTAATTAAAAGTCTCTCTACTTGAATTAAGATGTAAATGAGGGTCACAAGTGATTATTTTCAAAGATTAGTATACTTAGCCTGTAGTACAACAAACCCACAAACGTTGAATTGCATTGGCCAGGGAAGTGATGAATTGATAGCTGTCTGAGTATACAAAAATGAAAGCATAAGTATTTCTGGTTTTCATGGAACTAGAGACAGTGTAACAGCCTAAGATAGCTATTACCGTGTAGCCTCACAATAGCAAGTATTGTTCTAGTTTGGGGGAATGTCAGCATTATTTCTCCTTGTAGGTCCCAAGGTATTAGGGGTACAAGGGTTATGGTTAATAGGCTTCATCTGAAAGTTTGTCATCAGGCAATATTCTGGAATCCAAAATTTTCTCTATCTTACTACTATAAGGCAGACAAAGAGCCAGTATTGGTCAAAAGCAGACCTCTGAAACTGTAGTTACATTCTAACCCATTTCTCTCTGTTGGCTTTTTGTAAAAATGTGTGGACTGTATCTCCCATAGTTGTGAGGTTTAAATAAGATATTGTGTTATGATACAAGATAAATGACTGGCACATAGTGAATGTGCCAGATGTCAGTGATGTCAATCAGATTTTTCATTTATGAAAAAGAAATTTCTCTGTTGTGATTGAAATTATTTTTCATTTGCTTTGTCAATGTTAAATTTAATCTGCAGACCAGAAATAGAAGCCTATGAAGAAAATATAGGTATCTTAAAAGCAGAGAGCTTCCTCTATATCACAGATTACTGTGTTAGAATCTTCCCAAGCCAAAGGTGTTGAGATCGGGATCAGCTGTGTCCAAAATCATTATTAGTGAGATGGTGAAACAAAAATATCACACTAATAACACTACCACTTCTCTTGTATCTCGTAGTCTTTATTTTGGAATTCTTTCCATGATTCTAAATTCTACATAAGTGCTAGGGATATGAGAGTAGTCAGTCCTCTCTTCCACAGACAACCAGTCTTTTTATTCATCCTTTTCTTCTTTTTTTCCCTGTTCTTTTTTAATGTTTCTTTCCTGTCTTTCTTCCCTCCCTTTTTTCTTTCTTCTTTTCCTCCTTTCCCTCCCTTTCTTCTCTCTTTCCTTCCTTAAACTGGGTAGTATATATTGAAGGCATTCTTTTACAAGGCCCTATATACATACTCTGGCCAGTCACTTCAGATACAATTGTAAATAATCATTTTCTACTTATAAATGGTTCAGTCTAGGTAGGAAGACAATTTAAAAATAGTAATCATATAATGTGGTCAGTTTTAAAGTAAAAAAATGTATGTAAGGAATCATGAAAACACCTAGTAGTTGGTCTTAATCTCATCTATGGGACAGAAAATGCTTTCCTGAATAGAAGTCAGTCAGAATGCTGTAGGGAATTTTCTAGGTGGAAGGAACAGTATGTAAGAAGTCCCAGAAACTAGAAGTAGAATGGTGTTACTCAGGAACTGAAAGATGCCCTCTATGATAGGAACTGAATATAGGGGAGTGTGGTAAAGGAAGATGGGGAAGGCAGGCCAGGTCATGGAAGGGTTCTGAAACCATAACAAAAAGTTTGAAAAAAAACTAGAATCATTTCTGCTGAGAACTTAGGACAGACTGTACACTAGGGGTATCTTCATTTTTCATTTCTTCCTTTCTGTGTCGCCCCCTCCCCCACCTTGTTTTTCTCTCCTGTAGTGGGTTAGAAACCAGATTAAGACATGTGCACTGCCACTGGAGTATCAGTCAGTTATTGTTAACTTGAACTTTAACTTGAAGTTGGTATGAACATATTGCTAGTCAAAATAACTAAGAATAAATTCTAATTGGGATATTCATTGAAAATGGTAAATAAACTTTATAATTACATGTAATCTTTAGTCACAAAAAACACCGTTTTTATTGATTACTTGTCAAATTAGAATTAGTATTTTCCATTCAAGTTACTAAATCCCTTAATGACATTAAGTCAAAGGTAGCAGCTGTTTTTACTTAACATTCACGTAATGTTCCTTTGGACATAACTTTTTATATTTTTCAAGGAACTAATGACATTGAGTTCTTGAGTTAATCAAAAGATGAGTACCATATGTGAAAATTTGCACTTTAAAATTAATTACAAATGATGACCTTCATCTTGAACTCATTTTCCTCTGTACAGGAAATCTTGAATTTGAATGTTCAGGAGCTAAAAATACTTAATTGTAGTAATATTGAAAGTAAAGTAATCATGTGTTTTATATAGCTAATTCAGAAGTTCAGATTCTAAGTAGAAATGAGAGAAAATAGTGTAAGAGATTATGAATATGACATGGTGAATAACCAAAAGAGGCATTTTTTAATCTAGTTTACAGAAACAAGGTCTTTTTTACATTCTCATCCCCTAACACTTTTTTATTAAACAAACATGTACTAAGTAAGTACAAAATACACAACATGCTGTGGTCTTTTGTCTCAATTTCACTTAACATTTAATACCATTCTTCTAATGATATCATTTCTGACACAAATCTATTCAAATTTCTCTTTCAAAAAATGTTTATAATTCAGCCAGTTTCTTAAGTTTCTTAGAACATCAGATAACACTCTCAAGTCTGAAATTTAAAACTGAATTTTAAAAAAATTTTAGCAAGATTGCTTAAATAATCATTAGCCATTAGTCAGATTGTGTTCCCTTTTTGTTATGTTTCTTGATAGAAAATAATGGTAGCAAACATTACCATTTACTATGTGCTAAGTACTATTCTAAGTACTTGACATATTTTAATACATTTTATTCCTCACATTAAAACTATGAAGTACCTGTAGATTATCCATACCGAGGCACAGAAAAATTAAATGATTTGCCAAGGTTTGTAGAGCTACTAAGTGACAGGGCAAAGCCAAGCCAGGCAGTCTGTCTCGAGGGTCTCTGCTCTTAACCACTACTATACTTTGCTGAACACAATAGTAGTAGTTTTCAATTCTGCATATGCATTAGAATCAACCATGGAACTCTAAAACCAGTACTGCCTGACTTCAACCTAGGCCTGGAGCATTGGAAACAGAGTTGGACCTAGGCATCTCAATTTTTAAGAAAAGGGTTGAGATAACAATTGTGCTAGAACTCAGTATAATTTTAAAATGTTCATTACTTTGTACCTTTGGATTAAATTACATGGTTTGAAATTGTTCAGTTTATTTAGGTGATTTTTTCATTCAGCTATGAAACCATTATAAATTTTTGATTTTTCAAATATATTTTTTGATTATACTATTACAGTTGTCCCATTTTTTTCTCTCCTTTATTCCCCTCTACCCCTCCTTCCACCAGCATTCCCCCACCTTAATTCATGTCCATGGGTCATACATTTAAGTTCTTCGGCTTCCCCCTGTCTATTTTGTAACTACCATTTATGCTTCTTATTCCCTGTACCTTTTCCTCTATTCTCCTCCTCCCTCTCCCCTCTGTGAACCCTCCATGTGATCTCCATTTCCGTGATTCTGTTCCTGTTCTAGTTGTTTGCTTAATTTGTTTTTGTTTTTTAGATTCAGTTGTTGATAGTTGTGAGTTTGTTGTCATTTTACTCTTCATAGCTTTGATCTTCTTTTTCTTAGATAAGTCCCTTTAACATTTCATATAATAAGGATTTGATGATGATGAATTCTTTAACTTCACCTTATCTGGGAAGCACTTTATCTGCCCTTCCATTCTAAATGATAGCTTTGCTGGATAGAGTAATCTTGGATGTGGGTCCTTGCCTTTCATGACTTGGAATACTTCTTTCCAGCCCCTTCTCGCCTCTAATGTTACTTTTGAGAAATCAGCTGATAGTCTTATGGGAACTCTTTTGTAGGTAACTATCTCCTTTCCTCTTACTGCTTTTAAGATTCTCTCATTTTTAATCTTGGTGTGCCTTGGTGTGTTCCTCCTTACGTCCAATTTCTTTGGGACTCTCTGAGCTTCCTGAACTTCCTGGAAGTCTATTTCCTTTGCCAGATTAGGGAAGTTCTCCTTCATTATGTTTTCAAATAAGTTTTAAATATCTTGCTCTTCCTATTCGCCTTCTGGCACCCCTATGATTCAGATGTTGCAATACTTAAAGTTGTCCCAGAGGTTCCTAAGCCTCTCCTCATTTTTTTGAATTCTTGTTTCTTCATTCTGTTCTGGTTGAATATTTATTTCTTCTGGTCCTAACCATTGATTTGAGTCCCGGTTTCCTTCCTGTCACTGTAGGTTCCCACTGTATTTTTATTTCGCTTTGCATAGCCTTCACATTTTCCTCTTTTTTTACAACCATACTCAACCATTTTTATGAACATCCTGATTACCAGTGTTTTGAACATTGCATCTGATAGATTGGCTATCTCTTCATCACTTAGTTCTATTTTTGGAGTTTTGATCTGTTCTTCATTTGGGCACTATTTTTTTTGTCTCAGGACACCTGTTACGAAGTAAGGGGTGGAGCCTTAGGTATTTGCCAGGATGGGGCAACCCAAGTCACTACATTGTGGTGCTGTATGTGAGGGAGTATCTGAGAGGGAACAATGCTGCTTGCTCAGCTCTCAGCTGGCTTTCAGTCACTTCCGCTGCTACCCACAAGCGAATTGGGCCTTTTTGGTGCTAATTCCCAAGTGGGTAGGTTTGTGTACATTCTAGGACCCTATGGGTTTCTCCAACACACTCTCCTATGGTACTGGGAGTTTCTCCTGCTGCCTCAGCCCCCACAGGATTTTACAATCAGAGGTTTGGGGGCTTTGTTTTCCTAGACTGGAAGCCTGGGTTGTATGATCTGCCTTGCTCCCCAGTTGTGACTCCCAGTTTATTGTCACACAAATGTGGGACTGCCTGCTCTACCAGCTACTGCCTCTCCTGCTTGGGTCCTCCAACTGCTGTCGCGCTAGGAGTCTTCTCCACCCCAGCTGCATGTCTCCACCCCTGCTATCAGTCTAGATGAATGTGTCTTCTTTAACTCCTTGGTTATTGGACTTTCATACAGTTAGATTTCCTGGCAGGTCTGGTTACTTTTTATTTTTAAATTTGTTGTCCTTCTTTTGGTTGTTCAAGGAGGCAAAGTACTTACCTATGCCTCTCGGCTGAAAGTTGAAACCATCATAAACTTAATCATAAGTTTTATTTTGCATGATATAGTAACTTTAATTTTACTAGTATCTAATTAATAAATGGAGTATTAATTATGTAAATTTTTGTAGTGCTCAGAGAATTCTTTATTCCATGCTGATTAATAGCAAAAATATAAGGAACTCTACAGATCTGGAATTGACTATTTTATTGTTTTTCTAGTGCCTGTGCCTTCAGTACTTCCTTAAATGGTTTTTAAAATTGGGTAAAATATAGCTGCTGTGAAATGCGTAGATCTTAACCATGTGTACAGTTTAATGCGTTTTCACATGTGTACACCCATGTGACCACCATCCCAAAATATAGAACAGTGTCATCACCCCAGAAAGTTACCGTATGCCGCTTAGCAACCAATCTCCATATGCAGACACTCTCTTGATTTCCATCACACGAGCTTTTGCTAGTGCTTGAACTTCACATATATATAAAGTCATATGTACTTTTATACCTAGCATTTTCCTCTCAACAAAATATTTTAGTGATTGTCATCATATTTGTTTAATCTATCTATATAGTTCATTTTTTATTAAATTAGTTATATTCAATTATATAAATATACAGTCACTCACTGCTAATGATGGGAATATATTCTCAAAAATGCTTTGTTAGGTGATTTTGTTGTGTCACAGACTAATTGCTAAAGCCTACTACACACCTTGTCTATATGGTATAGCCTATTGTTCCTAGGCTACAAACCTATACTGCATGTCACTATACTGAATACTCTAGGCAATTGTAACACAATGATAAGTACTTGTATACCTAAACATATCTAAACATAAAGAAGGTACAGTAAAAATATGGTATAAAAGATTAAAAATGGTACACCTGTATAGGGTATTTACCATGAATAGAGCTCTGGGTGAGTCAGTGAGTGATGAGTGAATGTGAAGGCCTAGGACATTACTGGACACTACTGTAAGCTTTATTAATACTGTACATTTAGGCTACATTAAATTTATAAAGCATGAGATGAAATCAAACGTGAAAAAAAAAGATGCAGGAGACTTGATAAATATAAGATGTATGAGGCTGCTGACAGTATAACATGGCATACTGTTTTATAGGAAACATTTTCTGTGGAAGTAAAAAGAGTACACTCTAACGATAAAAATATACTAGAGTAAATACATAAATCGGCAACAGTCCTTTATTATCAAGTATTATGTACTGTATATATTTGTATGTGCTGTACTTTATATGACTGGCAGCACAGTAGGTTTGTTTACATCAGCATCACCACAAGCATGTGAGTAATGCATTGCCACTATGACATGACAATGACTGCTACATCACAAGGCACAGGAATTTTTCAGCTCCATTTTAACTGTCGTGTATGCTGTCTTTTGTTAACCAAAACATCATTATGTGGCGCCTGACTGTACCACAATTTCTTTATTCAGTCTTCAGTTGATTCAAAGGCCTTTGGGTTGTTTCCAATTTGAGGTTATTATAAATAAAGCTACATTGTTTAGTTTCCAAATATTTGAGTTTTTATTAATTGTATTTGAATGTTACTGATTGTTGTTATTGATTTCTAATTAATTTTGTCATGGATAGGGAAGATGCAGTGTTAGATTTCAATTTTTTGAAATCTGTTGAGAATTAAGCCCAGCATGGGACCTTTCTTGATGAATGTTCGTTACATGTATGCCTAAAAAGAATCTGAATTCTGTAATTGTTACATGTTGTGTCCCAAAATGTCAATTAAGTCAAGGTAGTTGATAGTATTGCTAAAACTTTCTATAGATCTACTGATTTTTATTCTTTGGTTTAGTATGTCAGTTAACTGAGGAAGAGGTATTGAAATCTCCAACTATGATTCTAGATTTATCTCTACCTGTAGATCTGTGAGTTTTGCTTTATATAATTTGAAGCTCTGTTATTAGGTGCACACCCATTGGTGATTGTCCTTTTTGTCATTATGAAATGTTCCTCTTTATCTGTGGTATTATTTCTTGTTTTGAAATTTACTTTATTTTACATTACTATAGTTACTCTTCCTTTTGTGTTTACCATTTGCACAGTGTATCTTCTCCATTCTATTACTTTCAAACTGTGCCTTTATAAAGTGTAATTCTTACAGACACACATAACTGGATTTTGCTTTTTAAATTCAGTCTGACAGTCTCTGCCTTTTAAAAGGAATATTTAGTCCATGTAATATAATGATTGACATGGTTGGGTTTAGGTCTACCATTTTCTTACTTTGTTCATGTCATCTCTGTTTTGTTCCTCTCTTCCTCCTTTTTGGGGGAAGCAGCCTTCTTCAAATTAAAAGAATATAATTTAGCCCTGGCTGGTGTGGCTCAGTGGATTGAGCACAGGCTGCGAACCAAAGGGTCACCCGTTCGATTCCCAGTCAGGGCACATGCCTGGGTTGCGGGCCAGTTCCCCAGTAGGGAGCACTTGAGGCAACCACACATTGATATTTCTTTCCCTCTCTTCCCGTCTGTCTAAAAATGAATAAGTAAAATCTTTAAAAATAAATAAATAAATCTATTATCTTAAAAAATAAAAGAATATAATTAATTTTAATTCCCTTATTGACTTTGCATTAGTTTTCGCTTTGGGTAATACTTTATACACCTTAATTTATCATTATCTACTTAGAGTTAATAGGATATGACTTCACGTACATACAAGGGTGGAGCAAAAGTAGGTTTACAATTGTGAGTATGCAAAACAGTTTATATTATTATTTATGAGTTATTTTATTTTTCATATGAGCGACTGTCAATCTAATTTTGCTCCACCCTCTATAAAAACTTTACTACCCTTGTTCTTTCTGTAGTTGGTTATGAATATTTTTTATCTACATACAATATAAACCTCACTTTAAAATACTATTTTTTTATTTAAAGATATCTTCCAAAAATAAGCAAATTTTTTAAAAGGTCATTTTTTTTTCTATTTACCTATATAGTTACCATTTCTGGTGTTTATTATTTCTCAGTATCCATTTGGTGTCATTCCTTAAATGTGCAATGATGCTAGAAACAGATTCTCAACTTTATTTTATCTGAAAATGTCTATTTTCATTTTTGTGGTGGTGTTTTTATTTTTTGTAATGTGTTTTTTCTCTGACTGCTTTTAGGATATTATTTTTACCTTTGGTTTTCATCAGCATGTAATATTTCTTTTTCTCTCTGACTGATTTCAGGATTTTATTTTTGTTTTTCAGCAGTTGGATTATAATATACTTAGCTGTGGATTTCTTTTCATTTATCCTGCTTGGGGTTTACTGACCTGGGTTGTGTAAAATATATGTCTCCAGATTTAGTTAAGTGTCAGCCATAATTCCTTCAGATGTTTTTCCCCCTCACTTTTATTGTTTATCTGGAACTTCAGTTACATACATGCTGGGTTGCTGGTTGTGCCATAGGTCACTAACGTGTTTTTTCAGTCGTCTTCAATCACTTTTCTCTGTTGTTTAGATTAGATAATTTTCATTGATCTATATTCTATTTCACTGACCCTTTCTTTTGCCATCTCTGATCTTCAGTTAAGCCTACCCAGTGAATTCTTCATTTCGGACACTGTGTTTCTAGTTCTAAAATTTTAGTTTTCATTTGGCCCTTTTAATAATTTCCCTTCTTTTTGAGATTCCCCCTTCTATTCTCTCATTATAATCATCTTTTTCTTTAAGTCCTTAAATATTTATAAAAACCTATTTTTCATTTTTTTTCTTTGCAAATTCCAACATTGAGTCATCTTGAGGTTGATTTCTATTGACCACTTTTTCTCTTTACCATGACTCTTATTTTCCTGTTTTATTGCTGGAGTGGTAACTTTGTGTATAATTGACATCATGACTGAGATGTTGTGGAAACTCTGGATTCTGTTTTCTTCTGAAACATGTTGTATTTTGTTCTGCCAGTCAGTTAAATTATTGAGAGATCACCTTGAGCTTGTGATGGCTTTGTTTTGTATTTTTTGGAGGAGACTAAATTTTGCCTTTAGTTCTAGCATAGCTTCCATGGTTTTAGTACAGTTTTTTTTCATACCCTTAAGATGTGGTCCTCCTTCAGTTTTAATTGAAAGCCCAAGGTGTTTACTACACCATGTAATTCTGTGAAATTCAAACTCCAAACTCTTTTCTTTACTGCAGAGTAGCCATTGAAATCTCAGTTTAGCTCACTTAACTTTCTAGCAATTGTTTTCCTCTTGATTTCCATACATGGGATTTTCTCCCTCAATTTTCAATTGTTTTGGAAGCAAAGAGCTCTATCAGGTCCTGCTGACTCAAGCGAGTAAGAGTGCAGCTTTCTGACTGAGTTCTTGCCATTCTCTCTTAATGCTGAGCACTGCTCTCTGAATAAAGGCTGTATAAATGTGGTTCTCTTTAAGAATTGAACCCATTCCAATTTATGCCTGCTTTTGGGTACTCTTCGGTGCCTATTTTAAAAGGTTGACATCTATATTTTGTTCATATATGGGAGGGTTTTATATATATGGTAGATAAGGGAGGGATAGTACAATATAAGCTTTCATCATTACCAGACCTGGAATGTCAACTATATTTTTTATAAAATTTATTTCATATGGTTAATATATTTCTGATTATGGCCTCATTACTCTGTTTTATATCTATTCACAGATATGAAGAGAGGGCTGCTAAAGACTTGGAACGATACAATAGGCAAATCAAGAGAGCCACTGAACAGGAGTCACAAATACCATTACAAGATAGCAGGAAAAAGATAAAAGCCTCCAGCTCCTGGAACTTGGCACAGAAACCCAAGTTGAAACCATCATTATATAATCAGCCAAAACTTGATGAGCTTTTTCAGTCCCAAATTGAAAAAAAAAAGAACCAAAACATTAAAATAGTTCAAATTCCCTTTTCTATGGAAAACTTTAAAAAAAATTTTGAGAAACACAAGAACTTTGAATTAGAAGAAAAGGACGAAGTTTGCTTGATCCACAATCTCAAGTTTCCTGATGCATGGCTAGTTACATCCAAAACAGAGGTAATGTTATTAAATCCATATAGAGTGGAAGAAGCCCTGCTATTTAAAAGACTTCTTGAGAATCATAAACTTCCTGCAGAACCACTGGAAAAACCAATTATATTAACAGAGAGGTATGGTGAAGTAATATAATCTCTTTAACTCTAAAGACGTGAATCCATACTAGATTAGAAATTGAAGGTAAAAAGCTGAAAGTGTTGCTCTGGCTAGGTTTCTCAGCTGGTTAGAACATTGTTCTGATTCACCAAGGTTGCGGGCTTAATCCCTGGTCAGGGCACATAGCAACAATCAACCAACAAATGCATGGACAAGTAGAACAACAAAGTTAATACCTCTCTGTCTCTTTCTCTCTCAAATCACTACATAAAAATTTTTGAAAAGTCAAAGGTGTTTTTTAGTAAAGTGAGATTCACTTAAAGAAACCTTTTAAAAACTTTATTTCTAATTTTCAGTGGAATTAATTTCTTTTAAATAATTAGAAAATATTCTACATAGTTCTACAGTTCATAAATATGGAGTTCAGTTCTCTTCCTGTACATTAGTGACTTCCTTAGGATAATTTTGAAGTTAGGATGTCATAAATCTTCTTCAATAGTTTGATCTTTAACATTTAAAAATATACCAAAATAGAATTAAACAGTGAATACCTTTATCAACAATGTTCGAGATTTTGCTACATTTATTGTGTCTGCCCTTGTGTATGTATGTGCTTATTTTCTTTCCTTCACTAAAGTATTTTAGAACAATTCCTACCCATCTTTCAGTGTACATCTCTCAAAAATGGCTATTTTATTACCTAACCTCAATGCTTTTTTCATAATTATGCAATAATAATTCCTTGGAATTGTTCCTCATTATCTCAAAATGTCTTTTCTATAGCTTTTAAAAATTTAATTTGGAAGTAAACAGAGTCAATCACTATATTTTGTAATGCTCACAAATCTCTTTTAATACCACACCATCAATTTTTTGTTGATTCTGACATTTGTTCATTGGAATGTCTTGTCTGAGTTTGTCTCTTGCTTCCTTGTGATGGTAGTCAACTTGTTTTTCCCTCTCCTGTATTTAAATGAAAGTTAGCTCAGGAGGATTGAATAGATTTAGGTTCTACTTTCTGGTAAGACTGCTTCATAGATGGTACTATGTGCTTTATATTTCATCACATCAAAAGGCACTTATCACTGGATTCAGCTGCTGATAGCCTGATCCTCCACCTTAAAGTTTCCTATCAACCTTTTTATTTAATGGTTTTATCCTTTATTATTATTGCCTGAACTAACTTTATTATAGATTATAAAACAGGGAATTTCATTTTCATATCCTATATGCAGATATTATTGTCTGTAAAAATGAATAACTGATAATGTTAATATTCCGTTTTTTGTACTTACTATTTCTTTTTTAGTCTGACACAAGTAGAAGAGAATCATGAACAACAAAGGAGATAAAAGCCTAAAATTAAAAAGATAACTAGAATTTGTTTTCCAGGACACATCACTAAATAATTATGTTTCAGACTTCTAAGAATAAATCAAAGTTATTTATAAAATATATTAAAACCTTCATGTTAAAGACCCTGTCACAAGAAAGGGAAAAAAAGGGGACCAAAACACAGAAAAATATTTGCTGAAGTTATCTCTATAATTAAGGCAACATTAATCATTAAAATTCAGCATCTTTTGTACTATAGATTGGCTTAGGACTCTGTCAAAGAATGAATCAGAAAAAGAATTAATGTAGCCTTAGGCTGTATTAAAACAGTTCAAATAGCTGATACTTTTTCTTTATTCCCTTAAAAAGAACTAGGGTGTGTCTGGTATTTTCTGAAATGTGACATCCCCATCACAGTTAATACTAAGTTTTTTTAGAACGGAGCTATAGACGGTAATTATGGATACAGCTCAGTTTTCTCACTAGAATTCTAATAAGGATTATATAGCTTATATCTGAAGAGCATAATTTAGATATCTATAAAATACAAAGTAAGATCTCAATAATAATAATGACAATGGTTAATGTTTATTGAGCCTTATGATAGGAACTTTACTAAGCTCTTTACACCTTTCATAAGGTGGAAAGATTTCATGATCTTTCCACCTTATGAGAGAGAGATAAAACTATTATCCATATTTTACAGATGAGGAAACTGAAACACAGAACTGTTAAGTAACTTACCTAGGTTCACACAGCTATTGAATACTTGGATTCAGTTGTCCAATCTAAACAGTAACTGTGGAGCCTGTACCATTTGTTGCTACGCTATATCATCATCATCATTACCACTGAATCTCAGATTGATTTTCTGGTTAGACCAGTGAGAACACACCTGATCTGTAGGCAAAGCTTTCCTCTCTCTGACAGTCTGCTCCCACAGCCCATGGCGTCCTCTACCTTTCAAAGATGAAAAGCAAAAACATCTGTGCATTTACTTTTTCTTGTAATGAAGAAATAGCTAGCAACTTATAATCTTGTACTGGAACATAGAACAAGTACCTTGTATACCTAAGACAGTATCTATCACTTGGTAGACACTCAAATATTCATTGACTAAATAGAAAAATGGTAACCACTCACATATCAACCCCAATAGACACTTGATTGTAAAAACATGTTTGAGCACTATGGTCAAGCCTGAAACCAACATAAAAGGCTAATTTGTGCCTTAGATAATCTTTGGCTATCTCAGAATTTTGTTTAAAGCCTGCACTACTCAGAATCATTTCATATGCCACCTTTGGCACACATGCCATATCTACAATAGACTAAAGGAAGCTCTCCCAAGGTCTGAATTACTAAATTCATAAATTCCTGGGAGAAAAAGATAATATGTTTATCTTTTTATTACTGAAGAAACCTTGACTAACAATTGAAAATTATGTAGTGTGGACCACTTGAGTAACTTGACAATGTATTATTGTGTGTTTAAAGGTATAAATGGCATTATTTATAAATAAACTGTTCATTTGTATTAGAGAGAGCACATTCTTTTACTTTACATGTCATTTGTAACATAGAAGATAAAAACTTTCTCATATCTGTTCTTCCTGCTTATGTAAATTGTGTGTAATAGGTCTATAAAATATTAACAAAAATGTAAAAAAATGAAGTTCCTTACACAGCTATTTATACCTTTGTATTTTGGTTAGTAATAATAATTTTTAAAAGGACCTTGGATTACTTTTTTCATAAATTTTTTATTTTCTTTTCATATTTAATAAATTAAAGGGCCATTATTTCTTTTTCAGTCTTTTTAATGGATCTCATTATTTAGAGATTTTATATAAAATGACAGCAGATGACCAAAGATCCAGTGGATCAACTTACCTGTCTGATCCTCGTCTTACAGCAAATGGTTTCAAGATAAAATTGATACCAGGTATGATGATATGGTTTAATATTTCCTGACTTGGAAAAATAAATCGTGTTCCAAGAGACAACATTTGTGTTTCATAATTTAGAGATATCATGGTATATTTTTGTCTTTCCAAAAGTATGTCAGTTGTGTAAAAATAGTCATATTTGAAACATGTCACATCTGTCTGAAATAAGCAAGTTTAGCATCTCTTTCAGATCGTTGCCTTGCATTTTCACTTTCATAACTAATCAGGTAGCTTCATTGTAATTTTTGCCATCCTTTGTCACAATATTCACACTGCCTTTGTTTAGCTAAGTTATTTAATACTCCTTTAAATGATGAAGCAGAAGTAAATATGCAGCTTATTGAAATGACCTAACAAAAATGGACATTTTTTAACAATTTTTATTTATTTATTTTTAGAGAGAGGGGAAGTTAGGGGGAGAAACATCAGTGTGAGAGAAGCATCAGTTACCTCTCCTGTGTGCCCCAACCAGGGATCAAACTCACAACCCAGGCTTGTGCTCTGACCAGGAATCTAATCCGCATCTTTTTCTTTGCAGGGACAATGCTCAGCCGACTGAGCCATACCAGTCAGGACACATCTTTCTTTTTTTTTTTTAAATCATGTACTTCTTTTGTCAATTAAATGTATAATATCAGTACTCTTACTATTTGGAGAGTAGATGATTTGATTCCATGGCTTTGCTAAAAAGACTATGTGATAACACTATGTTTGCTATGGAAATTCACTGGGTGGGGAGAAAAAAGAATCCTGGTTAGGAGACCTCAGTTTTCCTGGGAGGCTCTTTCTCTGTTCTTTCATAGTTTCCATTCTGCCTTCTGCCTTAGCTTTCTCCGTTGGTATCAAGAGGTACAAAGGCACCATGAAGAGTAATACTACTCTTCCCCCTTCCCAGCCATTTCAAAACTTGTCATGACCAAAGTGTATAAAAACAAAGTCCAACCAAAAGATTTTTAAAGGAATGTTTTACTGAGACTGGAAAAGAAATAAGTAAAATAATAATAATAATAATAATAATATACAAAACCATGAAATTTAGATATATACTAAAAATACTTTGATATTCTAAACTTTAACTAATTTTACCTGACTTTACCAGTTTTAAGGGTACCTACTCTAAACTTCTTACCTCCTGCCTCAATCTTGGATATTTAGATTTGGAATAAAGAGTGTCTAAGTCCCAACTCTGCCATTTAAGAACTGTGTTTATGGGAAAGTGAGTTAGCCTAAATGTTTCCTCAGCAATAACAACTAGTAATTATTCAATAATTATTATGTATAGGACACTGTTCTTAATGTTAATATATTAATTTATTAATCTTTCTAATAGCCCTAGTAAGTAGGCTCTATTGCCATCCCCATTTTATAGGTGGAAAAATCAAGGCACAGAAAGTTAAGTTTGCTTAAGAGGACACAGTTAATTGTAGAACCAGGATTTGAACCCACACAATCTGCCTTTAGAGCCTGGCTGTTAACAAATGTGGTATATCGCTTCCCTATTCAAATTGAGATGCTTATTTCATGAAGTAGTGGGCAACTAGACAAAAATGCTTATATCAGTCAGCATAGTGTGTAGCAATAATAGGTCTTAAAAAATGTTAGGTATTCAGATATTCTTCTTCCCATCTTCTAGCACTTCTTTCTGATCTAAACTGACTTGTCTTAATGTCTTTTAGTCCTCATAGAAAGTTTTCTTCTTTGGGACCCCTAGCATCTTACAGATTTATTCTCAGTGTGAAACAAGGTGTGTGTGTTGTGTGTTGTGTAGCAAGATATTTTTTTTCTAATTAACTCTTTGGTGTTGATGGCTGGTGCCATTTTTTCCCTAAAAGATGTCATCACAGTGATTTTTTTAAAGTTAGGATAACTACCCTATCTATTCCAAAAGTATGTTTATTTTTGAGTAAGTATCAGTCTGACAGATGCTTTAAGCTCTTAGCTTATAGTGTTTTTAAAGTCCTATTGAATGCCAGTACTTTGCATGGTACCAAAGATGTAAAAATGAATAAAACAGTCACCTGCAAACTTACTTGGTTTGTTTGCGTTTAACTTAGATTATCATCAGCATTATTTCTTTTGTCAACAACAGATCAGATTAAAAACATTCATGTTTTCTTTCTTAATTTTTTTGGCTTTTTCCCTTTATTTTATGCCATGTTTCTTAAAGCCCCTTTCTCTTTTAGTGAGAGTTTTGTTGTATTGGACTTAACTTTGGGTCAACATTTTGCCAGTTTTCACAAAACATCTTTAGATACAGATGAAGGCATATGAAAGACAATAAGAATACATCTGTCTTTGAGGGAAAAAATTCTGAATATGACTCTAAGAACTTTGTTTATTAATGGACATAGCTTTTTGTTCTGCATCAATGAGTTCCGTGTTTTAGGAGATGAAAACTTGTCAAACCACTTATTAAATTGAAGTATTTTCCCCTGAAAATTAGGAAGCATTTCACAGAATTTTTTAGAAACTTCTTGAAAGTTTATTGTTACGTAGTTCCAAATGTCTCTTAAGTTTTCCATATCTGAATTTTGCAAGACAGAAATTAAAATACTGCTCAGTTTCCTCATCTGTTGCCAAATACTTTTTACCCGTGTCCACAAGTAATTCTGTGAAATGTGTACTATTTTCCAGGGCAAATGTAGTCAGTTTTAGGCTTTTCATTGAAATCATATTATAAAAGGCATAGAACCAGCAATAGGGGCAAGTTCTTGATTGGTATTTTGTAAATTTCCATATCTATCTATATACATATAGATGCTTATGTAAAAAGATGTGAACTAGAATATTCTGCTACCTCCTCTTTGCCTATCTAAACCTTATTTCAATCCCCATTCAAGTTCACTGCTTGCTCATACTCTCATTTTGTCTCCGTTCACCGAACTCTGTATTTTATCACTTAAGGATTGGTTATATATCTTCTTATACTAGTCTCCAATTGCGTGCGTCCTGGGAAAAACATTAGGATGCCTATGCTGTTCAGTATACTACTATTGCATCTACCATCACATTAAGGAATGAGTCTGTAACTGAAAATAGCTTAGGGATAGGATCATTGACGTACCAGGATCTGAAACTCTTCAAGCTACATCAATCCTCTTTTTTTTTTAATTCCTCCATTTATACCTACAACTTACACTACTTTCCAACGTTGAGCTATATCTCATTTTCTTAACTTTAAGGTAACATTGTAGAGACTTCAATATTAAGAACACTGTTACACATATATAGCCAAAGAAAATAAGTCTTTGCTATTTTCCAAAATCAGAAGGCATTCTAGCACCCAATTTGATGCTTTGGAATGTGTGCTGTTATAAATATTTTACCTAATTATATATTCAATCATATAGCTAGTTTTTAGTTTTATTTTCATCAACTTATTTAAAGTAGGTTAAATAATAGATAACGTGTCAATTTTAAACACTGTCCTAGTAAAATATTTTTAGTAAACCTTAGTATTTCATTTCCTCAAATTACTAATATATTAATACGTAACTCACTGTGCTGATAATCATTTTATAATATATGTCTATCAAATCACCACATTGTACATCTTAAACTCACCATGTTAGTTATATCTCAATAAAGCTGGAAAAAAGTTCCTGTATGAGTATTTTTATAATGATCTGTAAATTAAAGTAATCCATGTCTTTAAGTTAGATATTAAACCAGTAGGATGGAATTTGAACAGCAACAGTTGTTAAAACACTTAGAGCAGTTTTATTTTAATAAATATCACAGGACTCCATTTTCTCGCCAAAGAAAGAAATCTTCTGAACAAATGTGGGGAACAGAACAGCAGTCACTGACATTCAGTGATATAAAGCTCATGTGGTATCCGTGAACACTTATGACTTAATGTGAATATGAAACCCTATGGGAAATTACTATTTGTCCTCCGAAAAAGAAACTAAACTTTGTCTTGACTGTCTTACAGTCTAACGAAGGTTCACTAAATAAAACAGTGGTTTTGTTTTTAATAGGTATTTTCTGGAATGTAATTTAAACACAATTAAACTAATGATATATATGGGTTTTTTTTTTTTTTTATCTTTTAGGAGTTTCCATTGCTGAAAATTACTTGGAAATAGAAGGAATGGCTAACTGTCTTCCATTCTATGGAGTGATGGATTTAAAAGAAATTCTTAATGCTATATTCAACAAAAATGCAAAAGAAGTTTTTGAATGTAGACCTCGCAAAGTGATAAGTTATTTAGAGGTATGCATTATTCCATTATGTAGGTTGGCTTAGGTTTTGAGATACTTACCTGTTCCTTAATAAAATAATAAGTGGTTTCAAAATAGTAAATTTCCTGTAAAGTTTATTATTATTTACGAGAAGCAAGTACTATTAAAGAAAGAAAACTCGTTTAAGACCGACTGGTTGTGGTAAACTCTGTCGTGGATCTTTACTGTAACACTATCCCTTGAGTACATATTGAGGAAAAAAGCTTTATGCATGAGACATTTTGTAGTGAAGTTCTTTTTGTTGTCTGGTTTTTGATTTTTGGAAGGGATTCGAAATTGCTCCACCTTTATACCAAATACTTGTTTAAAAAGAACTGTAATGAGATTTTAAGCCATGATCTTTTCAAGAGCAAAAGGGAAGAGGGAAAATGAAAGATGTAGATCACAGGTGGCAACCATAAGGCCCACAGGCCAAATCCGGCCCTCCACCTTGTTTCTACCCAGCAGCAGCACCAAGCTCCCACTTAACTATTAAGAAGTAGTTACATTTATATAGTCCTGAAATTACATTTGGCTGTTCGAAGGCCACCACAAGGCTGATGTGGCCCCCGGTGAGAATGAGTTTGACACCCCTGATATAGATTATTAAATAAATGGAAATTTTAGTTTTCTAGCAGTGTCTGCCACAAATGAGGAATGTAGCAGTCGGTTAAAAAAATGAATTCAAAGGTAATAGAGGATGGAGGATGGTTGTAAACTTTTAAATGTCCAAATATAAGTTAGTGGTGGAAAAACAATAGTAATTGTCTCCACATTTGAGGTTTTATCCCTCAAGGTATTATTTTTAAAATAAACATGATCTTTAATAAAATTTGTTTTCTCCCTTTTAAGAAATGGGCTGTTTTCATTTTAGACTACATTCGTAGTCTGCCCATTGCATTCTGAGGGTCAGACTTCCTCAACAGGGAGGTCCACTTTTTTCCATTTCTGAAGATTGTATTCAGTAGCATTTTGTGAGTCCTTCAAAAGCTTTGTCTTGTGGAACTTCCCAGCCTATTTGAGGCAGTTCAACATAGCTAGTTTCTAGAGTTGGAGAAGTAAATGTTTGTTTTGTGAAAGAGTTAATATTAATTTAAATAAAGGTTGAAGGACTTGTAGGTAGTGGTTTGTATACTGAAGAACCCTTTGAGAAGAAGTAAGTTTTCAGAAATAACAGGAAAAAGGTGTTGGGATTAGATATAAATATTTTTGCTAATACTATACCTCTTATTACGTTAAGGTAATAGTAGATGTAATTCTTAAGGAAGATAGTCTAGGAAAAATGAGAGCTCCTATCAGAGCCACAGGAATGCTTCATTTAAGGTAAGTCTAATTAGATGAAACTGAGAAAGATAAAAGACTAAAAAGAGAACCAAGAGAGGGGTGGATATAAAAAGTCAAGGGAGGAAAGAAATTTAAATATAATTAAGTAGTATCACATTTTTTATAGGGTAGTAGTTGCTAGAAGACCATAGCTGTGACTGCTAAGTGGCAGTAATAACCTTGAAGACACACATAATGGAAAAATAGTAGACATGAAAGACATTTATTTGCCAATGGTCAAGGAGTGGGGTAGTGGTAAAAAAGTGATAAGATGATGCAGCAAGTCATATAGTGGTGAATGGAAGAAAAGAGAAACTAGCATGTGTGTATTGAATTTGGTAGAAAAGATTGACTATAAAAGATTGGAGAGCAGATGTTGCAAAGAGGCAGGAAGGAAGATGGGATATAAGTTTTAGAAAGAAGAAATTGTTCTTTGAATGAAAGGGCAAAGAGGGGAGGGAAAGTGAATGTAAAAATATTTTGAGGTAAACTTGACAGAAGTCATACATGATTCATGTGCTAAAGGACTAGAATTACCTACTGAGAGTGAAGGGGCTGCAGAGACATTGGGGATTTGGGTGTAGTAGAAAAGATTTGAAAATGAGAGCTGTTGACACTCTAAAAGAAGTTGATTAGAGAAGAAGATTTTCAGGTGCTCCTAAAAGCTAATATTGAGGGCTCCTAAGAGCTAACACTGGTGTTGGATCCAGCCAGTTTTGTCATTCCCCAATAGTGCTTGGTAGATTTACCCAAAGGTTGGGCATAGCAACATGACTGGTGGAAGAACAAAAGGGTATGTGAAGAAATGTGAACACATTATATATACAAAGAACTATTTCAGTTGTGAGAAGGATATAAAGGTTTTAGTAGGACTCTAGAAGGAATGCAGGAAGCTAGAGATAGTATCCTTTATTTCTTACTCATTATTCATATCTTAAGTAGGGAAAGATGACGGAGGGTGCTAGTGGGCCATGAGAAAAAGGAGGGATTGTGGAGATTAAAGGTCAAATTGAAGAAAGAGAATAGGTTAGTTGGAATCAAAGAGTAGGAGGGTGGGAAATTTAATGGGAGAGGATGTATGGTAGAGAGAATGTTAGAATGCAAGATCTTCAAAGCCCCAAAATTTTTAAAAAAATAAATATTAAAAGAAGCCAGCTTTACTAATACTATTTTACCCTCAAACTAGTTTCATCTCAGAAAAGAGCACTACCATACCAAAAATGGAGACATGATACATGATTCTGCATCCCTCATAACCAGTTTACCAGCAAGTCTTGACTACCTCCAACTCATATCAGGAGTCTTTACACCTCCCTCTGTCTTCACCACTATCATGCTAATCAAAAACACTTACTAGGACTACAGTGATTGTCTCAAACCATACTTAATACAACAGCCAGATATAAATTGTAAAGTCAAAGTCAGGCTCTTGCTTAAAAATCCCCTGGTTACTACCCTGTGCATTCAGATTAAAACCCAGATTGTTTACCCCCTCTTAAAGGGTGATCTGCTTCCTGCTTCACTACCTTTCTTGCCCCTTTTTTCCCTTTAGTAACTATGCTGCACTTACACTGATCATTTGATTCTTTCTGTTCCCTCTGCCTAAATGCTTTTCTTTACCCATGATATTTGCATCCTGGTTCCTTGTTTAAATTAAAGCTTAAATGTCACCTCCAGGACGCTTTTCCTAACCACACAATTATTTTCAATCATGTTGCTCAGTTTAAATTTATACATATTACTCACTTAAATTTTATTTGTCTTTTTGCGTTTTCTGTTTCTTTGAACTAAAATGTAAATTTCACAAGAGCAAGATCTCGTTTGTCATATTCTCTGCTGTATTCTAGAACCTACAACAGTCTCTAACTATCACATAATTCATGCTTAATAAGTATTGAGTGAATGAATAATAAAAAGAATATAATCAATTTTCCTTCCTGCCAGGAATAACATATTCCTTCTTCAGGGTATATCATGGTAAAATGTACGGCTTTCTCTTCATAGGGGGAAGCAGTGCGCCTATCTAGACAGTTACCCATGTATTTATCAAAGGAGGACATCCAAGACATCATCTGCAGAATGAAGCACCAATTTCGAAATGAAATTAAAGGGTGTGTTCATGGTCGCCCATTTTTTCATCATTTAACCCATCTTCCAGAAGACACATGATTAAATATGTTTGAGAAAATTTCTGTTGAAATTGATTTGGTCATAAGTACGAATTAGTTTTTAAACCATGTCTGTACTGTATCAAATGCTTATTTTATAAGTGAGGGTTCACTGGCTTGTATGTATATTGAGAAAAAAAGTTTTAAACTGAAATAAAAACTGACATAGACTCTTCATTTTATTTTGAAGACCCAGCCTTTATTATAATTGGTTGTAAACACCAAAATGGAAAATACCTAGTATTTTTGGGTGGTTGATGTTCTAGGTGCTATGGACTGAATTGTGTCCCCAAAATTTGTGTTGAAGCCCTAACCCCCAATGTCATGGTATTTGAAGATGGTAAAAGTAATTACCTTTGGAGGTAATTAGTTTTAGATGAAGTCATAAGGGTGGGGCCATAATGGTGGCATTAGTGCCCTTATAGGAAGAACCACCAGAAAGTTTGCTCTTTTCTCCCCCTGCCCCATGTGAGGATATGGAGAGAAGATGGCCTTCAGGAGCCAACCTTGATCATGGATTTTTAGCCTCTAGAACTCAGAAAAATATATGTAGTTTAAGTACTAGTCTAGTATTTTTTTATGGCAGTATGAGCTAATATACTGGGTCAGTCTCGTGCAGGTAGAAATGATACAGACTTAGCTGACATTTGACAGAAGTTGCCAATCCTTGTTCAGAGTAAAATGATGAGACAGGAGGTGGGAGAAAGTAAGAGAATGGAGGAAAAAACATAACTTCGAGAATTCTGCCATTTACCTCTATTGGGGGGGTAACAGTTTAGAAGTTGCTGTCTCATATGGAAATTATTGGGCTTTGGGGTTAAAATTCATCAGAGAGCTTGGGAAGATCTACATGTTTAACAGAAAATTTAGGTTAAGATTATTCATTCTTCCTGTGTCCTTTGAAAAACCAGGTCCCACAGTACATCAAGATACAAAAAAAAATTGAAACATGATTTAAAAAAATGTATTTCTTCAATAAAGTAAAATATACTGGATACCATGTCCACACCCACACCACCTTCCATATTTCTCAAGGAGAATTTTTTAATTCTCAAGATCCTTATAGGAGGTGCAAATTGTGATACCTGGAAGTTCTGCCTGTAGTCAGGCCTTCTATGAACATTGTCCTTTTTTTCCATAACCTAAATACTATTTCTTCCTCACTAACCCCTTTAAAAATTGGAGGCCCTTCTCAGACCTTTCTGGGAGTACACCTTTTTTAATTTACTAGGTAAATTGAGGAAAGAGAAGCTCATAGAGATACAGAGGATGATGAAATTTGCATCATACACTTGTACCAGCCCTAAGCGAAATTTTGGAATCATTTTCCAACTGATGCTGTTTAATAAGAGATCTTAAAATGGCCTCTTAGATGAATAAACGTGTTCCTTTTTCTTTCCAGTTCTGGATTCTGCCAAATTAAGTTAGTAGTAATGACAGCAGGTATTTACCATCTATTTGCTGGTTACACTGCACTTATCATGTATGATCTCATTTGATCTTCACAATAGGATTGTAGGTACTATTGAGACAACCCAGAACTCAAGTTCTTTACCTTTATGCTGACTCCAATGAATAGGACCTAAGGAGTCTTTAGGGACAACGGAAGTATTTGGGGGAAAATATAAGAAGTATAAAACACATCCTGCTAGATCAACTTTAGGCCGCTGGGGATTTTTTTTCTAACAGGAGTCTGGGGTAGCATAGATGGATGGGATCAGGGCTGGTTCTTCCTGGTTCCCAAGGCAATGAAGGCCCAAGCCCTGCCCCCATGAGCCACCCCATCTCCCACAAGCGCTTGCAGTATCCCCTGCACTTGCAGTATCCCCTGCGCTGTGGGACAAAATGAGTGAGCGGTAGTGAAGGTGAAAGCCAGGGTCACAGGATGGAGGTAATGGCCACTGTAGGCTGGAGAGACAGCTCTGGGAAGTAAAGGTGAGGCAGGAATATATGGAGGAGAAAGGTGGCCTCCTCACAACTGCCAATTTTCCTCATTAGGTTGGGACTTGGCGGGGGAGAGGGAAGACTTCAGGTGTGAATACACCAAAGTGCTCTTAAGACCCAAGGGCTTTTACTTGGGATTTTAGCCCAGGCTATAGGACAAGGTTGACACCAAACCATGCGGAGGTGAGGCCTGTAGGCCCCTTTTACCTGGACGTTTTGCGATGCCTATGATGTTTTAGATATTGCACATACTGAAAAATGTTAGGTCCAAATTCAGATGGACAGGTTTTTGTGATTTTTATTGGCTGTTTGAGTCTCTGTGATCTTACCCAGATTTTGTGGCTGAAATAGCAGGAATTGTAACCTGCCCCACCACAACCTACATTTCTTACATAAAAATATGATTATGACCTATTTATTGGGCACCCAATAAGTTGCTAAGCAAATTAAAATTCCAGTAATTATATAAAAGTATTTAAGTGAACTAGACTTGTTCTTGGGATTGACACATTCTAGATTGAGTCAGACAAACCAGTGTTCATGGATTTATCATTGCTAAAGAGAATCTGAGGTGACCTAATCCAACCATTTTACAGACAAGAAAATAGAACCCAGAATTATTAAATGAGTTACCCACAGCTGAGTCCCCACAGCTGGTTGGTACTCTACTAGTTCCACTTTAAATTGTGGTATTACCATAAACTAAAAGGAAGGTAAGCACAAAGAAAAGTGTGCTGCAAAGCCAAATCTGAAAATGTTGAGATTGTGAACTACTTCCCTTTATAAGCATGAGTAATCATTCGGTTACCTTGTTCTAGATCTTTGGGTTGATCTAACCTAAACTTTAAATTTTTCATCTTCAAAACCATTGTTTAGAACAACACAATTGGCCTCTCACCACTGCTGCCTTGACATTGCTTTCTCTGCTTGCCTATTTTTATACACTTTTTATTCCTCCTCAAACCACTACAAATTAATGTAAAGATCCCTTTACTTTTTAAGTCCTGTCCCAGTGGTTATAAAATTTGAGGCACACTTAGAGAACCATTGTCCTATTGTAAGTCAGTTTCTCTGACAATCTCAAGTCCAATTCTTTTAGCCCATATTTTTTCTTATTACTAAAATCTGTTACCTCATTATATTTAAAAAAAAACAAAACTAAAACTTAGAAGCCCTCACCCTGATTGTGCTTCTAGACATTTATTTCTTCATCTCTGAAATGAAGATGTTGAATTTGACCCCCAGGTACACAATCATTTCTTAGATTCTGTAATTTTGTTTTTTCCTATTCTCTCTTGAATATTTTTTAGCAGGAATGGAATGACTTCTTTTCATTAATCACCACTACATTACTATTGACCATATTTAAATGCCTCTGACTAGCTCATTTTTTCCATAAAATCTTTTAAATCGAGGGAAAGGTCAATTTCTTCTACACTACTCAAATTGAACTTGAAATCACTATAACAAATTCCATCTCCAGTTTAGTTGTACAGGTATATTTATTCCTTTGTTTACTCAGTGGCATTTATTGAATGTCAGTCTTAGTGCTGAACACAATGTAGAGAGAAGACATCCTTTGCCCTCTAGAGGAGAGAAACTTGCAGTGTAACATAGGTATTATGTAGATATGTGGTATATATACTGTGGAAACAGAGGGGTATCCACTCCCACTTTGGAGAAACTTAGGGAAGAAACTAGAAGAAAGAAAGGAAGGGTCTTACAGGTAGAGAGGACAGCATGTGGCAGTGCATTGGTGAGTGCAAGGAATTCTATCAGTGTATCACTAGGTCTTCAGTGAATGAAGATTGGATTAGAATGATAGTACCTTGATCATAAAGGTTCTCATAAACCTCTAAGGATTTGGGAAATATTCTCCTAAGGAATGTAGAAATCATCAAAATTTTTAAGCAGGAAAGGACACAGTAAGTTCAGAATACTTGAGCCAAGTGAGTAGTCTACTGGAGAATTCAGACAGCATGAGTGATCCAAACAGAGAGAGAGGCTCTGTGGTAACAAACAAAGTCTACCTGACATTGAGGTCCTTATAATCGTGCATGAGTTTTCACTTTAAAGACTCTGGGATGACACCATAACAGAATTAAAGTGGAAATAATGTCTCTCCCCATATTGCTAATTCATGGTAGTAGTAATAGATTACTGGAAGAATGGAGGGTCATTTGCCTTTCCTTTGATTTCAGCCAGTCCTGAGTTCCTTACAGACTAGAAAAATCAATCTCTTTTAAAAAGATGATTAAATCTGGTGTTTAAATTTTAACTTAGACTTGTATCTGGGGCCATTTGGAAACCAACCTACAGTTTCTAGTTGTTCCTTAAATAAAACACAGGGTCCAACAGAAATAAGGCCTCTGTGAGTGTGGTTGGTAGGGTAATAATATGGGTGTAATTAATAATTTATAGTTTTGATTTGAACATTTTGCTTAAAATGTCATATGGTGTGCTTGAGTGTGATATTGTTACAGAATTACATACTTATGATACTTCTTTGTATCATACTTATTTGTAATAAAAGATTTTTTTAATTGTGCTAGACCCTGTATATTTATTTATAAAGGACTTACATATTCAAATATAGTTTTCCGGGTAGCATTTATGTTCAGATGCTTAACAAGACAAGCTAATGGTTGAAAGATTTAGAATTATCTTCAATGTTGAACTTACTTTATTTTTAAGAACTTTTCTCATGGGCATTTTAATTATGTTCTATAATTTAGATCATAGAAATGAATGACAAGAAGAAACAGGCAAGAAATTATGAATGGATTGAACATATTTTTGGAAGAAAATGGTATGTTTTCTAAAGCTAACTTACTATTATTTTAAAGGACATTTTTATTTTTAAATTTGCTTTCATCTTATCTAAAGACATTGATAAATTACAGCAAATTAACTTGCAAAACAGTGATGCTATTCTGCCCAAAAATATAGGAGGTCCCCAGCTTATGATGGCTCGACTTGTTTTTTCCTGTTTATGATGGTGCAAAAGCAGTACAAATTCAGGAGAAACTGTACTTCCAAATTTTGAATGTCGATCTTTTCCTGAGCTAGTGATATGTGATATGCTGTGTGATACTCTTGTCATGATGTTGGGCAGCAGCAGCAGCAATCCACAGCTCCCACTCAGGCACAAGATCATGAGGGTAAACAACCCATACTTTACAGTGTACTGTGTTGCCACCATTTTTGGAAAATGTGTTCTGCACGTTTAAGCTGTGATATTCATTACATTAGGTATATTAAATGCACTTTTGACTTAGGAATCCTATTTTCACCTTATGATGGGTTTATCTGAATGTAACCCCACTGAAAGTTGAGGAACATCTGTGTATTATAAGTAACTCACTAATAACAGCAAAAAAATTTTTATGTGTCTTTACATGTAATTAACTAAATGTAATATAAGGTACTTATTATCTCTTTGGAAGTTTGCAGTGTTTTTGGTCTTTTCTCCTTACTTCTCTAGTGATATAAAAATCTATTACAGACCCTACATTTTCCCACATACATAGTGATGATCCTTAATGTTCCAGATAAAAACAAAATTTCTCCTCCACACATGCATTTTCCAACTTGTCAAAGATGTTATAGGAGCAATCAAGTTTAAGCTATTTTCATACTTAAAACCAGAATAAAAGCCAAACAGGGGTAGAATCAAGAGTGGGAGGTGGGGAGGGGTGGGGCAGGGAGGAGTAGTGGGGGGGAAATGGAGACAACTATCCTTGAACAATATAAATAAATAAATAAATAAATAAATAAATAAATATTTTTTAAAAACAACAACCCAAAATAAAATGTGCAATTCTTCTCTGCTCCTGAGGTTGGAAGAAGAGTACTTCATGTTTTCTAGGTTTCTTCAGATGACAACTTTGAGGATATTCTGTGTATACTAGTGTATGGGTATGGCCTAAGTCAGCTCTTCTCAGACTTTAATAAGCATATGAATCTCCTGGTCATCTGGTAAAAATATATGTCTTATTCAATAGGTCTGGGATAGGGTCCGATATTTTGCATTTCTAACAAGTTCTCAGGTGATGCTTATGCTACTGGTTTAGGAAGAACACTTCAGTTAACGAGAGCACACACAACACTTTGGCTAAATGAGATATAATACAGGTACATTTTTAACCCAAACATATTCTAAAAATTAAATAATCAGAATATGAGTCTGACTGTGGTTCTCCCTTTTCTTGGGGAAGTGAGATTTAGGTTTTCTTACGGGTTTTCTCATTTTTTAAAGGAAATTTGTATAGTCTCAAAAATGTTATTGAGGTAGCTGGCTCCACAATGGCCACCATCAGTTGTTTACCTTCTTATGCACACACATTTCTTTGTTAAGAGATGGAGTCTGTTCCTTCACTCTCTTGAATCTGGGCTAGTTTATGATTACTTTGACTATAAGATTATAACAGAAGGCATTCTACATGCCTTCCAAGGCAAAGTCATAGAAGCTTTGCAGCTTTTCTATCTTGAAACAGTTTCTCTGAGTAAGTCAATTACCTGATAAGTCAATTTACCCAAAGTCTCCCATTCTATAGGAAAGTGCAAAATAACTAGGTGAAGAGGCCGTGTGCAGAAAGAGATGTTTGACTAGCTGGTTCCCAGTTATTCAGCCGTACTATCTCAGGTGCCAGATATTGAGTGTAGACTTTGTAGAGTCCTTGTGCTTCTGTCCCTGTACTTTCTCCCACATTGCACATGGGCCTAAATATATCCAGATAATCTGTTCTTTATTTTCTCTTTCCCAGCCACCAATTATACCTCCCTTTTCCTTAATTTAATTAATTTTGTCTAAGTGTTAAAGCAAAAGGAATTAGATTAAAAGGAATTTATATCATTAATGATATAAATATGCATTCTGTCATAAAAGGGGGAAAACTATGTGAATGACTGGGATATTTGGATTTTTAAGATTTTAAGGAATCAGTTTGCATTGACTTAACCTATGATTGAATTTCTGACAATTTAGGGATATGTACTTTAGGGAAAATATGTACTCTCATAAAAATGTTAAGACTGATTCTTATATTACATTTTCTTTTTCTCAAAGGAGGAAGAAACAACATGTAAGTCAAGATAGTTCAAAAGAAACATGATGTATCAGTGAAATATACAAATGTCTTTTAAACATAAACCTTTATTCAAATTTAAGTCATATATTGTCTATATTTAAGAATCAAGATGTACATTTGCCCTGATGGGTATGGTTCAGTAGGTTGGGCATCATCCCACAAAGTGAAAGATCACTGGTTCGATACCTGGTCAGGGCACATGCCTGGGTTGCAGGTTTGGTTCCCACTGGGGCACATGCAAGAGGCAACCCATCAATGTTTCTCACATTAGTGGTTCTCTCTCTCTTTCTCCTTCCATTCCCTTCCCCTCTCTCTAATAATAAATAAATAAAATCTTTAAAAAAAGTATCAATAATAGAGTAATATAAGATTGTGGGCCCTGGAGTTAGATTCAGTATTGAATTCCAGCTCTACCCATTATTAGCTGTTAGCATAGATCATTTAAATTTCATGTCCTTTCTCTATGTTGTCTGTATATAACATTACCTTTGCCAGATTTGGAAAAACTAAGTGAGAAGAAATGTAAAGCAACTAGTATAATGCCTAGGACATAGGTGGCAAACACAAGGCCCGTGTGCCAAATCCAGCCCTCCACCTTGTTTCTACCCAGTACTAGCACCGAGCTCTCACTTAACTAACTGTCAAGGAGTAGTTGCATTTACACAGTCCTAAAATTACATTCAGCTCTTTGAAGGCAACATCAAGACTGATGTGGCCCCCGGTGAAAATGAGTTTGACACCCCTGGAGGACACAGTGATACTTAACAAATATGAGTTCATGTCTTCTATCCCTTTTCACCTGTTGCTTAAGGGAATTGTATGGTTAAAAAACAAAGCATTTTAAAAATGCTTAGTTTGTGACTGCACCTAAGTATAACAAATGTACTGTATATCATTTTGGTAAATTACTCATTATGACAGTATATTAAGAGTCAGAAACCATCTTAATGATTAGATACTGACAATAATTAGATAGCACCAGTTTACAGTTAACTTTCTTTTTTTAAGTACGTTTTATTGATTATGCTATTACAGTTGTCCCACTTTCTTTTCTGCCCTTTATCCCCCTCCATCCTGCACTCCCCCATTTCCAGTGCCTCCCCACCCTTAGTTCATGTCCATGGGTGGTACATAAGTTCTTTGGCTTGTCCATTTCCTATACTGTTCTTAACCTCCCCTGTCTATTTTATGCCTACCAATTATGCTTCTTATTCCCTGTACCTCTTCCTCTATTCTCCTCCTCTCTCTCCCCTCTGTTAACCCTCCGTGTGATCTTCATTTCTGTGATTCTGTTCCTGTTCTAGTTGTTTGCTTAGTTTGTTTTTGTTTTTAGATTCAGTTGTTGATAGTTGTGAGTTTGTTGTCATTTTATTGTTCATAGTCTTTGATCTTCTTTTTCTTAGATAAGTCCCTTGAACATTTCATATAATAAGGGCTTGGTGATGATGAATTCCTTTAACTTGACCTTATCTAGGAAGTACTTTATCTGCCCTTCCATTCTAAATGAAAGCTTTGCTGGATAGAGCAATCTGGGATATAGGTCCTTGTCTTTCATGATTTGAATACTTCCTTCCAGCCTCTTCTCACCTCTAAGGTTTCTTTTCAGAAATCAGCTGATAGTCTTATGGGAACTCTTGTAGGTAACTATCTCCTTTGTTCTTGCTGCTTTTAAAATTCTCTCCTTGTCTTTAATTTCAGGTTACTTAATTATGATGTGCCTTGGTGTGTGCTTCCTTGGGTCTAACTTTTTGGGGACTCTCTCAGCTTCCCAGACTTCCTGGAAGTCTATTTCCTTTGCCAGCTCTCCTTCATTATGTTTTCAAATAAGTTTTCAATATCTTGCTGTTCCTTTTCTCCTTCTGGCACCCCTATGATTCAGATGTTGTAATGTTGAAAGTTGTCCTGGAGGTTCCTAAGCCTCTCCTCATTTTTTTTTTTTTAATTCTTCTTTCTTCATTCTATTCTGGTTGAATATTTATTTCTTCCTTCTGCTCCTAACTATTGATTTGAGTCCCAGTTTCCTTCCCTTCACTGTTGATTCCCTGTATATTTTCCTTTATTTCACTTTGCATAGCCTTCACTTCTTCCTCTATTTTGTGACCATACTCAACCATTTCTATGAGCATCCTGATTACCAGTGCTTTGAACTGTACATCTGATAGGTTGGCTGTCTCTTCATCACTTAGTTGTATTTTTCCTGGAGCTTTGATCTGTTCTTTTATTTAGGCCATATTTCTTTGTCTCAGTGCACCTGTTACATAGGAAGGGGTGGAGTCTTAAGTATTCACCAGGATGGGGCAACCCACATCACTGCATTGTGGTGCTATATGTGGGGGAGGGATCCGAGAGGGAACAATGCTGCTTGCTCAGCGCTCAGTGGGTTTTCAGTCACTTCCTCCACTACCCACAAGCAAATTGGGCCCTTCTGGTGCTGATTCCCAGGTGGGTGGTTTTGTGTACATTGTAGGACCCTATGGGTTTCTCCAGTGAACTCTCCTGTGAGACTGGGAGGTTCTCCTGCTGCCTCAACCCCCACAGTTTTTTTTCAGTCAGAGGTTCTGAGGCTTTATTTTCCCACCCTTGGTTGCATGGTCTGTCTCACTCCCCAGTTGTTTCTCCCAGTTTATTCTCAAGCAAATGAGGGACTGCCCGCTTTGTCAGCCGCCACCTTGTTGCAAGTCCTCTCCACCCGACTGCCCATCTCCACCCCTCCTACCAGCCTGGATGAATGTTTCTTCTTTAACTCCTTGGTTGTCAGAATTCCATACAGTTCAATTTTCTGGCAGTTCTTGTTATTTTTTGTTTTTAAATTTGTTTTTGTCCTTCTTACGATTGTGCAAGGAGGCAAAGTGTATCTACCTACACCTCCATCTTTGCCGAAAGTCCCATATTTTCTTTAGATCCAAACATCTAAAGTGTGGTACATGGCGCAGTAGTTTTAGCATAGCCTGGAAACTTACTAGAAATGCAGAATTTCAGCACCTTCCAACCCCCAATCCTATTAAATTTGAATCTGTATTTTAATAAAATTCTTAGAGTACTTGAAATTTTCCTATAAGTATTTTTAACAGAAACATATGAAGTCTGTCTAGAAAATACCCAGCCATTTAATATGAAAAATAGAGACATTTATTGATGAAGACACAAGATACAAGAAATATTGTACATAGAACAATATCTCCTCAGTCCCCTTCAAAGTAGGCAGTTTGGGATCTCACACAGTTCTCCCAGTCAGCATCAGCTGCCCAGTCATATTTTCCCGAATCTCATCAACGAGCTGAAATCTCTCCCGTTTCAAAGGTAATTTTAGTTTTGAGAGAAGCCAGAAGTTGCAGGGCACCAAATCTGGGCTGTAGCAGGTCTGAGTCACCTGGCTGATATGATGTTTTGTAAAAGAACTCTGCTTGATATGTGATGCATGAGTGAACACATTATCCTGTGAAGCTGCCAATCACCAGTTACCCATAGCATTGTCCATGAAAGCCTTCCCAGTCATCCAAGTAGTTTCCATAGGGGAATGTCCAAGCCTAATGCAAAATTTGATGCAGGTGCGTTGCTCTACTCAGTTTTTTTTATTTCACTTATTTAATTTTATTTATTTTTTATTTAATATTTGTTTAATCTTTATTGTATTTTTTCCATTACCATTTAGTCCACTTATATAGCCCTTTCCCCCCAGCAATCACCACGCTGTTGTCCATGCCCATGAGTCTTTTTTCCGTTTTGCTCAATCTCTCCATCCTCTCACATACCCCACACTTGCTGTCATCCTGCTCTCCATCTATGAGTTTGGCCTCATTTCCTTGTTAGTTCAGTTTCTTCATTAGATTCCACATATGAGTGAAATAATATAGTATTTGCCTCTGACTGGCTTATTTCACTTAGCATAATAATGTTCTCCAGGTGCATCCATACTGTGGCAAAGGGTAAAATGTTCTTTTTACGGCTGAGTAGTATTCCATTTTGTAAAGGTCTCATAGTTGTTTTATTCACTCATCTACTGATGGACACTTGGGCTGCTTCCATATCTTGGCCATTGTAAGTATGCTCCAATGAAAAAAGGGGTGCTTATGTTCTTTTGATGTAGCATTTTGGGTTCCTTCAAATATAATCCCAGCAGTAGGATCACTGGTTCAAAAGATAGATCCATATTTAATTTTCTGAGGTATCTCCATACTGCTTTCCACAATGGCTGCCCCAGTCTGCAATTCCCACCAGTAGTGCAAAAGGGTTTCCTTTTCTCCACATCTTTGCCAGCACTTGTTTGTTGATTTATTGAAGATAGCCATTCTGACAGGTGTGAGGTAGTACCTCATTGTGGTTTTAATTTGCATTTCTCTGATGATCAATGACATTGAGCATCCTTTCATATTTCTGTTGGCCATCTGTATGTCCTCCTTGGAGAAGTGTTTATTCGCGTCCTGTGCCCATTTTTTAATTGGGTTGTTTGGTTTTTTGGTGTTGAGTTTTGTAAGTTCTTTATAAATTTTGGATATTAACCCCTTATCGGATGTATTGGCAAATATGTTCTCCCATTCTGTGTGTTGTCTTTCTATTTTGTTGATGATTACCTTCGGTGTGCAAAGAGTTTTTAGTTTGATGTAGTCTCATTTGTTTATTTTTTCTTTTGTTTCCTGTGCCTGGGGAAATATGTCCAACAAAATATTGCTACAAGCAATGTCTGAGATTCAGCTGCTTGTTTCTTCTACAATTTTCATGGTTTCAGGTCTGACATTTAAGTCTTTGATCCATTTTGAATTTATTCTTGTGTGTCATGTAAGAAGGTGGTCTAGTTTTATTTTCCTGCACATATCTGTCCTATTTTCCCAACACCATTTATTGAATAAACTATCTTTAGCCCGTTGTTTGTGCTTGCTTCCTCTGTTGGAAGCAAGCAGTTTTAATTGACTATGAAGGTGTGGATTTATTTCTGGCTCTCTATTATGTTCCATTAATTTATGTGTCTGATTTTGTGCCAGTGCCATTGATTACTAGGGCCTTATAGTATAGTTTGATATTAGGTAGTGTGATTCCTCCAACTTTGTTCTTCTTTCTCAGGATCACTGTTGCTATGTGAGGCCTTTTGTGATTCCATATAAATGTTTCAAATACTTGTTCTAGTTCTGTGATTGGAATATGTCATTGGAATCTTGATAGGAATTGTGTTGAATCTATAGATTGCTTTGGGTAGTATGAACATTTTAATCATATTAATTCTTCCTGTCCATGAACACAGTATATACTTCCACTTACTTGTATCTTCTTCAGTTTCTTTCTTCAGTGTCATAATTTTCTAAATACAGGTTTTTTACATTCTTAGTTAGGTTTATTCCTAGGTCTTTTTTTGAAGTAATTTTGAATGGGATTGTTTTCTTAATTTCCCTTCCTGTTTGTTCATTATTGGCATATAAAAATGCAACTGATTTCTGATATTAATTTTGTATCCTGCTACTTTGCTGAATTCATTTATCAGTTCTAGTAGTTTCAGATGATAATTAATTCTTTTTTAACTTCCTCTATTCTGGTGCTTCATTTTTCTAAATTCTTTTTTCTTTTTGCTGCTCTTCCTGGGTGTTTTTTTTCTACTTTGTCTTCCAAATCACTGCTTTGATCCTTTGCTTCATCTAACCTACTGTTTATTCCTTCTAGTGTATTATTTATTTCATTATTGCTTTTTTTCCTGACTGGTTCTTTTTCATCATTTCTGTGTCTTTTTTCATGCTTTGTGTATTTTTATAATCATTATCTATCTGATAAATTGCTTGCTTCCATTTAACCTAGTTCTTCTGCTTAATTCTCTTGTTCTTTCATTTGGTGCCTGTTTCTTTGTCTTCCCATTTCTACTACTTCTTTGTATTTTCTACATTAGTTGTTAAACTAATCAATTATGTAGCCTTAAACTGTAATCAGCAGCCAGGCTTAAGCACCACAGGGTGGGGCATAGTAATTCCTGTGTCTAGGTCTGTTGCTTCCCCTCAGGCTGATGTCGCTTGGAGAAGAATGCTCTGCCTGAGAAAGATGGCTTCTGCAATATGGAGATGACTCAGCACAGAAGCCCAGGCAACTAGCTGTTCCTTCATTTCTCTCCCTAGAGCCACATACCCCACTCTTCTCAAGCATCTCTAGTCCACTGTTCCCTCCCTCTGTTGGAGCCCAGGGTAAGTGGCTGCAAACAGAATTTTGCACATTGGTCCTTTAAGAGGTTCTCTGCATCTCAAGCCATCTCTCCCTAGCAGACAGAAATCCTACTACTTTTAACAGTTGGATGTTGTTTGGGTTCCTTTCCAGCTCTGGTGCTGTAGTCCGGGGAGCCCAGCTTGGGGGTTAGTCCCCACAGGTCTCAGGGGGAACCCCCTGGCTGATGAAAATTCCTCCAAAACTTCAGCTACCGCCCATGGGAGCCCAGTGAGCCCTTTCATGCCCCCTCTACAGTCCCTACCAGTCTCATGGTGAAGTGTTTTCTGTCTGTCCTTGCTTATAAAGCTTCTCTCCAGCTAGCGTTCAGTTGTTTATTTTGGATGATTTCTCTACAATTTAGTTGTAATTCCAGATAGGTCCTGGGATGACATAGTGTAGTTTCCACTTACTCCTCCACCATCTTGGATTCTTGCTTAGTCATTTTGAATGTGACAGCCATGCTCACTCAGTGGCATCTACCACCCCCACTGACTGGTACAGTGAAGTTGTCATTGTTCAAATATGCAACTTCTCTTGTTCAGGCAAGTCCACTCTTCTTGGCTTCCAGGTTACATTGATGTCACACAAACTGTTCTCATTATATTAACAATGGCTGGACTTTTTCTGGACAGATCTGTTAGCTCTCTGCCATCCTATTTACTTCTCTCCTTCTCAAGAGGTAATATCTATCTTAACATTTATACACATCCTTCCTGTCCATATTCTTATCTCAGAGGTTTATATCCCTAATTATACATACATGTCCACGCACTATTTATAAACTATGTAAATGCAGGGAGGGTTACAACTTTTTAACTGAACAGTGTTTTGAGTTTTATCCATGTTTTGGTATCTTAGTTCAGAAATCCTGACTTGTCTCAGTGTTACCAAGGTTTTCTCTCACATTTTTTAACAGTTTTACCACTTTGCCTTTAGTGTTTATCAAAGGCACCAGACAATTAAAAGGATTATTTTATTCAGGCTGTTGTAATAGAACAACATTCTTTAATGGGCAATGTCTCAAAATAAAAGAAGGAGTCTGAGGTTTTATAAAGGCAGGTAAACACGGAGTCATAATCATTGAGGAATGGTGGAGTGGGTCCTGTAGGGGAATGTGACACCAGGGTGACCTTTTGTATTTAGTCGGTTGTGGGAACACAAAAGGGTGGACAGATTTCTCTATCCACCCAACAATTACTCTTGTCAGGGAACACGGGGCTGAAGTAAAATTACATTTAAGAGTTTATTTTGTCTAGAATTTATGTTGTATGTATTCAAATCTCTTTTTCATGTATGAATAGTCAGTTTTCAATTAATGACATTTATTGTTACAAAGGTCCATCCACTGATTTCTGAATTTCCTATTTTGTTTCACTGGTCTGTTTGTCTATCTCAGAATTAGTACATGGTTTTTAATTATTATAGCTTTATAAAACAAATCAGTTGCAAATGTGCTTGAAAAGAGTTGTTGAGTACAAAGTTATACATATACAATTTCAAGCTTGTTGAATTGTATTGTTAACATATTACATGCATGAATTTTGTATCAGTTATTGAGTATTAATGTTATTGAAGAAGGATGCTAATTTAAAATCTTCCACTGCGACTGTGGATGCTTTTCCTTCTGGTTCTGTCAATTTTTGCTGTATGTATGTTGAGGCTATGTTATTAGTTGCATACAAGTTTAGAATTGTTTTATCTTGCTGATTAATGTCTTATGGAATAACTTTATAACTAGAAATGAATTTTGTCTTTAGATCTATTTGATATTAGTGAAGCCATACCAGCTTTCTGTTTTGTTTTGTTAATATTTGTAGGAGATTTTCATCTTTTTTTCAACCATTTTATGTCTGGAGAGTTTAGATGTACAGCTGGATTTTTGTTGTTGTTAAGTCTGATAATCTTCTTTTAATTAGAAAGTTTTGTCTATTACTACTTGTAGTAATTATCGATGTATTTAACTTAGAGAGCATATTATTTTTCCCATATTATTTTTGTGCCTCCTATGGGTCCTGCTTTTCTCCTGTGTTTTTTTTTTCTCTCTCTCTGTGACCATGTGGATTAATTGAAGTATTTTGGGCTTTTTTCCCTTGTTGAATGGAAAGTTTTGTTATTTGTTTGTTTTTGTTTTGTACTAATTTGAAAGTCTGTTGGTGTTTCTCTGTTGGTGTTTCCCCCCTAAAGCACCTAGGAACTATCCTTATTTAGATGTCTGTAAGCCGTATGTACCTATGGCTTGGAACAGAGGATAGAGCTGAAAATGCAGACTTGAAATAGCAGTTGTTATAGGTGAGGCTTTGGATGTATATAAGTTATTTAAAGAATATATAGAGAAGGAGAAAATTTAGAATATAAATTTGACAGTAACCAGAGGTGAGGGGGAGAGAGGGTAAATGGGGGAAAACAGGGGAAGAGCCATCAAAGAACATGTATAAAGGACACATGGACAAAGCCAAAGGGTGTAGGTACAGGGAGAAAGGTGAGGATGGGTGGGCAGGGCATGGGGGGGAGAAAGTGGAGACAACTGTACTTGAACAACAATTTTTAAGAGAAGAAATTTATTTAGAAAATAAATAATGGAACCCTAGCCAACACACATATTTTAAGGAATAGGATCACCCCATAAAGATTACTGAGAAGAGAGCAGCCAAAGATGTGATGCAGAGGCAGGGGAAAGAAACAGTGGTCTCAGAACCTTAGGGAATTGACAATTTTAGGAAGGAGGGAGAAGACAGTATTAAATGCTTGAGAGGTCAAGTAAATAAGGATTGCAAAATGCCTTTTATTTTTAGGAGTTTAGAGATCATTGATAACCTTAGCAGGAGAGGTTTCAGTAGAGTAGAAAGAACAGTTACCATACTATAGTGGATTGGCAAGTTCATGAGAAAAGTGGGGAGAGGATACATGGCGCATACATGAGGATGGAGTGTTAGCTAAAGTGGAATATGAAGCCTAGTGAGGTTTCTGTTTTAAACATGTAAAAAAATCCTTTAAACCTGTTTATCCATTAGGAAAGAGGCATAGAGAAGAGTAGATGAGGGTGCAGGAAAGAAAGAATCATTAATACAATAAGAGATGGGCTCCAACAGGATAGGAAATAAAGATAGGGACTGGTGGTGGGAAAGGAGTATTAAGGACCACTTTCTATCCAAGGTCAAGTAGATGCCTTAGCTTTGTTTAATTGCAGAATGCTGTACATCTTATAGTGTTTTTACTTTGGAAACATTTAAGTGCTGGTAGAGGAAAGAGATTTCAGCTTCTTTCTCTCATTTTCTTCATGTCTTTCCGTTTCTTTGGAGTCCTTTTTAACTACCTCCAGATGTGAGGAATGGAGACTTCCTTTTAGAAGTTAATCTTGTATGGTTCCAAGAAATTTGGATATTCTTCTCAATTATTCCCTGATCGATGTGCCCAAGTACTTGTAAACTGGAGATCTACAGTGGCTCTAGGTGATACCATTTATTGCCTTTTCTTTGTAGCGAACTGGGGTTTATCAGCTATAAACCTTACCTCTGGAGGTTTCAATATCAGGCTGAGCTGCCAGTGTTTTATTATCACATATATTTTATGTCAGAATGATCTTGGCTTTACTTGGAGACTTTTAATTCAAAGAATTCTATAACGTCTCTACATCATACTTGCCGTGTCATCTTTGCATGTTTGTTTTACCTTTTCCAATGTGAATATTCTAATATAGAGCAAGAAAAAGGAGGCAAAGTAGAAGCTGATATGTATTAATTTGTCTCTATCAACTTCCTGAGAGTTGCATGTCATCTGGAACAAATAGGCCTCTTGGTTATCTTCTTGCTCTAAACATATCTAAAAAGTTTCTTACGTTGCCTCAAGTATTTTTTATAAGCCAGTTCTCATTCTTAGCTAATTTCCATGACTTGATTTTTATACATTAGTAATATAGTTGTTGTGTCTCTGAGCAGTTTACAAAGTACTTTCATATGTATCAGCTTAATCCATTCTGTTTTATGTTCATTTTTATGTGATTTTTCTGTACTTCATATAGATTCTTGGAAAATATTAACCATGTTTCCTAAACCACAACATTATTTTCGTTGAGGTCATTGGTGACTATATTATCAGAAATGGGATAATAAATGGTTTTTAGACTCCACTCTTTTTTGATCTATAGTCTTTTTGATGATCTTTTACCATGGATTCCAACCTGTTTCTGTAATAATTTTGAAATCTTTTTTCTGCATTCTGATGTGTGTTTGTCTGTTTTCCTTTGTTTGACCTTTGTCCTTTCTCATCCTTGTTATGTGTGGGCCTGCTATCTCTTCATATATTTTCCCTCCCTTTGGTTATGATCTTCTTTCTCTCCTCTCCCTTAAACCTATTATCCTAAAAGCATTATCTGTATTTCCTTCTCTACTTTTTTACCTCCTCTTTTGTTTTGTAGATTAATTTGTGAATTGTATAAGTTAGCTATGTATTTTACAAAAGGTAAGGAAAATGTTTTTAAAGGAAAAATATCTAAATTCCCATGCAGACTAAGTTTCTGTCTTTTCAGGGTATTTTCTGTGCACATACTCATTATAAAATTATTATTGTATTAACCATGCTGATATATATCTTGCTTTTCTTATCAATTGTTCTGAGTGCATTTTTATGTCAGTAAATACAGACTTTTTATTTATAGATTTTTAGAGAGAAAGGGGATAGAGAGAGAGAGCAAAAGAAAGAAACATCAATTTGTTATTCCACTTATTTATGCATTCATTGGTTGATTTTTGTATGTGCTCTGACCGGGGATCAAACCTGCAAACTTGGGGTATTGGGACAACACTCTAACCAACTGAGCTACCTGGCCGGAGCAGAAATATAGATTTGAATTGTGACTTTAATTGTAGTATAGTATATCATACAGATTTGCTAGGACTTATTTAAACAGTATTAATTGTTGCAGTTTACAAATTTGCTTCTAGTTATTTTTCCTCATTATAAGCAATGCAGTCCATAAACATACTGTTACAAAAACGTATGACTATTTGTTCATTTGATTAGAATAAACTTATAATATGTGAAGTATTTGGATCTAAGAATATGATTTTTAAGTAGATGTTTTATACGTCACCACATTTACCCCCAAAGAAGATGGTAGTTGTTAACTCTCACATCAGCAGTAATTGTCAGTGGAGATTTTACCACACCTTTGCAAACACCAGCTATCTTTGCTCATCAGGCAAGTAAAATACATTAATGTGCATTTCAGTGATTACTAGTGAGTATGAAAACATTATCATGTGTTCAGTGGTCATTCTGTTCCTCTTGTGAATGCCATGTTGTCCTTTACTATTTTCTTTCTATTGAGATGTCAGTAGTCTTATTATTTGTAAGAACTATATTTAAGAGAGTGAAACTTTGTTCGACATAGTAAAAAAAACCTACTGGTTTATTATGGTATTTACTTTGGTGGTAGTATATTTTGCCACATAGATGTTTTGGGGTTTTCTGTAGTCAAATATATTAGAAGTTTCTTTTATAGATTTTGGTCTTGTGTCCTTGAAGAAAATAATCATTTTGTAATTGCCTTAGCATGTCTCTGTTATAATGTATAAAATTTAAAAATTAGTTGTCCAGTTTATTAAATTACTAGAATAGGATCAGCTTTTTTATTCAGAACATTTTAAGTTGATTGTGGTATGTTATAGTTTTAAAACAAAACTATAAAGTTTGTTTATGGCATTCACAAATTTTGATTACTTTGACATGCTTTAGGTGATTGATTGAGAACTCATTATTAAAATACTGACTTTCTGCATGGCCTTGGATTAAATACATATGGCTTTGAGTAGCTGGAGTATTTGTCAAAATAAATTATAAGCTCAAGCTTCATTATCATTTGTAGTTTAAACGGTGAATCGGATATAGTGTTACTTCATAATTTTGATGCTCTTTGCAGTAAATTTGATATAGAACAGTTGCTAAAGAAACCCTGTTTAAATGTGTGACCATTTTTTATGGAAAACATCTGGGGTAATTATAATTAGTTCAGGATGTGTACTGTTTAAAAATAATCTTGAATTCTTGGAGAAAGAAGCATATCTTTTTCTGAATGGCTAGAATAATCCAAATTAGTATAAAAAGTTTTTAAAGTTATTGGTAGCTGTGCTAAGGGTATAATTTTAGAGTATTCCAAAAGGAAATGAAGAGAGTAACTTTTATGTAAAATGCCAAATTGGCACTTTACACCTGTTAGTGTGTTTCGTTTAGAACAGCTGTGTCTTTTATTATCAGTAAACAGATGCAGAAAGTAATGGAATGTTTTAAAGCAATATGTTAATCCTGTCTTCCACTACTGAACTGTCTCACAATATAGTGATTAAATATTGACTGTGCAGCTGTTACTTACAATTATAGAATTTCTTAGTTAATTTCTCCTTTGCAGGCCCAAATGTTTTAATATTTAGAGATCTCATTTCTAATCTTAAAAGTGTTTCATAATGTAATTTATTGTAATTTGATTTCTAAAGATAGATTATTTGACTATTATAATACAAATTCATATGTTTATAAAATTCCTATATTTTGTACAAAATGACTGGTATTCTAGGTAGGATAAACAATTTTTTAAGATTTAAAAATAAATTATTTGTGAATATGAAGATGGTTATGAAATATAATAATTTTGTTTATTTTTATGCTTGAAGAGTGCCACCAATGAGCTAAATAGTAAATTATTATTTTTATCAAATATTTATGGCACAGAGTACATAATACTTTCTTAGCATAATGACCATATTCAGACAAAACACCCTCTAAGTTACTTCAAGTCTAGTATCTTTTTGCAGTTTAATTATGTTTTATTTAAACTTTACATCTCACCTTGTCAAAGAAGATGCCATCTCAGTAATTCCACTTTTATATTTAAGCTTGAGGAGCAATTGCAATAGCTAAGATTATTATGATTAATAGCTAAATTTATTGCACTCTTAATATATGAAAGATATTGTGCAAAGAACTGTATACATAATATTCTCATCCACCTTTTTAGATGAGAAAATTCAGCCTTAATGATATGAAGTAAATTGACTGGTCTTATAGTTGGGAAGTGGTAGAGACTGGTTTTAATTACACCCAGGCATTTTCACCCTCAGGCCTCTTAACAACTTTTCCATTTTTGCTGCTTTTACATTCAGTATGAGTATCAATATTAGGCTCTGGCAGGGTAGTTTAGTTGGTTGGAGCAGCCTCCCAATGTTCCAGGGTTGTGGGTTCAATCCCCTGTCAGAGCACATATAAGAAGCAACCAATGAATGAATGAATGGGGGAGCAACAAATATCTCCCTCTCCCCACTCCTCCTCCCTCCCTTCCCCCCTCTCTTCCCTCTCCCCCTTCCTCTCTCATTCTCTCTCAGATCAATAAATTTTTTAAAAAAATTAAAATTAAATCATACAGAGGGGAAATCATGTGCAAAGTAAACTTTGACAATGCCCTGTTTTTGAAGCCACTACATGCATCCCAAAGTGATGGTTAGATCATTCGGTCCTCTTGCAAACTCAGTTAAAACATACATGGAATATGGCGAGTTCTAACTCTTGGTATCTCACCACACAATGACTGCATTGGTGCTCTTCATCATCATCAGAAGTGTCCTATAACACATAACAGGTATCATGACACAGTCTATACTAGAAAAGATCTTCAAATACTCCTTTATGGTTTTAGGAGTTGTGCTTCTTTGCAGAGACAACTCCAACAACCTCTTCCTCTTCCCTCCAAAAAACCCATCTTTGATTCAAGAGATTTTAAAGATCAGAATGATATAATTGCTACCTACATGACATTATTTTATTTATGCCTAAACCTAGAACTATCAATTATTATTGGAACTTATTTTTATTAAATTACTTAGGTACTCTTAGTTTATTTTGTCATTTGTTATAGGAAGTATCCCATTTTATATATGAAGAAACTGAGATCCCAAAATATTAAATAAATTGGTCAAGATCACAGTTAGCAAGTGATATTTGTATCTATTTGATTTTTCAAAAAATTGAAAAGTATTCAGCTAATTATTTTTGTAGAGAATTTTAAGATTGCCACCTGTAACAGGTGGTTACTTCAATGTAGTTTCTCTTGACAGAAACGAGAATGTTTATAAGATTAACTAGGATAAGCAATGTCATGAGGTATTGCTAGAAGAAATTTAGTAATGTAGAAGACCAATAATATGGTTATTAAGGGACAAAATGTTCTTCATGCAAGCTGTCTGAAATATCACAAGAAGGATATACACCTCTTTTTGCATGCAATAATATGAAATGTCATATTTCTTGGTATCAGAGTTTTTAATGAATATTTCATATATTTTACTAAATTTAATCAACTATCCTACATTCAGCATTGCAGTTTTGTTCAAATAGTTTTCTGCATGTCTTCATCAAAACTAATTACTTAACACGAAAAATGTCAACTGAACAATGAAATACTATTTCATGCAGTACAGAGATTGCCCAGGCAAAATTATTTGGTAGTTTCTTTTTTCTTTACATTTTTAAGACTCTTTAAAAATGAGGATTTTTTTCAAATAATTGTAGATTTGCATGTAGTTCTAAAAAATAATAATACAGAGATCCCATGTACCCTTCACCCAAGTTCCTCAGTGGTAGCATATTGCAAAATCATATAGCACAACATCCCAGCTATACATTCCAACATTGATGTTAGAATAGTCAAGATATAGAACATTACCATCACCACAAGGATCCCTCATGTTAATCTTTCACAGATACATCTTCCTTTCCACCACAGTCCCTTAACCATGACAACTAATCTGTTCTCCACTTCTGTAATTTTGTCATTTCAAGCATGTTATTTAAATGAAGTCATATAGCATGTAACCATCTGGGATAGGCTTCCTTTCACTTAGTATAATTCTCTGGAGATTCATCCAGGTTATTGCATGTATTGACATTTGTCCTTTTTTATTATTGCTGATTCGTATTCCATAGTATGGATATACTATAGTTTGTATAACTCTTCACCCCCTGAAGGACATCTGGGTTGTTTCCAAAACAAAGTAAAATCTGCTTACTTCCACTGTACTAAAGTTTTATAGTTTTACATTTAACACTTAAGTTCATGATTGATTTTCTAGTTAATTTTTGTATGTGTGAAACTTGGGGCTGTGGGATGGGGTGGATAGGTAATGAATGCTAAATTGGCCCAGCGCCACTTGTTGAAACAGCTGTCTTTGTTCCATTGAATTGCTTTTGCACCTTAATAAAAAATCAGTTGGACACATTTGTGTGGATATTTTTCTGAATTCTCTTTAGTTTTCCTCTGGTGTACATGTGTTTCCCTCCACCAGTATAATAAAGTCTTGATTACTATAGCTATATAATGTCTTAAAATTGAGCATACTGATTTCTCGCACTTTATTTTTTTCAAAATTGTTTTAGCTATTCTAGCTCTTGTACCCATCACATGAATTTTAGAATAATCTTGCCTATATCTACAAAACTCCTTGCTGGGCATGTGTGAGGAGTCGAGTATTGAAATTTTTACTATATTGAGTCTTCTAATCCATGAACATAGTGTTTCTCCATTTACTTAGGATTTTTATTTTCTTCATCAGTATTTTATAGTTTTAGCATCTAGGTACTATATGTTTTGTTAGATTTATACCTAAGTACTTTGTTTCTCTTGAATATTATAAGAGGCGTATTTTTGCTTTGGTGTCCACACGATCATTGTCAGTATATAGATGTACAATTGGGCTTCCAGCCAAGATGAAACTGTAGGTGATATGCTTCTCATCCTTGCACAACCAAAAGAATGATAACAACCAATTTAAAAACAAAAAACAACTAGAACTGCCAGAAAATTGAACTCTATGGAAGTCTGACAACCAAGGAGTAAAAGAAGAAATATTCATCTAGACTGGTAGGAGGGCAGAGACTGTCACCTGGGGCTGAGAGGACACTCAGCAAGGCAGTGGTTGGCGGACTAGGAAGCCCTACATTCGTATGTAGATAAACCAGTAGTAACAACTGGGTAGTGAGACAGATTGCACAGCCCAGGGTTCCAGTGCCAGGAACATAAAGTATCAAAACCTCTGGCTATACAAATCTGTGGAGGTGTGGCAGCAGGAGAAATTTCCAATCTCACAGGAGAATCCATTGAAGGGACCCATGGGGTCCTAGGATATACACAAGCCTACACAACTGAGAATCAGCTCCGTGGCAGCACCTGAAGGGGCACAATTTGCATGTGGAAAGTGGGGGAAGTGATAGAAAACAGGGTGCGAGCCAAGAAAGTGGCATTGTTCCCTCTCTGACCCCTCTACCACAGACAACACCAAATGCAGCAAAGTGGGTTGCCCTGCCATAGTGAATACTCAAGGTTGTGCCCCTTACAACATGTGCACTGAGACAAAGAAATATGGCCTAGATGAAAGAACAGAGCAAAACTCCAGAAAAAGAAGCGACAGGGAGATAGCCAATCTATGAGATGCAGAGTTCAAAACACTGGTAATCAGAATGTTCACAGAAATGATTGAGTACAGCCACAAAATAAAGGAAGAAGTAAAGGGTATACAAAGTGAAATAAAGGAAAATATACAGGGAATCAACAGTGAAGGGAAGGAAACCAGGACTCAAATCAACAATTTGGAGCAAATGGAAGAAGTAAATATTCAACTGGAACAGAATGAAGAAAGAAGAATTTTTAAAAAATGAAGAGAGGCTTAGGAACCTCCAGGACAACTTTCAACATTACAACATCTGAATCATAGGGGTGCCAGAAGGAGAAAAGGAACAGCAAGATATTGAAAATTTATTTGAAAACATAATGAAGGAGAACTTCCCCAATCTGGCAAAGGAAATAGACTTCCAGGAAATTCAGGAAGTTCAGAGACTCCCAAAAAAGTCAGACCCAAAGAGGAACACAACAAGAGACATTGTAATTAAATTGCCAAAGATTAAAGATAAGGAGAGTATCTTAAAAGCAGCAAGAAAAAAGAATAGAGTTACCTACAAAGGAGTTCTCATAAGACTATCAGCCAATTTCTCAAAAGAAACCTTGCAGGCATGAAGGGGCTGGAAAGAAGTATTCAAAGTTATGAAAGGCAAGGACCTACATCCCAGATTACTCTATCCAACAAAGCTATTATTTATAATGGAAGGGCAGATAAAGTGTTTCCCAGATAAGGTCAAGTTAAAGGAGTTCATCATCACCATAATAAGCCCTTATTATATGAAATGTTAAAGGGACTTATCTAAGAAAAAGAAGATCAAAGACTATGAACAATAAAATGGCAACAAACTCACAACTATTGACAACTGGATCTAAAAAGCAAAAACAAAACAAACTAAGCAAACAACTAGAACAGGAACAGAATCACAAAAATGGAGATCACATGGAGGGTTATCAGCCGGGAGGAAGAAGGGGGAGAATGGTGGGAAAGGTGCAGGAAATAAGCTTGATTGGCAGGTACAAAATAGACAGCGGTAGGTTAAAATTAGTATGGGAAATGGGGAAGCCAAAGAACTTATATGTACAACCCAAGGACATGAACTAAGGGTGGGGGGTAATGCTGGAGGAAATGGGGATACCGGGAGAAGAAAGGTAAGGGGGAGAAAAAAGTGGGACAACTGTAATAGCATAATCAATAAAATATAACTTTAAAAAAGATGTACAATTGGGTTTTTTTTGTACAATATATCATGTATCCTTCACCCTTGCTGAACTCACTTTTTAATTCTAGATTTTTTGTAAATTCCTTGGGATTTTCTTTATTGACAATCATGTCTTCTGCAAATAGAGACAATTTTCTTTCTTTTCAGTTTCTGTGCATTTTACTTACTTTTTCTACTTTTTTGCCCTGTCTATGACTTCCAGTACTATGTTAAAGAGTAGTAATTTACATACTTTCCTTGTTCCCTATTTAGGGAAGAATCATTCAGTTTTGTCATTAATTGTAACACTGGCTGTAGGTTTTGTAGATACTCTGTCAAGTTGAAGAAGTTCCCTTTATTCCTATTTTTCTCAGCTTTTTAAAATCATGAAATGGGTAGTGAATTTTGTCAAATGTTTTTTATCCATCTATTCATGTGGTCATGTGATTTTTCTTTATCTCGTTAATATGTAGGAACACATTGATGTTCAAATATTAATCTAACCTTGCATCCCTGGGATAAACTTCAATTGGTCATAGTGAATAAATCTTTTTGTATATTGCTGAATTGTATTTGCTAATACTTTGTTAAGGATTTCATTTGTATTAATGAGTGATATATCAGTCTATAGTTGTTTTGTGTGTGTGCTGTCTTGGGTTTTGGTGTCAGGGTATTCCTAACATCATAAAATGAATTGCAAAACATTCCATCTTCTGTTTACTGAAAAAGATTGTGCAGAATTTCTGTCCATTCTTCTGAGATATTTCTGGTTCTTGGTGTGATGAGTTACTTTCAGTTGAAACCTGGACACTTTTTTGTTCAGAATTATAGTAGAAGACTAAATATTAGTTAAACCTGTTGCTTAGCTGGCTTCCTCCGACACCTACCCAACAGGAGAAGGAGCACTTTGCCTCATTACTGCCAGGTGGAGATGGAAGTTCTGCATTTCCCAATTGCCCTACATGGATTCCCAGGAGACGGGGTAGGTGTGAAAGTCCTCACTCCCCACAAGGCCTCCACGATATCGCACGGGTGGGGCTCATTATCAGCCAGGGAGATGTAAGTTCTGGCTCCCTATTGGTCTTCTCTGACACCGCCTCTGCAGAGTTGAGGAGGTCTTGTTACAGCCTGGTCAGAGTGAGATCTAGGCTCCCCATTCAGGCTTGGGGTATAGGCGTAGCTTTTTCTGCAATGTTTGACTAGAATAGACCAGATATTATATAATGCCTAGCCATACAGTCCAAAGGAACCAAGTGCTGCTTTTAGAAGAAAACCTAACCCTAGTACACACCTTGATTATAGGCTTGCAGAGAATCCATTAAGCAATGTTCAGCCTCTGAGTCTACAGAAACCGTGTGATAATATAGGTGCATTATTTTAAGCTATTAAGTTTGTGATAATGTATAATACTGCAATAGATAATTAACAGACTGCCCAAATAGCTGCCCATACAGGAGAACCTTGACTATCTCCTTCTCCTTTCACCCCAGTTCTTTTTGTTGGAAGGAACCTTCTTTTCTATTATATTCTGTTATCACTGGATTTTCTGTCTATGAGGTTCTTGTCCACAGCCACATTTAAAGTGCACATTAAATATATGCTCTTCTTGTGAGATGTACAACTTTGGGAGTCACTATCTACTGCTGTTTTGGAGCCCATCATTTGCTTTAGGGGTTAAATAGACACTTTTATAAGTAAGGTATGTGACTTATTAAGAAAATTCTCTCCAATTTTAGGCTTCCAGTTTAGCTGATTCTAGTTTGTCTCATGTGTAGATAACCACAGCCAAAAATCTCAGTAGAGCCCTGGGTGGTGTGTTTCAATGGATTGAGTGCCAGCCTGTGAACCAAGGGGTTGCTGGTTCAATTCCCAGTCAGGGCACATGCCTAGGTTCCAGGCCAAGTCCCCACTAGGGGGCACTCGAGGGAAACTACACTTTGATGTTCCTCTCCCTCTCTTTCTCCATCCCTTCCCTTCTGTCTGGAAATGAATAACTAAAATCTTTTTTAGAAAACTCAATAGACATAGTCCTTTATTTCAGTCCTCTCTGCTTTGCCCATTCCATCCCTCAACTAACCTGAGGCCATCTGAAACAGTATGTTTGCTGCTTCTTTGGCTTTTGTTTTCTTAAGTTTAAAAAATTGCTGGGAGCTGTAAATGTCTACATTAAAAAAAGGAGAAAGAACCCAAATGAGTAACTTTAAAAGTAACTTTATACTTTTAGTAGAGCATCTCTACTACAAATAATGAGAATCTACTCTAAACGATAGAATGTACAAAACTTGATGATCCTATATTTTTATTTTTTAATCCTTAACCAAAGATAAGTTCATTGATCCTAGAATGGAAGAGGGAGGTGAGAGAGAGAGACACTGATGTGAGAAATATTGATTAGCTGCCCTCACCCTGCACATCACATGCCCTGACTGGGGATCTAACCTGCAACCTATGTATGTGCCCTAACCCAGAATAAACCTGCAGCCCTTTGGTATACAGAACAATGCTCCAAGCAACTGAGCCTCCCAGCCGGGGCAAAACTTGATGATCCTTTTAATAGAGGTAATGGAGAAGGGGAAAATCAGAGATAATTCCCAGCTTCTATCTTGAGCAAATGGTAGTGCCATTTTTTAAGAGGGAATAGAGGAGGAGCAGTTTTGGGGGAGACATAGGGATCAGAGATGATAAGTTTAGTTTTTGACATCTAACTAAATATGCCTAAGAGTCCATTTGTGGATATGGAGTTCAGGAATGGTTTGGGGTAGGATTTTTTTAATCACTCCCATATGAGCAACACATAGTTTTCGAAGGAAGGAGTATGGGATGAAGTCACCCAAGGATAGAGCATGTAATGGGAAGAAATGATGTACATCGAGGACAGAATCTTAAGAAGCATTAATAGTTAAGAAATGAGAAAAGGAAGGGGAGCATGCAAAGGATATGAAAGCAGAGTAAAGAGAGGTAGGAAAATCAGGAAATACACATCATTAAAGCCAGGAGAAAAGAATGTTTCAAGAAAGTGTAGTCTATATGAGGTCTGTTTAGAAGGTATCCAGACATGTGATATGAAAAATAAAGACATTTATTGAAGAAGATATGAGATACAAGAAACATTACATGTAGGACAATGACTCCTCAGTCCCCTTCAGAGTAGGCACCTTGGGATCTCACTCAGTGCTCCCAGTTGCCATCAACTGCCCCATCATATTTTCTTGAATCTCATCAATGGTCTGAAATCTCTTCCCTTTCAAAGGTGATTTTAGTTTTGGGAAAAACTAGAAGTCGCAGGGCACCAAATCTGGGCAGTAGGGGGGCTGAGTCACTGGGTCATTTGAGTGTTGCCAGAAACCTCTAAAAGTAATGCATGAGTGGGCATATTGTCTTGATGAAGCTGCCAGTTACCAGTTACTTCTTGATGAAGTTACCAGTTGCCCATACCCGCAGACTTCTGAATCATCTGAATGGTGTCCACAGAGGAATGTCCAAGCTTAATGCAAAATTTGATGCAGATTCATGGCTCTACTTGCTCATTTTGAATGTGATGACCACACAGTACACATGCTCACTCAATGGCATCTACTGCCCCCAGTGACTAGTACAGTGAAGTCATTATTGTTTATACACACACATCAAAATCCATTCTCCTTGACTTCCAGGTTACGTCAATGTCACACAAACTGTTCTCATATTAGCAATGGCTGGACTTTTTCTGGACATACCTTATATTATCAAATGTAGACATTAAGGACAAAAAGGTATTTATTGAAAAGTACATATATGATCTTGCTAAAAATAGATTCAGTGAAATGATAGTAGAAACCTGATTATACTGGATTAATGAGTGTATAGAAAAAGAGAAATCTGATTTGATATTAATTTAGACAATTTTTCTTCTTTAGTCCAGATTTTCTACCTAACAACTTTTGCATTATTTATTATTGACATTTGCTTGTTCACATATAGCTGGAATATATAGGCACTTTAAAATTATTTTCCCAAGGATGGACCCACTAAATCTCACTCTTTAAAGGGCTTTCCATTTTATTCTGTGGGAATGACTGTATATGTCCCAAATCTTCAGAGAGACCTAAAATGTTATCTCTGTTGTCCTGAATGACCTTAACTTTTATAAACCTTTGCTGCTTTTAATATTTAGTACTCAGGCTGAAATCTGAGCTCTATTATCTTTTTTTCTCTGCTTAGTACAAAAGTTTAGACTAACTTAGCATATTATGCACTTTTGGTCAAAAAGCCAATGTTTGTTTATAGTGGTGGAGGAGTTTTGTTATGAAAATCAAATTAATAGTTGGATGCTCACACTTCAAAAACTAAACAAAAATATGGAAATGAGTAGAAACTTTATTAATTTATATTTACAAATAAATTATAGTGAAAAGAACATTAATTTTATGCAGCTTTTTATTCTTTCTTGTTTTTAACTTTTAATTTGAAATAATGTTAGACTTAAAAAAGAATTGCCAAAAATATTTCTATATGCCCTTTACCCAGATGTTCCAAATATTAACGCTTTACCATATTTGCTTTAGCATTCTCTCTCTCTTTTCCCTTTTCTCTGAAACTTTTTAAAGTCTTTAAGTTAAACACAAATGCCCCAGAACCTTTAAAAACTTCACTATGTGTTCCCTAAAAATAAGGAGTCTTACAATCTTAATACAATTTTCAAAATTGGAAAATTAACATTGAGATAGTGCTATTGTCTATAAACCTCTCCTATTCATTATGATAGCCACTAGCCAAATTTAAATGTGGCTATTTAAATTAAAATTAAATAAATTAGAAATTCAGTTTCTCAGTCACACATTTCAAGCACTCAGCAGTCTGACTATTGTACTGGAGAACATAGATATATAGACCGTTGCATAAAAGTTCTGTTATACAGTAATGTTCTAGATGTTTAAATTGTGCCAGTTGTTCCACTAATGCCCTTTATAACCTTTCTTTGTTAAAAGAAAAAGTTTTGTTCCAAATTTTGTTAAATATCCTGCTGTTCTTACTTTGGTCCAGGATCCCTATTGCATTTAGTTGTCAATCTCTATTAGTCTCCTCTAGTCTGGGATAATTCCTCAGTCTTTCTTTTTATTTCATGACAAATATTTTTTTCTAATTCTATAATTTCTGTCATTTTTATTTGTTGGAATTCTATTTTAAGAATAAACTTTCTCTCCTTTATTAACTTACTTTTATTGGTAAGTACTCATGGGTTCTTTCATTCTGTAGTTAAAATCCATTACTATCATTGGTTGTTTTATGCTTAAATTATTCCAGATTTGAATAGTAAGAACCCTTCAGGCTGGTTTATATTCCAAGTGAACATGTCACCTAATAAAAATGGGATTGTTTTGCAGTATTAATGAGATTTAATTAAAAATCATATGGTTTATGGCATTCTTTATCTCCTGAATATCATAAAGCTATTTAAAATATCTGAATCATCATTATACTCCTAAAAAGCAAAGATTATTTATCATATGCTTATTTGTACCTCTAGATCATCCTATAATACATCTCACGCTCATTATTAAGAACAAGATGTTTTCACTAACTACTTTGTTATGCTTAACTTGGACGAATACTCACTGATTTATCACTTTTCAGTTTTGAGAGAGCTTTCATGTAATCATCATTTAGTTATTTTCTTGATTGTTAAGTACCTTTACTGTTAGTGCTTGTGAAACAAGGTTAATACTACATGAGTTGAAATTGACAGGTTACTTATGTACAGAAGTCTTTCTCAAAAAGATTCCTAGTCTTCTGGAGGGAAATGTTAGGGTGGGGTGAGAACAACTCTCTAGAATGTCAAAACTATGTACCCAGTGCCTAACACAATGTTTGGCCCTATCTGTGCTCAGGAAATATTGTTGAATGAGTAATAGCTAGAGGAAGGGCTCCCCTACAATATCCTTTATATTGAATTCCCTTAAATCATTTTTTAATTTAATAGTTTTTCACATCTGGGCCATTTTTACTTTTTAGCATTTTGCTTCCTAAATATCTCTAATTATCTATTAATGCAGCTCCAAGCTGTCTTCTCTGGGAAATTTTTTTTTTTAAATTTTCAAAGTAGGGTGGGAATTTCATGTAAAAAAATCAGGTTAGTGATTTTTCTGCATTTTGCTAATAAGAGCCTTTTATATATTTTCATACACTGTGAACCTCTTAGGGGAAGCATAATATGCAGCATTTTAAAATGCTCATTTAATGATAAAACCCATTTTTCAGTTTTTAAAGGACTATGGTATCATGGAACAACACACTTTGGGAAATTCTTATCTGATCTTTAGAGTTCTGCTTAACTTTCTTTAGATTGATTTCTTTGTTATTATTTTATATCATTTTGTCATTTTTGGTCTACTTGATATGCCCAAAATGAATTTTCTTTCTCACTAATCCACACAGCCTCTTCTCAGCTAAATATGACATGTCCTAAGAGGTCCATTGATTTTCCAAAAAGCTGAGTCCATGAATTAGAAATGGTCTTAAGAAGATTACTCATATAAACATTTGTCACACACACACATCAGGAAAATTTAATGCAATTTTTCAAAATCATTTAAATTCTCTGAGAGCCATTCCATACACCTTGGAAGCAAATGTTTTGTAGTCTAATAGAAAACATAGTAGAAATTTTAAACATTCAAAGAATGTTGAGTCAGTCTCTTAATGACAAAATTACACAGAGTAAGAAACTAGTTCATAGAAATAGAACTAAGAGGAGTCTATATAAATAGTAATGTGAAGAAGAGTGAATTCCTTTTTAGCTGTAACATTGCATTTTTTGCATGTTGCACACATTGTTTAGCTGTTTCTAAACACATTTCCATTTACGTCATTTGTAAAAACTGCCTAGTCTCATATTCTGGAAAACTGACAAAGTTGTAACGAACAGATGCAGATTCCATAATTGTAATTGGCTTTTACTCTAAACATGTTCTGACTCATGCATCATTAATGATTTATATTGTTCTCTATTATTACCTTACAGATTTATAAGGGTACCTTTCAGAGTGAAACACTTTTGTTGACTTTTTAAAATCAGAGCTTTATTGTATTATGACCTGTAAGTTCTCTAGTCACGGATATTTAACCTAGAATTTTATTTAGCATGCCCTTTATAACATTTCTGTTGATACTGGATTCTTTTTCTTTTTTGATATTGGATTCTATGTGCTTCATTTTCCTTCTGTATTTTCCAGAGAAGCACATCATTTTAAATGGAACCCTCTTTTAATTACATTTTTTCTATCAAATAATGTTTTTGTTTTTAAACTAAATACTATAGGATATAATTTATCTACTTTGTTTTTTCACAAATTCAACTCACTCTCTGAAGAGTTAATAATAAATATTAGTATAACCCCAACCAGAAACAAAAAGATGTGCTCTCATATTACCTACTTTATTCTGCTAAGATTTTAACAATAACATGGAAACAACTTTTATTTTCCAAAGTGGGCCTAACTTAGGTGAATATCTGGAGGACTTAAAGGGACCAAATAATCTCTTTCTAAGCATAATGCAAATTCATTATCAAGTAAGATGAAATAAATGAAAAAATCCTTGTCTTTGAACAATTCCTATGACTGTTGCTAAAATTTGATATATGAATGGAGAACACAATTATTAATGAAGAAATAATTGTTTTATAATTATTCTGGGGGTGTTTATAGGTTCTTTTCATTGAAGTACCAAAATACGGAGCAAGTGTTCTGGCATATTGTTGCTTGTTTCAAGGAAGATTTAATAGCTTGTTATGGACTATTAATATGAACAGAAGTCATTTAGAGTTCAGATATATATTTAGAACTAGCTTGTGCAAAAAGATACAAAGTGAATCAAGAAATTCCGGAAAAGATTGTTTGAAAGGGACAAATTTCTATTTTCTGGCTAGCATTAAATAAATATAGAAAAGAGATTTAAATATTGTACTTTGAAGGATTTTATTAAGAACCTCAAATAGTAACTTGAATCAATGAAAGTATGAAACTCTTTATCTAAAATAGTAGTTGTATAAATACAATTTAATTTCAAATCTTATCTAGGAAATCCAAAAGGATTACAGCTGTTGGTTAGATGATTACAAACAGCATCTATCTGACTTCAGGAATAAAATGTTGTTTGTTATTGCTTACTGAAAATTTAAAAATAATTATATATAGTTTTCTCTAGTTTTAAAAATAGTTTTGCATAGAGAAGAGAAGAACCTTCAGCTCGAGATACTTACTGAGCAAATATTAATAGGAATGTAAATGGATAATTTGTTCTTAATCTCGAATTTGTTGATTAAAATGCATGTATAATGAAAGCACATGCCAAGTAGGTTCGCTGCATGAATTTTGCAGCATATGGTAAACTAAAACCCTGGTGACCTTTGGTCTTGTTGATCACATGCATGAAGATGATCATCTGTTAATCTCCACTAATCACTGGTACATCCTTGTATAGAAGACAGAATAGTTATTTGTGCTACATTTGCTCTTTTGGAAAATTATTTAACAAGGAATTTTTAAAATTATTTTATACTCTTAAGATTATAAAATAATAAATATTTTATATCTAAAAAAGGTAATTTAAAATAAGAATTAGAATTTCTAGCCTGTATATATCTCCAATTTTGTCTTTATGAGTTAATTTAAGATAATTTTCTGAAAGTCATGATATGAATGACTGTTAGGCTTGTCAATAACCATACACGCAGGTTTACACTCTTTTACATACACAATATGCATTGTTTCTGTTAGAATTCTGAGGGGGAAAAATCAGTGCTTCTCAAACTTTGATATGCATATGAATTACCTGGGGATCTTGTTAAAACCCAGATTCTGATTCAGTAGTCTTAGGGCGGGGTTTGAGATTCTGCATTTCCAGCAAGCTCCCAGCTGATGACTATTCTATTAGGTCTGCAAACTTTTTTTTAAAGGGTTAGGTAGTAAATATTTTAGAGTTTGTAAGCTAAGAAGCCAAATGAGAATATTATGTAGTTATTTACATAGCAAAAGAAAATAAAAACAAATGTCCACAAATATTTTATGGATAAAATTCAAAGTATAATAATAATTGAGTACTTTTGAGGTATATCTATATAATGGAACTCTATTCAGCAATAAAAAGGAATGATCTGATACACCCAACAGGAATGAATCTCAAAAACATGCCACTTGAAAGAGGCCTTACACAAAAGCTGCATACTATATGGTTCCATTTATATGAAGTTCCAGAAAATACAAACAGAAGGCCAAGTTTCTCCTTTGCAGAAGGAGAAAGAAACCCTTGTTATAAATTATAAAGAGGAAAAAAGAGTTTTTCACTCTAGCTCCCTAGTAAATTGATGCAGTTGCAGCATGAGGGACATGAACTAGAACAGAATCTCTAATAGGAGCAGAAAGGCCAGGTCAACAAACTGATGAAGGAAATTTAAAAACTGGAGAATGATAGTATTTCTAAGAAAACTGAAAAACTGGAGAATGATGCCATTTCTAAGAACCTTACATTGAAAGCAACTTTGTTGGAAGGATTAATCTTCCATCTTGACTCTCCTCGTACTCCACACACATTGAGATTCTTTCATCTCTGTGATGCAGAGTTGTTCAAATATGGGTTGCAGAGCAAGAAATAAATTTACATGGTAACCCAGTACCCTGATGTTTTTGTAACTATATATATGACTTTAACAGTTTCATGAACAGTGCTAAAAACAACAAAACACTACTGAGGCCAGAAGTGAAGGGAGGTACCTGATGGAACTCTTTGGATGATAGAAATGTTCTGTATCTTGACTGTGGTGTATATGTATGTGTTTTACAAAACTCATTGAACTTGGAAAAGGCGTGTGACATTTTGGGCACTCAAGCAGCCCTATGGAGATGTGTAGATGGTTAAGATGTAATGTCTGTTGCTAAAAACCAGCAAAGAACTAAGGCCTTCTAAGAATCAAGTGAGCGAGCCATCTTAAGATGCAAACTCTGTAGCCCCACTCAAGCCTTCAGATTACTCTAGACCCTGGCTGAGAACTTAATTGCAGTTTTATGAGACTCAGAACCAAAAGCACCCAACTAAGCCCCTCTTAATTTTTAGTTAATTTTAAGGTGTTGTTCTGTATAAAACATATACGAGGTCTGTCCAGAAAAAGTCCAGCCATTATTCATATAACAAGAATGGTTTGCATGACATTGTTGTAACCTGGCAGCCAAGGAGAGTGGACTGGAATGCACATGCATGAACAAAGATGACTTCACTGTACTAGTCAGTGGGGGCGGTAGATGCCATTGACTGAGCATGTGTACTGTGTGGCCATCACATTAAAAATGACTGAGCAAGTAGAGCAACAAATCTGCATCAAATTATGCATTAAGCTTGAACATTCCTCTGTGGAAACTATTCAGATGATTCAGAAGGCCACAGCTATGGGCAACTGGTGATTGGCAGCTTCATCATGACAAGTAGACTGCTCATGCGTCACATCTAGTACAGAGTTTTTTTGGCAAAACATCAAATGACCCAGGTGACTCAGCCCCCCTACTGCCCAGATTTGGTTCCCTGCAACTTCTAGTTTTTCCCAAAACTAAAATCACCTTTGAAAGGTAAGAGATTTAAGACCATGGATGAGATTCAGGAAAATATGATGGGGCAGCTGATGACTATTGGGAGCACTGTGTGAGATCCCAAGGTGCCTACTTTTAAGGGGACTGAGGCATCATTGTCCAAAGTACAATGTCTCTATTTTTGATATTACATAACTGGATACTTCTTGACAGACCCAGTACAACATGTTAATATGTATATAGTATATACATAACAAACTGGTATAATAATTTTAATTGATGTTATTTTCTTGATGTGAATTCTGAAATTTTATTCAGTGAAATGTAACCTTTTTGTGGGGTATACTTGCACTTCTAGTCTTAGAAGAGTCTTTTCATCCCATGATTATGTATTTGTTTATATTTTTGCTGGATCTTTTATGATTTTATTTTTATATTTAACTCTTAAATTTTTTGTTAAGTGAAAGCCGAATTTACAAGGTAGAGAAGTATATCTGTAGGTAAACTGAATACCTGTTACCAACATTTCACTATCCTGAAATATCTCCCCAAGTAACCCTGCTAAGACCTACAAGTTAGAGAGTCTCTAAGGTTAGAGAATCATCTTATCTTCATCTTTAGCAGAGCATTTGCTGAAAGCAAGAAAGAGGTGCAAGGTAGCCCCTATTTCTTCAATTTCTTCACTTGCTCTAAGGTGGTCAATGGTGTATTCTCAGAGCTTGAGATTCTGATCCTCCAAATTAGGCCCTTTTGGAACTGAAACAAAACCATTTTTTCCTTGACAAAGTACCTAGATCTCAGGAGAGAAGAAAAGATCATACTATGAAGATCCTATTTAGGAATTCTAAGCCAAGAATTTAGATCTTTTAAGGTTTTATTCATTCCTTTCCCTGAGGGCAATATTTATAAATGAAGAGAAATGGGTAAATAAAGTTAACAAGGAGTGGAAAGAGCAACCTTATATATCTAAAAACATCCTATTTTTTATGGTCATTTTGAGGCAGAATACTTCCACCATACTTAGGATATAAAATTATAGGATAATTACAGCCATGTATCTTTTTAAGATACATTGCTCTTTTGGGGGGGTCACATATTATAATTTACTGAATATATAGTCAAGGGTGTTTCTTTTTTAATTTGGAGTAGTTTAGTTGATTCTTATATAACTAATTATCATCAGTCTTCACTATAAATAAGTTACTTTTAGTTACACCAGTTTAGGATTTGAAAATTGTAGGTTATAGTGATGGAAAGGGAGGAAAGGGTGAGCTATTAAATAGAATTAATGTCAAAACAGAGGACAAGAATGTGGTAATAGCAACAGAAATGAGAAACGGGTGGTCAGATGGCTTCTGTTATCTGTGCCAGTCTCAGGAATTATATCTTTTCTTGATGGTTTAAGTTTAGCATTTTTGGTACCTACTGTTCAATGTGATAGCATCCCTCAGCTTCTTGTCTAGGGTCCACTTAAGAATCTTAGATAGAAAAACTGGGGACAGTTTATATCTAAAAGGACTTTTCCAAAGGCCTAGTCTATGTAGTTCACCAGTATAATCCAAATATGTAGTAGAATACTTAGCACATTGATGCTGAAAACAACAATAATAATAAAAGCAACTGACATGACTTGTATTATATGTTAGGCACTGTTATAAGACTTACACATACACTGATTTGTTCATTTCTCACAACAGCCTGTGAGGGTAGGTATTGTTAGTACTCTCTTTTTATGGATGTGGAAACTTATACACAGAAGTGAAGTGACTTTTCCAAGATCTAATGGCTAATAAATAATTGTCAGAACCAAAATACAGACAAGCCATCTGACTTCAGCCTCTACCTCTTAACCACTAAGCTACACCTTTTGTTTCTTTATTGTTTGTGATGTTGAATGAATGAATCCCACAATTGCATTGCCAAAATGAAAACATAGGCAGAGGGTTAGAAGAAAATTCAAGGTGCTGGTTGTCAAAAGATGGCAATATGTGCTAAGCCAGAGAGATTAATTGAAGATGTGGTAGGTAGATGAACATCAGAATTAAGGATCAAGGTTACAAGAAAAGCAAGAGAAAGGGAAAAAAAAGAAAAATAGTCCAGGTCAAGTATTTCTGGAAATAGAAACAACAACAAAAAAACATTCTGCACACTCTTTTTTCCTTACCCTCTTGGCATAAACTTCAAGAGGCACACCTACTTCATCAAATTATATTTTCTCATAAGAAAATTACTTAATGCATTTACATTCTATTAGTTGATTCTAAGTAGCAATATGATAAATTTGCATATGCTAGCTACTTACATCTATGCTAACTTATTTTGCAAATCATAGGTACACATGGTTTGACCAAATTTCTCTCTGGTTTGTTGACATATTTATATGAGAAACCATACAAATATATAAATATTTAATCATATTGTGTTTGAATGTTAAATAATTTTTTTAAAAAACTCTTATAAGGAACACATTTTTGCATCATTTTTATCAGTGACTAATTCAGTTAACTTATTATTATTTTAGATATCTTTTGGCATATCTCAAAATAATGTATTTGGAATATTATTACAGTTTTATTGACACTCAGTGACTTTTCTAATATTCAAACATTATCAGCAAAAATAATCTCTGCATCCTTGCTTAGAATTAAACCATGAAGTTGTGCATTTTTATGTGTTTATTACTATGTTTGAATTACTTTAATCTTTGTATACATTCTGGTATCTCTGATTTCTAGAAAGTTTCTCTTTAACTTACCCAACTTGCACATTTTTATCAGGATGTGATTTCAGAACACGAAATTTATCATAAATGCCGTCATGTGACAAAGAAGACAGAGAAGCTTGAAAAAAGATTTTATGTCTTTGCTGAGTCATCCCACTAAGGCAGGGTCTTTATAATACTGAATCCAATATAAGTATCTTAAAACTTAAGATATCTCAGAAAATTGATGTAGAACTAACTTAAACCAGATATATTAGATCTAAGTCACAATGAATATCAGTTAGCTATTTGCTTTGTTCTCTTGCCTTACCAAAATTAAAATTTTTATTCTCCTAAATTTGGATATAGGAGATGTTTACATGTGAATTATAATGCTGATATATCATGCCTTTTCATTTTGGAAATAACAAGATCCACACTGTCTAAATATCTTCCAAAAATTCTTAGGAATAATGGGGCATTTTCAACTGATAATGCTTTAGCACCTTGAAACTTCTTTGTCTGAGTATTTTTTAAGAACAGTTATATGACTCCCAAATCATACATAAAAACATAAAATTAGTATTTTCTGCACTACAGTAAAATTATAGTTTTCATACCATATACTGTTACAATATTTTTCTATTTTTATAATAATTTTCAATTCAACTTGAAGAATATCAGACATGGTTTTTATTATAAAAGTATCCATGCTTTAGTGTGATGTTAAGACATGAAAAGTAAAAAAGTGCCTCTTTTTCCAACCCTCACTACCATTACATAGACACTTTCTATGCTTATAAATATATATCCCTGTTGATAAACAAATGACATCATCTCCATTAGTCATTCAAATGTTGCAAATGCATCTTTGCAGCCAATCTTTCACTGTTGTTTTATTACAGTTAAGTGATAAATTATACAAAACATTTCAGAAATCTGTGCTTTTCGTAGCTCCTAATTTATCAGCCAACAGACTAATTTGTTAATAAGTCAACTGCCGCCAAGAACAGAGAACAATTATTTAAACAATCATTTAAACAATCATTTGAGGCACAATTTTTTATATAACTTCTGTTATTTAATAACAAATAAATTATCATATGATAGAACTGACATTTCCCCAACTTCTATACTGAAGTATTTTAGCTTTTGTATTAAGAATCTTTTTCATATTTGGTGATAACAGTATGAAAAATACTTTTTAACAAAGAAAAGATGGTTAAATGTATGTACTGTTCATCAAAAGACATAAACAGAGTGAAAAGATAAGTCGTGGAAAAAGATACTTGCACCATATAATTGACCAAGGATTAATGTCCAGAACATATAAAGAACTATTCCTCACTCAGCTGAGAAAAAGACAAGCAGCTCCACAGGAAAATAGACAAGAGACTTGAACAAGCACTTCACAAGAGGTCATCAATATGACTGATAAACAAAAATGTACTCAACCCTATTGTTAATTGGAGAAGTGAAAAATAAAACTGCAAATAGATACTGCTATAAACCTACCATCTTGACGTAAATTTAAAGTCTAGTAACATCAATTATTGACAAGGATATAGAGCAATTGGAAATACTGCTGGTGAAAGTATAAACTGATAAAAAGCACAGTAGAAAATAGTTTAACATAATATAGTCATGTATAACAATTTTGACATTTTACATACACACACACATACACACATACACATATCATTATTTCCCCACTGGAAACTTGCATATGTGCACCAAGAGAGTTTTGCACAATTGTCGTTAGTAACACTAGGTAATAACAAAAACTGGAAACAAGCTTTATTGTCCATCAACAATAGAAAAGGATAAATATATTGTGTTACTTTTATGTAGTGTAACGCTGCAATGAAAATGCATGAATTACAGCTGTAAGCAATAATTTGGATGAATCTCAGGAATACCATATTGAACAAAATATAAGTCGAAGTATACATACAGTACTTGTTTCATTTATATGAAGTGTAGAATGTTCATTTATATAAAGTTTAGAATATGCTTAGGGATGAAACCTTATGTGGTATTACCCTAAAGAGAAGCAAGAAAATGAAGTACACAAAATTCAGGAAAGTGATTACTTCTGAGGGACAGAGGAGAAGGAAATTAGTTCAGGAAAGGGCACACAACTGAAATGGTAACACTTTCTTAAATATTTTGTTATTATTTACATGTTATATCTTTGTAAATATTTTTTCATATCAACATTTAATAAAAATTTTAAATAATTAAAACATTTAAATTGAATACAGAAATTTAGCTTTTTATATAATCTAAACACCTGTAGGTAATTCTTTTCTAAAAGGCTATGTTTTTGCTTTTTTGGGGGTACTAGCCACATTACATCCAGAAATAATATTCTAGAGAATGAATTCATCATATAATGCTGTGGCTATTTTCACCATAAAATGTTTTTAAATAATTAACTTTTATTTAACAGATTGACTTTCTTTGAAATAAAATGTTCCTTTATGTATTGAATTTTTTTCAAAATCAAAGCAATATTTGTAAATTTCTCATAAGCAGTCCTAAGCACGCTTTAAATAATTTTAAGAAAACATTAAAAAATTTCCATTCTTAAATACTGATATTTTCAAGAGTAAATGCTATTATTGATACATTATTGGATTTTGCTGAGTAAAGCTGTTTCTACACACAAACGTCTTGGCCACCTGCAACTGTTTGTCAGGAGACTCTGAGAACACTAGTAGTAATTGTAAACTTAGGAATGTGTGACAAGCTAACAGCCAGCTGTGCATATCTTGACTTTTTCCAGGTGTTAAAATAAATATAACCATTTGGTTCACTTGTAACTCATCAAAATATGTCATGATTTGTTGGCTTAAAAATCCATTTATAATTTTTATTGGAGTGAGTAGATAATGTTATATTCATTTGAAATGAAAAAATATATACCCAGAAATATTTGTGGCATCATTACTGACTATATTCAATGGCCTCTTCAAAAAATGAAAAGAATTTTAATGTAACATTCATGTAGATATACTTTCACATTCTTTTCACAGGAAAAAACAACTAAGCCACTTCTGCCTATAGGCATCAAAAAGAAGAGAAAAAGTGAATAAAAATATGTGTATGCAGTCGGAGTTCAACTTGCCTTGGCAGAACCCACTTTCATACTGATCTTATATTAATTTCTGCTTGTGGCACATACCGTATGTTTGATCATTATTATTATTTATGGAACACCTGCTGTTAGGTGTTAGCTCGAGAGACCCAGCTGCCTAAATCTTTCCTTGGCTGAATTACCCATCCTCATAATATTCCTGAGGGAGAAGATAGATATGAGACAACTGCAAGTGGAAAATCCAAATTCATTTTATTATTAGGTTATTTTGTATCTGAAACCAAATATGGAACTAGGGTTCCCAGATACACTAGAGTGGAATATATGGCTTGGCAGCCCCCCTACCATCCCAAAGCAAACTGGAAAAGCAAAGAGGTGAAGTGATCCTGGAAAGAGAAAATAGCTAACAGGGTTTCCTTATTCCACTCCCTTTTATCAGACACAATTTTTTTCCTAATCTGTTAATGAAGTGATTCCTATGATCCACTCTTAGGGTAAAGTAAAGTAGTGATTCTAACCCTTGGAACAGAATATTCTTTCCTGCTTTTTCAGGAAAAGAAGATGAATAAAAATAATTGGTCAGATTCTTGGACATTTAATCAAGCCTTATTAGTTTCTGGCAGAGATTCACTATGTTTTTAAAAACGAGTACACTGATAATAGACAGCTTTCTTTTTCTTGAGTGAGACCTACCATGTGGCTATTAAAGTCAGAGGATATTAAAGTCAGGATAGTATATGGTCCTTGACCCCATCTCTATGTGTCTGTTTCCTTGATATTTACTATACTTTTTATAAAAATATAGTGGGCTTATAGAGATGCCTTTTTTGAAATCAGTTATTAGAGGCTAAAAATTAATTCCAACTACAGACCAGATAAAAAAGAAACCTCATGCTGGTACAAACATATTTATTTAAATATCAAATATTTATTAAGTGCCTTCATTGTGCTAGGTGCTGATATGTAATAGTAAATAAGATAGACCACTGTCCTTGCCCTACTGGAGCTTACAATTTCAAATATGCAGTGCTGTTACTGAAGATGATATTTGTCTAAAAAAAGATTTGATATGCCTGTTAGGCATATCAAATATACTATACTAATATTGTTTTTTTCTGTTCAATTGCTTTTGTACCTTTTACTTGATACAGAATTCTGGGTGTCAGTTGTTTTCTTTCTCTTGGTATTTTCAAAATGTGCCACTCTTTTTTTTATTGTGGTAAATATATATATGACATGACATCTACCCTCTTAACAAATTTTAAATATAGAGTACAGTCTTGTTTACTATAAACACAATTTGCATAGCAGATCTCTAGAACTTTTTCATATTGCAAAACTGAAAATTTATACCCATTGAACAGCAACTCCCCATTTTCCCCTTCTCCCAGGCCCTGGCAACCAGTTCTACTTTGTGCTTTGATTAATTTGACTACTTAAGAGACCGCATACAAGTGGAATCATACATAATGTTCTCAAGTTTCATCTATGTTGTAGCATATGACAGGATTTTGTATTTTTTATGGCTAAATAATATTTCATTGTCTGTCTATACTCAATCTTTTAAAACCCATTTACTTGTCTACGGCCAATGTAGTAGTTTTCACATCCTGGCTCTATGAACAGTGTGCAAAGAACATAAGAGTCCAGTTATCTTTCTGAGACCCTGATTGCAATCTTTTGGATAAATACCCAGAAATAGGATTGCTGAATCATATGGAAGGGTTTTTCTGTTTTGTTTTCTTTCGCTTGCTTTTGGAGGAACCTCCATACTGTTCTCTATAGCAGTTGCACCATTTTACATTCCCACCCACGGTATGTACAGAAGGATTTCAATTTCTCTACTCCTCACCAATAACTATTTACTGTTCTTTTTTTTATATAATGACCATCATAGCAGTCATGAGGTGATCTCATTGTGGTTTTGATTTGCATTTCTCTGATGATTACTGATGTTGAGCATCTTTTCTTAACATGTTAGCCTTTTGTATGACTTCTTTGGAAAAATGTCTTTTGATGTCCTTATCCCATTTTTTAATCAAGTTATTAGTTTTTTGCTATTGAATTGTAGGAGTTCCTTATATATTTTAGAGACGAACCCCTTATCAGATGTATGTTTTACAAATATTTTCTTCCATTACATTGGTGGCCTTTTCATTGTATTGATTGTTTCTTCTGATATGCAGGAACTTTTTAGTTTGATGTAGCCCTGCCTGTTAATTTTTGCTTTCTCTGCCTGTGCTTTTGGTGTCTTATCCAAGAAATCATTGCCAAGATCAATGTCATGAAGCTTTTCCCCTCAGTGCTGTTTCCTTCTGGCCCCTATAAATTTATTATAAGAAATGTATTGCCTTTGTTCCCCTTCAGGTACTGTGTTGTTTCTCTAAGGCTGCTTTCAATAGTTTTTCTTTGTTTTTAATTTTTCAGAAATTTGAATTTAATATCTGGGCATCAATTTCTTTGTGTTTTACCCTTTTTGAGGTTTACCAAGATTTTGAAAACTGTATTTTTATGCCTTTCACTAAATTTAGGAAGTTTTCAACCTCCTTCAAAAAATTTTATCACCACAGCATTCTTTTTTCTCTTCTGGAAATCCAGTGACCATGGATGTTAGGTCTTTTCTCATTGTCCCTGAGATGCAAAGGAGTTTTTTTCTTGTTTTAAAATTTGTTTTTCTTTCTTGTTCATATTTAATAGTTTCTACTGTTTTATCTTCAAGTTCACTGATTTTTTTCTTCTGTCATCTCCATTCTTCTGTTGAACCCAGTTAGTGGGTTATTTTACTTTGATTATTATATTTTTCAGTTCTAAAATTTTTACTTGCTTCTTCTTTTTTTTAATATATTTTATTGATTATGCTATTACAGTTGTCCTATTATCCCCCC
>CM052541.1:33193863-33219270 GCA_028533065.1 Trachops cirrhosus | reverse complement strand
CCTGATCACCATTGCTTTGAACTGTGCATCTGATAGGTTGGCTATCTCTTGGTCGCTTAAAAGGATGGGTTCTGGGGCTTTCCATTCTTCTTCTGTTTGAGCCATCTTTTTGCTGTTTTTTGTTTTGTTTTGTTTTGTTTTTTGGTCTTGTTGAGCTCCTGTAGCGAGGGGCGGGGCCTTAGGAGTTCACCAGGGCGGGGCACCCCAGTCGCAGGGTTGTGACGTTGTATGTGGGGGCGGGGTCCGAGAAGGAACAATGGCGCCCGCTCCGCCCTCTGCAGGACCCCAGACCCTTTTGCCACTTTCCGCAAGCCGACCGGGCCCCTCTGGCACCAATTCCGGTGTGGGTGGGCCCATGCACCCTGTGGGACCTTCCTTTTCAGTCAGTGACTGGAAGCTGTATTTCCCGGTGCTGGGACCCTGAGTTGCATGCAGTGCCTTGCTGCACAAGGGCCGCCTCGCTGGGTCTGCCGGTTGCCACCCCCTGGCCGGGGCCCACCAGCCACTGCTGCTTGTGCGCCCAGGGTCTGCCTGCTGCGGACTTGCGCGCCGCCCCGGGTGCTCAGCTCTCCACTCCGCGTCCCTCATCCGGCCGGACTCCACCCCTCCTACCGGTCTGGTTGAAAGTGTCTATTTTTAAATCCTTGGTTGTCCGACTTCCATAAACTTCAATTTTCTGTCAGTTCTGGTTGTTATTTTGTTTTTATATCTTTGTTGTCCCTATCTTGGTTGTGCGAGGAGGCACAGTGTTGCTTCTTCTTTATATCTTGCATTTTTTTCTGAGATTTTTAGTTTTCCCATTTATCTCACGTGTGTCTGTTATTGCTTCTTGGAGCATTTGTATGATAGCTCTTTGAAATCATTGTCTGATAATTCCAACAGATATATTATCTCCGTCATGGCGTCTATTGATTGTCTCTTCTCACTCAAGATTAGATTTTCCTGGTTCCTGAAAACATGCTTAATTTTGGATTGTTGTGAGTATTATGGATATTTTGAGTATTATGAGAATACATTTTCTACTTAAGTCTTCTCTTCTGGTAGCCAGTCATGCCTTGTAGGTTCAGAATATGAGTCTTGACCCAATTTTTTGGTTGTGGTTTGAATGTCAATTTGGTTTTCAAAGCAATTGCAATGCATATCTGGCCTGCTTCACTTGCGTGCTACCCAAAGGTTAATTTGAAACCTGGGAATGCTCTATACCATAATTCAGTTCTCAGAACTTTTGCAGTGTTGATTCTCATTGGTTTCATATCAGAACAACTTGATGGTGTGCCCAGAACATCACAAACAAATTTAAGCAATCCCTTTCTTCAGCTCTCTCCTCTCTCTCCTCTCACTGTCTAGTTTAGGAAGCAGTGGGAGCTGCTCTTTGCTCTTTTCCTTAGTGTAGGATAGGAATAGTTGACAGGTCTCTATCCACACAGTGACTGGCATGAAGGGAGGAGGGCACTATTTCTTTTGTGATGTTTGCTGGAGTTGGGAGGATAAAGGTAAGAGTTCTATTCTGCAGAGCCAGCCCCTTGCTAGTCCTTTGGCTGGACAAAATGGGTTTCTACTGTGGCTTGCTTGCTTGTTTATTTATTTGTTTGTTCCATGCCTATTTCATATATAGGAGGCAAACAAACAAACAAAAAAAACCCCCAAAAACAGCATACACACACAGGTCATTTCTCAAGTTCCATGGTCCCTAGCCAATTGCCTTCTTTTCCTCACCTTTCAGAGTTGTCTGATAATTGCTTTATGTCTTTTGTCCACAGGTTGTTTGTTTTGGAAGAATGGGGTTGAATCTTGAGGAAGAATGGGGTTGAATATGCTTACTCTAGCTTGTCCATAACTGAGACTTTCTCTAAGGATGTAAATATCATTTCTTCAAAGTTTCTTCTGCTTCTAGCATTCTCTTAGTTTCCTCTTGATTTGATTTCTTCTTTTTGCTATATATTCATATTGTAAGCTTTCCCCAAATATAAATTTATGTTTTAAATTTAATCGTGAGGCACCAAAAAGCTGATTACAGACTCTTTATATTTATGGGCCTTGATGACTAGCAGTTTTACTGTAGGGCAATCTGTGGCAAGCTAGCTTTTTTATTGGATGCAACTTTCAAAAACATTAAAAAACACAATTTATATTGATTCAAAAAGCAGTTGAGAAACTAATGTATATACATTATATATATAAATTTTTTTCAGCTGGTTATAGAAGAGGAAGTCAAAGAGACACTCAATGGCCTGAAACGCATATACCCTTGCTGTGAACTGCCTGTAGAGGCCAAGTGGGAAGAGGTGAGAGTGGCCCATGGATGATGGTGATCAATGCAGTGGGGACCACTTCAGTTGTACAACCCCAAGGAATCAAATTCTGCCAACAAAAAGAATGAATTTGGAAGAGGATTTTTCCTCAAAGCCTTCTGATAAGAACTCAGTGTGGCTGACAACTTGATATCGGCCTTATGATACTCTTAGAAGAGAATCCCTCCATGCCTCACCAGTCTTCTGACCTACAGAACTGCCTGCTAATGAGTGAGTGTTGTTTTAAGCTGTTAAACTTATGATGATTTTTTATATTCATTATAAAAGTTGAATATAAATTGCTAAACACATAAGTAAATCTACACAAACATCTGTGTAAAAATAATAATATTGTCTGTTTATTATGTGGGGTCTTCAAAACACAAAAATAAAATTCTGAGCAAAAGCATAAAAATTGAGCGAGGGCTTACCATAGTTAAAGTATTCTAAGATCTTTGTATTTGGGAAGCAAGGATTTATAGGCATGGTGTCCCTCCAAAATCTGGTGCCCCACCCTGCTTGGGCAAATGGCCATTCATTCAGAGACCACAGTTCCCTGCCTCCCATACAACAAGGTTGGCCATGTTATCACCAATGAAATCTGAATTGGCGTCTCATGTGCACCTTACTTGCTTGAAAGGAAATTGCTTATCTTGGACTTCTCATCCTCTTTTCTGATCTTTGCAACATAGACAATATAGAGACTTAGCTTTGACCATACAAATGCAGACTTAGAAGATGGTGGAGTGTCACGAGTGTATGTTCATGATATAGTCTTTCCTATAAGTCAGGCTGCAGCCCCCACTCTGGTCATCTGATTGGGCCTTAAGAACTGAAAGTGCTGAGCCACCTGTACGACTACCAGTCCTATAGGTGACACTGGCACCAAGAAATAGCAGAGCCAACACAGGCGACTGTGGTATTTACTCAGATTTTATTAATGCAGCTTTTATTAATGCAGATTTAATCCAAATCCATACTAACCTGATAATACTAATCACTCAGAAACAGTCAGTAATAACACCACATGGAGAGAATTGGGGGATAATGAATCTGAGTCCCAGAGTCTCAGTCTGTGGGTCCAGGAGATGGCACAGTGATCAAGGGAGCCATCAACAACTTGCAAGGAAGAATTTCTGGAGCCAGGTGGGCAGCAGGCCAGATGAAGTCCTCAGTCCAGCAGGGCAGAGCCTCTGGCCACTGATGCCAAGGGAGATCAGCGTGGCATGGAGCAGCACTCTGGTGTGTGCAGCTCGGCCGTCTCAGCAGTGGTCTGGAGCCTGCCTCAGTTATACCTTGAAAGTGGTGGACCCCACCCTTCTGGGTCTATGGTAAGTGCCTTGGCACCCTGATGGCAAGTGGGGAATTTCCCCAGGAGCCTATCTGTGAGTGGTCCTGTTCTGCAGACACAGTTGTTCCGGTCATGTCTAGGTGTTTCCCTCTTGAACCAGAGTGCCATGGCTGACTGGCAGTCATCTTGGTTGACGCGAGTGACTCCAGTTTGTTTTTTATACGTCACGCTCTCTGGATGGGCCGATGCCATTTTGTTGGTCCTGCTCTCCATATGGAGCGACAAAGTAGAATCTTCTGGGTTCCTGAATGACTAAGTAGAGCAAAGTGATATTGCTAACCTGACTATATCTTGGGACCATTTTATGATGTAGAAATTTACATTAACCCTTTGTATTTTTAGATGTCTTTCTTAGAGTAGCTTAATCTTACCTAAATCAGTCCCTGGAACTGGTGTGCAACAGTCACAGAAACCTTAAATATGGGGCATTTGGCTTAGCAAATTTAGGGCTTACAGTGAGGCAATAGCTCTTATGTTGTGTAGGGTATAGAAGTAGTTGGATCTTCCAGCCTGTGAGGCTCAAATATCTGGATTATCTATCCTCTTCCTTCTCTGCTTACAAATTGGCATATTCTTGCCTTAGCTCATCTTTTTCTTATAATACCTTGCTAAACACAGCAAGAGCAGCCAACACATATTCCCTATTGCTTTTAGTAATGTATCATAAGAAATAGCATGACATAAAACTATGAATCAAAACCTTTCCCTAAAGCTTCCTAAAAGAAAAAAAGATAATCCTTTAACATGATCAAATTAAGGATGTTGCTTTTCAACCTAAAACTATTATTCATATAGCCTCAAAGTCACTGTCATTAAGAGGAGAAAGAAGGAGAGAGGGAGCCAAGAAGTCAGGAAAAAGGCTGGTTTAAAAACTTTGTTCAGGAAAGCAAAAAACAAAACAAAAATATTTGATGTGATAACTGACATATAAACAAATAGAAATAAATAGAACCAAAGTCTACTAAAGTGTTTGGAGAATTATATTGCCAATGAGTCTATAAGTAAGATCTTGTGAAAAGCATTGGTTGTTCAATCCTTAGAGCAATCCTCAGGCTGCCAAACCTACTATAGCAAAGAACTGGGATACTAAAACAGTACACTCCCCCATATGTATATTCTCTCCAAAACCAGATATGGCCACAGAAGAAATGAACAGTGAAGGCAAAGGCAGAGACTGTAGATGATAAAGGAATTCTTCTAAAATATGAAAACCAATGTGTAAGCAAGGAACCCTCTTTTACTGCCAGACAGAGAGTTCTTTATCATTTCTTTGCAGCATGATTTTCTTTCTGTCTGTGGGCCAGTGACTACTCTTTATTTTCCGTTCTTCCTTTATCTTTTGTCCTCCCTTTCTTTATCTAAAAGGTCTTCTTCCATTACTGTATGTTAGGATTCAGGTTTATATAACTTGACTATTAATATATTGCTTCCAGGATTATGAGCAAACTCATATGAAATGAATGGGGAGAATATGGACTTCGGACTAGATGAGTGAGATCTTGAATTATAGTCCAAAGAGAGGCATTAAGTCTTTTCTGTGTATGGTAAGAAATTATACATAGGTATTTAGATGGCTAGTTGTACCTCCCAAAATCTATTCTCCCTTCTTTCTAGGTAGTTGGTCTTCCCAGCAAGAGCCTATATTCCCCAGTCAGAGTTGCAGCAATATATTGTCATGTTACCAACTTCTTGATATTGGACAGAGGGCTATGTGCAGCTTCTGCCTCATTGGCTTTAATGAAAATTGCTTGCACTGGATTTTATATCCCCTTCCTATGGGATATAAATGTGGCAGCGATCTGCCTTTGACTGTGGAGATGAGGACAACATACTAGCACACGGCAATACTGTGACACGGAGGCAGGCTAAGGCCTGTGTGATCTCATGGAGCGGAGCCACTGTATTAACCTGGACTGCTCACTTCAGGACTATTATGTGAAAAAGAAAGACATTTTTCTTTGAGCCACTGTATCTTTGAGTGTCTTAGCCTTTTCCCTAATTCAGAAAGCTAAGACAGTGTCTTAGTCTAGACTTTGTTATGCACCCCTGATAAAAAGTCAAGGATACCACTAAAAAAATAGAGTGTATAATTTCTAGTATAAAAATCATAATTCCCCTCCTGCCAAAAAGGACAAGAAAAAAGTAGAAACAAAAGAAAGGTTAGACAAATATCACAAGGCAAGATTCTAGAAACAAGCCCAGAAATATAAATAATCTCAATAAATGTAATGAACTAAACTCATTAGTTTTGAATTTAATTCCTTTGTTGTCAAACATAATTGCATGTGAAAAAAACATATTTTAGAGTCTTTTATATTAGTTCATAAAATTTCCATTTTACTGCTATAAATTTCTTCCTATGGATTTGAATTATAGTCTGGTGTCACTTCCTTTCAGCCTGAAAGACTTTCTTTACTATTTTTTGTAAGGCAGGTATGCTAGCATTTAATTCTCTCAGTATTTATTTATCTAGGAATGATTTGATTTGATTCTGCCTCGCCTCTGACCAGTTAAGTTTCCTTTTTGACACACTAGAGAACAGGTACCTAAGAAGCCCTAGGTTATACAAGTCCAGATATGACCGTGACCTCTCAGAGTCCTCCTTCCCTGATAGTAGCATTCTTGGTTTATTATTGTTAAGGGTCAGGCATGAATTTTAACAAAAGCCTAATTTTGTTCTTGGACTTCTGAAGTAATGTGGACCCTTATGAGAGCCTCTGAAACTAGCTCAGTTGTATGCTTGGCCCCAGCCGGGACTGCAAGCTTAGGCAAGTAGAGTCAAGGTATTGGCCCTCTCCTGCTGGCCAGCCTTTGGGAAGTCACTCCCAGCAGCAGTGCCACTTGGCATGGGCATCATCCACCATTCCAAATCAAGTGAGCCCCCTTTGAAGGTAGCAGAGAAGCTTCTAGTCCTTATGGCCTGCCTTGCCTGGTGGAACCTCCACATAGACCAAGACGGGGGATGTGGTCGTAGCAGCCTCAAACAAGAACATTACACATTCCCTGTTCTTACCAGAAATTTAGCAGTGTTGCAAGCATAGATGCTTCTCAGACTGTCATACCTTTGGTTGACTTCCAGAGTGCTGAAAGGTTATTTTTGTAATATTTCCCAGATTTATTGCTAGTTATTCTTGAGGAGAGGATTTGCTGCTCCCACCACTAGGTCATAACTGGAAACCCCATTCTCTGCTTTTACCTGGACCTTCTCTTTCTTCTCTGTTTTTCTTATCCTACTCACTTTTAGTTTCACTTTCATTAGTTTCTCCTTAGTGTGGGACTTTCTTGGAGGCTCAGTTTCAGGGACCTACTCAGCTCCAGCACTTTTCACCCTGTATCATCCACTGTTGGATTGTACATCTGCTCTTCTGTAATCGACTCACTGCTTTCCATTGAATACCTGTTGTTTATTTTGGTTCTCAAGTCCATCAGATGTTTACTTTTTCCTTCTGTTTTTATTTTCACAGATGCCAAGTTCTGCAAGTTCTAAGGTCTTTCTTCACCTGTTTTACATTAGGGTTTTCTGGAAATACTTTGTCACCCAGTTTTCTTGTGTTAAATACTCATAGGATTTTGATTTTTATATTTGATTGCTCTTTCTGTTTTTATGTTTAGTAGTATTTAAAAACTATGTTGCCACTGCTCCATGCTGTTACCTTCCCTGAATCCTGGGTCTTTTATGTTGTTCTTTAAAGTTTTCTAGTTATTTTTTCTTAAAGATGTTTATTTTTTTTGTTAGTTTTATTCCTAGATATGTGATCATTTTTATTGCAATTAAAAGCTGAAAACAGTTTCCCTAGCCAGGTGGCTCAGTTGGTAGGGGCGTTGTCCCATATACCAAAAGATTGCCGGTTTGATCCCTACACAGGACACATACCTAGGTTGCAGGTCAGGGTGCCTTTCTTTATTCTTATAAGGCAATGCTGGATTTCTGTGTGTGTGTGTCTGTTTGTAAGTAAATGGCAAGCTTCCTTGAGTGTCCTCCTTTAGTTTATAAATCTAAATATTTTAAATAGTTGTAGCACATGGCATTCTTTTCTTAGCTTTAAGCACCAACTTAACTTTTCCTTATCTTTACATTTTCCTTGGTCAGTTTAGTTTGGATTGGGAAGAAAAAGGGCAGACACTGTTTATAATCTGAATCATTATCCCTCTAGTCTCTTTCTTTGCAATATCTGATATACTATACTAGTGCTCAATTCATAAGAGTTTCTACTATCATCCAGTGGAGGTGCAGATGAGCACTAAAAGTACCTAAAGATGGCTTGTTAAGCATTCTAGTATGTCTAGTGAGAAGTCAAAAATATAACACAATGTTCTTATCACTTATAAGATGAACGAATAATTCATCTGTGAAAATACTGTATCAGAGACCTGAGAATATTCAAGAATTGCAGTTTGAAGGAAGCATTCCTTGACACTACTTCTGGAGCATAACTGAATAACATACTTGTGTATTTTCTATGCTAGTTCTCCCCTAGAATGAAAGTAAAATACCTGACTAAATGAGCCACAACTTCCTTCTCAGAGTGGATGAGTAATTGAGCAGCTCTCCATAAAAGCCAGTTAGAAGCAGAATTCTAGGGAACAGAATTCATGTGTTACATTATGAAGAAATCCTATATAAGAATTTAGATGAGTAGATCTTATCACAAAAAATTTCAGTGATTTATTTTATGATGTCAGATCACACAGCAGTATACATTTTACTACATAAAAAAAACCACTTATCAATAATCTTCAAACTGGGGTAGGCTACCTCTTAGAGATGTGAAAACTTTCTAGGGGATACAAAAATATGGATCAATTAAAAAGGGATAAATTTACAAATTCTTCACTTCCAACTCTTTCCAAAAATTATTTTCAGTGAGAGTTTTCCTGAGTTCACAATGGCCCTTCTCTCACTTTACAAAATAAAGGCACACACATAAATGGTACACATTTTGAGTTTCAGTGACTAATCAAGTTACCACAGCCCACAGGGACTTTCTCTGTTTTATCTGTTTATGCCAGGAAGAAAAATGTTTTAGGAATATGGTATTTTTGCCCATGTTTGGAAGTTTTTAATGCAGATATATGGTAGAATGGGGTGGTGGAACTAATGATAATTTTCATATAAGGACTGTGCCTCTTCCATGCCCCCAGCTATTATCAATGACTATGTGCACATAAGGAGAGTACTTCAAGAGCAAAGCAAGGAAAACATTAATAAGAAATGCTGAACTCTAAAAACAGCTATTTCAAACATTTAAGCATAAAAAATTCTTTCTAGCTCTTTTTATTATTTATTCCTAGGATAAGTCATTAGCTGAAAAGAAAAGCTTCTTGAAAAGCCAAAGCAGTAAAGTATTGGTGCTGGCTTTTTGAAATGTAACTGATAATTGTTTTGGTGCTATCAGATTTTTTATGACACTTAGATAAAACTCACTGATGAGACTTTTACTTAATTTATTTCAGATTTAGTGATATTAAATAAAATATTTAAGTCTTATTTTATTAAGTAAAGCTGATGTATTATTTATTCTAATTACAATCAATCCTCACAGAATTTTATCTTATAAAATATATTTTATTACTTTCCACCTTTTAAAAAAATAAAAGGAGAGACCCTACCCCAATTAGTTTGTAGATTGTAAGCAGTGTATACTTTTTGTTTTCATTAAATAAAGAGGAAAACTTTGATTATGATTCACCTCATTAAAGTACTTTACCATTAAAATTTATTTAATAATTATCAAAATTTAAAATATATTTCTGTCATTTCATGAATTATATACTAATAATGTTTATAATGATAACCTGATCCAAAAGATTTTTCATATTCAGAGTCTTATGATCAGAAACAAAAATAAAATTTAAAATCCTAGTTAGCATACAGGTTTTTGTTGTAGATTCATTCAACAAGTATTTTTTCAGCATCTCCTTTGTGCCAGACACTATATTAGTTTCTTGTGGGATGTCAGTGAATAAAAGAGGCTATACACACACACACACACACACACACACACACACCTACATCTGATTTGAAATTTATATTGTAGGGGAATAAGTAAGCAAATCATACACTATGTTAAAAGGTGATACATGCTTTGGAAAAATAATAAATAAAGCTGAGTTAGAGATTAGAAACTAGGGATTTGTAAAAGGAGTTGTGTGGGGGAATTGTAATTTAATTTAATCTTTATATTTTTCCCATTACCATTTAGTTGCCTTCTAATCCCCTCCCCCATTTTAAATAGGGAAATGGGGATAGACTATGATGAGAAGGTGATATTTGAGCAAAATTTGAAGAAGGTAAGAGTGTTCCATGTGTACACTTGGGATTCCAGACAGTGAGAACTGCATATTCTCTCAAAGGCCTAATATTTTGAGACCACTGTGGGTAAAGCAAATTGAAGAAACACAAGAATATTCAGAGAAATGTAGGGGTAGAAAAAGGTCAGATCATGTAGGGCCTTTTAAGGCCCAAAACTTTGTCTTTGCCATGGCTGGTATGGTTGCAGCATCATCCCATAACCAAAAGGTTGTGGGTTGAATTCCCAGTCAGGGCATGTATGTAGGTCATGGGTTTTATCCCTCTTCCAGGCATGTGTGACCCCCAGTCCAGGTATGTGCAACCTCCAGTGCAGGTGTATATGGGAGGCAGCCAATTGATGTTTCTCTCTCACATGGATGTTTCTCTCTCCCTTTATTTCTCCCAACCTCTCTCTCTAAAAGCAATAGAAAAAAATGTCAGTGGGTGAGGATAAAAAAAAGAACTATATCTTTTAGTGAAATGGAATGGAGAGTCTTTAGAGGATAATGAGCAGGCATATGGCTTTATCACTCCACTTCTGTGTATGAATACACTGTAGGAGGCAAGAAGTATATATAACAGGACTAGTTGTTAGAAATTGTTTGGATAAGGCAGTGGCTCAGACTGGAGTGTAAAAAGAGGGAATGTTGAGAAATGGTTGGATTCAGGATGTATGTATAAGGGTATGAGGGGAGAGGATTCAGGGATGTCTCCAAGTTTTTCGTTCTGAACAATGAGAAAACTGGGGTTGCCATCAACTGAGATTGGAAAGACAGTAGTGGAACAGTTTTGGAGAGGAAGATCAGGAATTTAGTTGTGTGTAATGGTGAGTTTTAGGTGTCTGTAAATATCCAAGGGGAGATATCAAGTAGACAGTTACATAATCAAGCCTAGGATTTGAGATGGAAACTGGACATTTAAATTTAGGAGCCCTTGTAAAAGACATAATATTTAAAGCTATGATAAAAATAATAAAAAATAATAAATAAGTAAAACTACAAGATTGGAGGAGATCATGAACAAAATGAATAAATCGAGAAGATAAACAGATCAAGGACTGCATCTGTAACCAAGCAAAACAGGGCTCATGCATGTGGCACCTTGGTGCATGACCCAACCATTAGTATTGAGGGAAACAGGTTTTTATTTACAGGATTCCAACCATGGGGGAGCTGAGAGCCCTCCTGCTAGGAGCCCTGCTCTCCCATGAGAGCTAGCACGTCCCTTGCTCCCCACCAGGCTATAAGCCCAAACCACCAAAACCAGAAGCTCCTCATATCCTTATCTGTTCTTAAGCTGCCTGCACAAACAGTTCTCCAAACAGTTCTCCATTCCCTCTGGGAAATACACTAGTGGGCTTCAAGGTCACCATCCTCTCGCAGCAGCTCTTTCTTTCGGGATCTGGAATACGTCATCCAGCCTCCATGTAGTAGTCCAGGAAAGCATGTGCTGTGTTTCACTGAATCATGGTCAAGTCCTGGAAGGTACACATCCCAAGAAAGTGGCCTCTATGTTTGGCCCTCAGAGAAGCAGAAGTCAGCATTCCCCAATCACAGCTCAGCATTCCGGGCATCTCGCAAGAATCCATGCTTGGTTTGGCAGGTTCTTGCACAGCTCCATGACATTTGCCAGATCCCCACACAGCTCCATCAGCTCCTTCCTTACACTCTTTCCTCCTGCATGGCTACTACTTCAACTGCAGACCACATGTCTGCCTCCTTACTACACCAGGCCATGTGGCTGAATCCCCAGAGGAACAGACATAACTTTTCCCTCATGACAAGCAGCATAGCAGAATCCCTCTCACATGGCTGCCTTCTTCACTGCAGAATGGACAGCTGCTTGTTGCTTCCAAACTACCCCATGGCGGACTGGCTTTCCTCTCTCTGCCCACCCTTATTTTAAATGGTGACCTGGAGCTTCCTCTGTGACCTCATACCTGGCCCCTCCTACAGTGAGCTATGTTTGCAAGTTCCCCCAAAACTTTTTACATTCTTTTGACTGCCATCTTTACTCAGGGCAAGAGTATCCCATGACATGGGAGCCTCCACCTCCCTGCCTGTCATGCAGGTGCAGTGTAAGTTCACCAGCTATATCATAAGTCACTATACCATCTAAAAGTCACATAGAACTTTTGCCTGGGGCCGTAGCACAGCTACCAGCTTGCTTTTTGTTATGCAAAGTATTTTAAGCACTATAACATTCACTTCCCCCACCCCCCAACCATGGGCTGTGGGGAATATTTTCTGGAACCCCCACTCTGTACCCCATTACAAGTCCTGGGATATACCATCATTAAAAAGTTAGGAAAAACAGAATAACTTAGCTAAAAGGTCTGAGAAATAGTGACCAGTAAGGTCCTAGGATAACCAAGAGAATAAATCAAGTGAATACTATGTGCCAAGGAGGAGAGAGTAACGAGTTTTTTTGCAAAAATGCACAAAGAATTGAGGTGGTAGCTGGTGGGGGATGTAAGGCTAAAGAAACATTTATTTTAAAGATGGGAAAAGTAAAACCATGTATATATGCTGATAGGAGTGATCTAGTAGGAAACAACAAAAATGATGAGTTAAGAAAGACAGAAGTATTTCTGGATCTTTATTCTTGAGTAAGAGATATGGAATAGGATTTATTTGTTGTTTATGGAGCTGCACCTTTTAGCAGTGTGCTAAGGCCGGAACATCCATCATGTTTCTTGATTGGGGAAGGAATGACCATCATCATCCTCTAGGGCCTTTCTTCCTATGGCCTCTAATCATTCATTAGTGTAATAACCTGGATTTTATATAACATGACAGTTGCATTTTAAAAGGGTTAAAAGAAAGGATGCTAGTCCCTTTAATAACTGTGCTCAGGAGTCCTAGAACATCACTTCTGTCACATTTCATTGTGACTGTGACATTCAACATTACTTCACCAAGCAAGTCACAGGCTAGTGCAGATACACCTCCTGATATGAGGGGACATGTGTATGCAAAGATAGAGGGAATTTGGAGACACTTGGACATTTTGATTTGTTTTGCAATTAATTTTCTATTCATTTGCATTTTCCATTTAAATTCTCAGTTGTCTTGTCCAGTAACTTTTAAGAGCTTTTGCTATATCACAGGTTACAGTACATTATCTGTCAGTTGCAACATAAATATTCTTTGCCTAAATGTGTCATTTCTGTTGAATTTGTTTATAATCTGTATGCCATACTTGTTGTTTATTTGACTTGGTCAAACAGATAAATTAGTTAGGTTATAACATTTTCTAATTTAATCACAATTAGAATTTTTGGGTGTTTTCTGAGAGATGTTAAAATATCTTCTTAATTCCCCCATATCTATAAATCTATACCTATTGTTGCCTTATAAAATTCAAGATGTCCTTTAGATACAATAGTGAGTGTGTTCGGTGCCATGCAAATGCAAATGACAGGTGTGGGGAATTAATGAGATGAGAGGACAGCATCCTGATTACCATGGTGCCCTTACTGGAACTGTTATCAGCATCATGGAAAATGTGGGCTTTTTAGGATTATGAGCCTAGATCAAGCAGTTAGTTGGCTGCTGGCCCTTGGAATCTCAAACTTCTTTAGACTGAGAAACCAATATAAGATTTGCAAATTGTTATATATTAACTTTTTAAATGCACCTAGTTCTTTCCACTGTATACAAGGACACAGACAAGTCATATTTACCTATACCTTGTGCAACCGTAGAATAGGCACAATTCCAAGTGATCACTAAGATATATCAGTTTTATCTTCCAAATGTCTATTCAAAGTGATAACCTTATATTTTAATTCTTCTGTTTCTTGTCTTATCTTTCTTTCTTTTTTTCAGTTGTTGTTCAGTTACAGTTGTCCCACCACTTTCCCTGTTGCTCTCCTCTGCCCACCCCCACTCCCATATCTTTTTTTCATTAATGCTCTTTGCTAATACTATAGTGATTCTAAAAGTAGATGGACTACTTGCAAATTTGAATTCTTTCAGTCACATACTATTTACTGCAGGATAAGGTTTAAAATCTTTAGCAAGGCACCCAAGGAGCTGTAGAATCTGCCCTCTGATTACTTGTAGATCCTCATCTCCTCTTCCCACTTTCCATCTCCCCTCATCCATGTCTGTAAACACAGATTATTTTAGATAGTTCAAAAATATTTATGTATCGTAAATTCTATGCACTCTTTTTGGTGGTGATTTCTATAAATTTTGACAAATGTATACAGTTATTTAACTGCAACAGTAATCAACATGCAGAAAATTTTTATCACTACCAAAAATTACTGCATGCTTTCCCTTTGTAGTCAGCCCCTATCCCTATCCCTATCCCTATCCCTATCCCTGCCCTATCCCTATCCCTATCCCTATCCCTATCCCAGCTTCTGGTGATTTCTGATCTGTGTTTTTTGTCCCTATAACTTCACCTTTTCCAGAATGTCATGTAAATAGATCCATACAGTATATGCCTTTTGAGTCTGATTTCTTTCACTTAGCATAATGAATTTAAAATCCACTAACATTTGTATATAACTAATTCTGAACCATTTATATTGTATTTACTCTAAGCAAGAGAGTTTCTATCTGTACTCTCTCAGGTCTTCATGACTAAGCATTCTTTATTTCTGAAATGCCTTAGTAGCTATTGAGTATCTACTCATTTTTGAAAATTCTAGTCATCTTTAACTTATTTATCAACAAAACATGGACATTCTAGGCAGAGTTAGGAATTGCTTTTTCCATGTTACTTTCTACAATGCATTGCAATGAGCAAACTATGGCCTGTAGGCTACATCCAACAAGCCAAATCCTTAAACCCCTACCGCCTTGTATTTGAGCACCTGGAACTAAGAATGCCTTTGCACATTTTTTTCCATTTTACAAAAATTTATGCATTTTTAATAGACTTTATATTTTTAAAGAGTTGTTAAGAAAGAGAGAAAGAAAAAGATGGAGAGAACATGTGACAAAAACAATATATAGCCCACAAAACCTAAAATATTATCAGGTTCCTCTTACATAAATTTGTTATCTCCCAAGCCTTGAAGCAGACTCATTGAGAAAAAAAAGGGAGAAGACCCAAATAAACACAATCAGAAATGAAAGAGGAGAGATTGCAACTGACACCACAGAAATACGAAGGATTGTAAGAAATTACTACAAAGAACTGTATGCCAAGAAATTTGAAAACCTAGGTGAAATGAACAAATTTCTACAAAAAAATATAATCTTCCAAAACTGAATGAAGAAGCAGAAAGCCTGAACAAATTAATAACAATTGATGAAATTGAAGCAGTGATCAAAAAGTTCCCAACACACAAAATGCTCTAGACCAGATGGTTTCACAGGAGAATTTTACAAAACATTTAAGGATGAGCTAACCCCTATCCTTCACAGATTACTCCAAAAAACCCAAGAAGATGGAAGACTCCCAAACTCTTTTTATGAAGCCAGCATCATCCTAATCCCAAAACCAGATGAAGATATAACAAAGAAAGAAAACTCCAGGCCAATATCATTGATGAACACATAAACTAAAATCCTCAACAAAATATTGGCAAACTGCACCCAGCAATATGTTAAAAATATCATACACCATGATCAAGTGGGATTCATCCCAGGGATGCAAGGATGGTACAATATTTATGAATCAATAAACATAATACATCACATAAACAAAACAAAAGACAAAAATCGCATGATCATAGCAATAGATGCAGAAAAAGCATTTCATAAGGTACAGCACCCATTTATGATAAAAATACTTAGCAAAGTGGGAATAGAAGGAGCATTCCTCAAATAAAGGCCATATTCCAGACACCTACAGCCAACATCATACTCAATGGGCAAAAACTTAGAGCTTTCCCACTAAGATCAGAAACAAGACAAGGATGCCCACTTTCACCACTCCTATTCAACATAGTATTGAAAGTCCTAGCTACAGCAATCAGACAAGAAAAAGAAATAAAAGGCATCCAAATTGGAAAGGAGGAACAAAACTGTCATTGTTTGCAGATGACATGAGAGTATACATAGAAAATCCTATAGACTCCACCAAAAAACTACTTGACCTAATAAGTGAACTTGGCAAAACAGTGGGATACAAAATCAATATTAAGAAATCAAAGGCATTTTTGTACACCAACAATGAAATATCAGAAACAGAAATCAGGAAAAAATCCCATTGGATGTAGCAACAAGAAAAATAAAGTACCTCGGAATAAACCCAAACCAAGGATGTAAAAGATCTTTATTCAGAAAACTACACAACACTGAAGAAAGAAATTAAGGAAGACAAAAACAAATGGAAGCATGTACCATGTTCATGGATTGGAAGAATTAACGTCATCACAATGTCCATACTACCCAAAGATTTATAGATTCAATGCAATCCCTATTAAAGTACCAATGGCATATTTCACAGATATAGAACAAACATTTCAGAAATTTATATGGAACCATTAATGACCCCTAATAGCTGCAGCAATTTTGAGAATGAAGAACAAAGTAGGAGGGATCACAATAACTGATATCAAACTGTATTACAAGGCCACTGTAATCAAAATAGTCTGGCACTGGTATAAGATCAGACACATAGACCAATGGAACAGACCAGAGAGCCCAGACATAAACCCAAGTCCCTATGGTCAATTAATATTTCACAAAAGGGGAAGAAGCATAAAATGGAGTAAAAACAGCCTCTTCAACAAATGGTGTTGGGAGATCTGGATAGCTACATGCAAAAAAATGAAACTTGATCACCAACTTACAACATACACAAAAATAAATTCAAGGTGGATAAAAGACTTAACTATAAGTCATGACACCGTAAAAGTCCTAGCAGAAAACATCACCAGGAAAATCTCAGACATTCCACACAGCAACATCTTCACTGATATGTCCCCTAAGGCACACTGATATGTCCCTAAAGCAAGGGACATAAAGGAAAGAATAAACAAATGGGACCTCATCAAATTAAAAAGTTTCTGCATGGCTAAAAAAAAACACCATTAAAATGAAAAGAGAACCTACCATATGGGGAAATATATTTGCCAATGATACCTCAGACAAGGGTTTGATCTCCAAAATATATAAAGAACTCACACAACTCCACTCCAGGAAGACAAACAAGCCAATTAAAAAATGGGCAAAAGATTTGAACAGACACTTCTCCAAGGAGGACATACAGAGGACCCAGAGACATATGAAAAGATGCTCAGCATCCCTAGCCATCAGAGAGATGCAAATTAAAACCACAGTGAGATACTACTTCACATTAGTCAGAATGGCCATCATAAACAAATCAAAAAAGAACAAGTGCTGGTGAGGTTGTGGAGAAAAGGGAACCCTAGTACACTGTTGGTGAATGCAGACTGGTGAGCCACTGTGGAAAACACTATGAAATTTCCTCAGAAAACTAAAAATGGAACTGCCTTTTGACTTGGCAGTTCCACTGCTGGGATTATATCCTAAGAACCCTGAAACACCAATCTAAAAGAACATATCACCCCAATGTTCATAAGCGTTGTTTACAATAGCCAAGTGCTGGAAGCAACTTAAGTACCCATCAGTAAATAAGTGGATAAAAAAACTGTGGTACATTTGCACAATGGAATACTATGCAGCAGAGAGAAAGAACAAGCTCCTACCCTTTGCGACAGCCTGGACAGAACTGGAAAGCATTGTGGTAAGTGAAATAAGCCAGGTGGTGAGGGACAAATACCATATGATCTCACCTTTAAGTAGAACCTAATCAACTAAAGAAAAAAGCAAGCAAAATATAACCAGAGACATTGAAATTAAGAACAATCTGATAGTAACCAGTAACCAGAGGGGAGGTAGGTGGGGATAATGGGAGGAAGGATTTTCAGGAACAACTATAAAGGACACATGGACAAAACTAAGGCGGGGGTGGGGGTGGAAGCAAGGGAGGGAGGTGGGTTTGGCTGGTGGCGGTGGGGGTGGGGTTGTGGGGGGAATGCAGACAACCATAATTGAACAACAATAAAACATTAATTAAAAAAAAGAAATGACATTTGTCATCTCCTATTCTATTTGGCTGTGAAATCTTTACATCCCCAGCATCCAGCTACAGCAGTTAGAGTTCAATTAGAAACCAGATTAGGTTTTTCAACGTAAGTATTTTGGGTTTTTTTTGTGTGTTTTTTTGTGTGTGTGTCTGTTTGTTTTAATAGGGAAATGGTAAGAAGGATGAGTGGAGCCAAGGGGAAGATTTTCTTAACCAGAGAACAAGGAGCCAATGCTCCTAATGGCCTTGCCAGACCAGTGGCTTTGTGGCTGCCAGAACAAAAAAGAATGGTGCCTATCTAATTCCTGCCTGATAACCTCACATGAGTACCTTCAAATCTAGAATCTAGTCAGAACCAATTTGGCAATGGACTTTGGAAAGTGTTGTTTTCAAGGCATTAGTCCCAGTGGTTCCAGGGAGAACATAAAAGTGTGAATGTATAGATAGATGACTGCCAATGAAAAATACATGGCACACTGGCATGATGTCTGGCACATAGTAGGTTCCTAGGAAAAGTTTATTGAATTGAATTCAATGAACATTTTGAGCATTTAGTGTGCTAGGCATTTAATAGAATGCCTAGATTAATAAAATCATTTCTTGCCCTCAAGTAGTTTACTACTTGTAAGCCAATCTAGTGAGAGAGGCTGAAGTGTAAACAACTAAGTATGCCTCAAGGCATAATGTAATAGATGGCAAATAAAGATTAGTGTAAAGTGCTAAAAGAAGACAGAAAAAAGAATAAATTCAGCAGGGAAAATGGAAAGGGAATGGCTTCTTGGAGGTATACTTTAGGCATTGAAAAGGCTTTGAAACTGAGAAAGGATTGGAGGAAATTTCACCTCAAGGAAAAAGGAGCTGTGGCTCCAACCTGTGAAAGCAAATGGCATTTTGGGAATTTGGTATAGTGTAACTGTAACTCAATGAATTTTTAGTTTAAGGTACTTAAGTTTTTTAAAAATATGACAGATGTCATTATTTTATGTACCACATTATTTTACTTAAGCTGTTTTTATATATACTTCAATTATGAATTTCAATGAAACCCAGGTCCAGAATTCCATGATTAGAATTTGAGAACAAGTTTATCACATGTACTAAAATACAAGTACTTAAATTGGTCTTGGAAAGATTATGTATCTTAGCATTAACTTTATACTCAACACCATTTGTTAAAAGAGTAATATTTCTTGCCCCCAACCCCACATTGACCTCACCCCACATGCCACATGATGTTCCAAATCCAAGCCTGGGATGTGCACGCACAAGGCTCTATTCTTAAGAGTCAGTGGGAATCATGTGGTGGCTATGTACTATGTACAAGTTTGATGATCAAACTTGACTTGAGGTTTCAACTAACTAACTTCTCTATCAAGTTTCACATGCTGCATATACCAGTCACATTTTGCATAGAGGGAGGAGTACATATAAACATGGCCTCTTACTAAACTTTGTTTTAGTTTTCATTTCATTTAGTTTTCATTTAATTGCAGAAGAAATTAGATTAGAATGAAGATTTAAAATGACATCCTTATTTTTAAATTAAGTGATGTACATAAGTCTGCCACAATTAGCACCCAAAATTCAGTGTGACCTTTCTGGCAGCTGGTGATACTCTAATATTTCTGAATAGTACATAAAAGGTGAAAGGGCATATCTCCTTTCAATGTGCATATGTAACTGCAATAAGTATTAATAGGAGGACATACTTGTGGGTAATCCTGGAATGTGTGTGTGTGTGTGTCTGTGTGTGTATACACACACACATATATACATATATATAATTAGGAATAGTTTTGTGAATTAGATATACATATCTGTCATCAGTACTTTGATCATCAATTTCCCTTGTACATTTTGTAAGCACTATAAGCTTATGGTAGGCTATTAGGCTATTATGTTTTATAACAGGTAATGAAAGAACATTTAGAATTTAAAAAAAAATTTTTCATGTGCAACAATATTTATTCAGGATCCATAAATTTAAATGTGAAGCTGTTTTTTTATTTGTTTTATGTTGTAAAAATATAGTGAATGACCAGACCAGGCATTGTAGAATTTCAAAATGTAATTTTGTACATGAAATTCAATTCTTAACTGTCTGTTTTTGTAACCCCAGACAAAACTTCAAGAATAGGGGGTGGTGGTTCTATTATATTCTGCTGCCCTCTGAGCAGATTTCCCTTTCTTTGCTTGGCTTTTGATCATTCTCATTCCCTGCCATTTGCTTCAGATATGTTTAATTACTAGTGAGAAAACTGAAAATAAACATAGAAGCATGTTTGTGCAAAGAATTTTAGGTAGCTTTTACTTTCTCATCTATGTTTTTCTGTATTGTTTGAGGTTTATAAGCATTAGAAACGTAAGGAAAAAAGGTTGTTCTGATCACAAAAAAACTAGCATTAACATTCTAGGAAATTTAAAAACTTGATTAGTAGGATTGTTAATTAATGTACAGGCTTTAGAGACAAGCCTCATATTCCTGTGATTATATTCATTTTCAAATGAATTCATTTGACCTGTTCATGACGTTGCTCTTCCTAAGACATGTTTATGAAATAATTAACTGCACTTTAGATTTAACTCTAAATTTAGATTAACTCTTTACATTTTATATGTCAAACACAATAATAACTCCTTTTTTCTTACATTGTCACTGTGAAGGCAGGAACCATACCTATTTGTTTCTTTAGATGGAATATAGCCATATTCCCTTCATCTTTTACCTTTAGTAGATATTTGTTGAATTATTTAACATATGGCACACTTACAATCATTTTAAGAAATGCTCCAACAGAAAAATTGACAAAGTACATGACATACCTGATATACATTTATGAATGCTATTTATATATACATTTACATGCATTTAATATACACTTGCATGCATAAACATACCTTTTACATGCATTTATGTAAGTATAATGTAATACAGTACATTATTTCACAAAGAAAGAAGCCTAAATGGCCAATGATCATGAAAGATGTATTACCTCAGTAAGAAGCAAACAATGCAAATGGAAATAACTGATACATCTTTTTTTCAATAATTCAAAACATATGCTTATGATCAGCATTGGCAAGTGAATAGAGAAAATGTGCACTCTTATTCTCTTTTGATGAAGTGAAAATTATTCAATTCATTCTGGAAAGCAGTTTGTAAATATGTTTCAAATGTAATACATATGGAGCATTTGACCCCACAATTCTCTCTCTGAGAATGTAGCTAAAGGTAATAATCAAGTGTGGTAAGATTTCTAGGTAAAGTTGTTTGTGGCAGCACTGATTATTATACAGAAGAATTAGAACTCTACGTATCCATCAGTAGAGATTTATTAAATAAACTATGCTCCTTTATATAATGAAATTCTCTGCAGCCATTAAAATAATCTATATTTACTGATTTGTAAAAATGTTAATAATATATTGAGTGAAAAAACAGTTTATAATACAGCATGTGTAATATGATTCTGCATAACAAGTTTAGCAAACTTTTGCTGTGAAAAGCCAGGTAATAAATCTTTTAAGTTTTGCCAGTCATGCAATCTGTCATACTACTCAGCTCTCCTGTTGTACTGCAAAAGTAGCTATAGACAATGTGCAAACAAGTGAGTATGGCCGTGTTCCAATAAATCTTTATTTACAGCAACAGGCCTCCGAGTTAACTTGCTGACCCCTACAGTACATGTAAGTGTGTAGGTTGGGGGGAGAGAGAAAGAATTGAATGTGGGAGATGGGGGGCGGGTAGGGCAGGGGAGAGTAATGGGGGAAAATGGGGACAACTGTAATTGAACAACAATAAAAGAATTTCTTTCATTTCTAAAAGAATGTTCACCCAAATGTTAACAGTATGGCTCTGTGGGGGATATTCTAGATGGTTTTTACTTGCTACTTTATTTTTCTTTATTGTTTGATTTTTATAGGCATTAATATTATTTATTATTTCATAAATGGAGTCTATTTACCCTTCAGAAAAACTGGCTCATAGGATAATATACCTGAGGGTTCTATTTCTAAGATCTTTCTAGTTACATATGTATATGTTAAATATATTAATATTTAAATATAGTTCACTATTTTATCTGGTGCAAAATCATCTCATGTCTGCTTCTTTAACACTATTCTTCTTCCCAGTTTTTATAGTCCTTCATCTTCCAGTTACACACAATCTCCAGCTTGACCTAAGTATATTTTTAAATCTAGAATTCTATTATCTAGGTCTTCTAGAATCTATTATAAGCAAACCAATTTTTTGATAAAAATAAATACACACTCACATGCTATTGTCTTGTTTCTATTTGTGATTCTGTCAGCTTTCTCATTCCTCTTCCCACCCCCTTAATATGGAACTCCAAGGTTCTGTCCTTGTTCTCTTCTCTCACAGCATCGTTTCCTTTGGCCTTCTCATGAGTTCAAATACCACCTCCATATGAGGACTCATCCAGATATTCATGGACGTAGGTTACAGGTAGCCAATTCTGTCTTGGGAATTTACTTAAACCCACACCTACTTAAAATAACCAGGTACTCATAACTACTTTCACCTCCTATAGGTTTTAGCTTTCTCCTCCTAGCTTTATCAAACTCCTCCTATAGATGTGCCAAGTTTAGATTTACTGACTCAGATTTAACATCTGGCTCACCACAATATACCAAGGTCATGAATGTAGATTTTCAGTATTAGCCCCAGATGAGGCACTTTAGTGCCTTCTGGATATGTATTCAGAGAAGAGTAGAAGCAGAGAAAGAAGTTAGTCTTACCCTAGTTGTCTTGGCAAGATATGATAGTGACTCTGACTAGCTGTACTGCAGTGAAAATAAAAAGAAGTAGTTGGATCCTAGAATTTTTGTTGAACATTTTATATTTTATTCTTACTCAGAATTATAAAGACAGTTTATTTCAAAAATGTTTCTCTACTGTACACAACTTTTCTCTTTTTGTAACAACTTTCTTTTATTGTTGTTCAATTACAGTTGTCCCCATTTTCCCCCATTACTCTCCCCTGCCCTACCCACCCCCCACCTCCCACATTCAATCCTTCTTCCCAACCCCGTGTTGTCTTTGTCCACAGGTCCTTTATACATGTTCCTTGACTTGCCCTGTCCCCTTCCTTCCCTGTTACCCCCCTCCCCCTTCCCCTCTGGTTACTGTCAGTTTGTTCTTCATTTCCATGACTCTGGTTCTATTTTGCTCACGTATTTGTTTTGTTAAGTTCCACTTATAGGTGACATTATATGGTATTTGTCTTTCACCATGTGGAATCTGGGATTTTAATAACCCCAACAACAATTGGTGTTGGACTAGATTTGGAGAGGGGAAGGAGAGGGTCCATCAAAGATAACTCGGATTCTGGGGAATAGTAGTTCTCATCAACTGCTGAGAAAGAGAAGCAAAGTGTCAGAAGGTTGAGGATTTTGCCAGGCCAGGGAGCATTTCTGGCAGAAGAAACAATATTAGCAAAGGCTTGAAGGTGTGGAAATAATCACTGTCTTCTGAAAATTGCAAATACCTGAGTGTTCAATAGTATAAGGTATGGAGTAGGGAATGTCAGTATAAAGAAGTAAGTCTGGGAAAACAAGCTAAAGCCTGATCGTGAAGGGTTTTGAGTCCCATGCTAATTAGTTTTTGCCTTATCCTTATAAATCAGCTATGCCCAGATGTTTAGATTCATAAACTATAAATTCATATCTAATTTATAAGAACAACATAGAACTAATTGCCTGCTTTTATTTTGCTAAGTATTAAAGCAATAATACAACCACTATATTATTTAAAATCTGAGATCTCTTAAAGTAGAATTTATTTTTCATTTGACAATGGTGACAAAATAAATTCTAGAGTCAATATAGAAATTACTGTAATTATTGTAGAACTTTATTTTTAACTAATGCAGAATTGCTAGAAATGAACAAACACTAAACTTCTGTTTGAAAAGAAGAACTCAGAGGTTTGTTGCTTAACTTCAACACCTTAGAAAAGCAGCCACAAATCACCAGTCAAGTGGACAACTTGAACAACGAAGAATAATAGTAACAGCACTGCTGAGCCTTACCCTATGATGACATGCTTAAAAGGGCTCAGCAAATGACTGGACTTCTACTGTCATAGAGGGGACAATGATTTATGTTTGGTAAGTAGGACAGAGGCTGTAACTGCTTTTTTATATTTTCTGAAGATATGCTAGAAAGGGATTCATGTTCCTATGACACTTTTAGATTATAAAATTTAGAATTTTAAATGTCCATTTCAAAAGGTGAATCTTATATGAATCATCATTAAGAAATTTTCTTAATCTTATTTAACACACATTTGAAAATATCCATCAATTCTACCCTCACAGACAATCATATTGAATACAAAGACAATGATCTGAATTATCAAATATTCTCTTCTTGTTTTGCAACATTAACTGTTATTTTTTTCCTTTAGTTCCATTGTTTACAGTTTTCTGCTAAGGAGATCTTGAAAACTGAACACTAAGTGTTTTCTCATGTTTCAGGAATAGTACTAGAATTGACATAACTCTAAATTACATTATAGAGGAAGCTAAAGAACATATAAATCATGCCAAAAATACTTAGGATTGAGAGGATTGGATGCCTCAGGGAATTGGTAATTTGATCCAAAGCCTGTCACCTGTTAAAATTTATCCTTGGTCAGTAGTGACTGAAAATCATCACGACCTGACAGGTGTTCAGGATTGCATGTAAAATGAAGTGGCAGACTCAGTATAGTTCCTATTTAACACGTGTATGCATTACTGAAACTGCTGCAACATTAATTGATAACTATGCTGGCAATCTTGATTGAGGTGCCAAGGACTAACTGGCCTGAACTCTCTTCACCCCTACTAATGTGCGTTTTTAAATAGGCTCAAGTGTGCCTGTGTAATAGAAAAGTGTTTTGGGGCCTGATCCTTTGACTAGATTACTCCTAAAACTGACCATCTGTTTCTTTTTTTTAAATATATTTTATTGATTATGCTATTACAGTTGTCCCAGTTCCCCACTTCACTCCCCTCCACCCTGCACACCCTCTCCCACCCACATTCCCCCCTTTAGTTCATGTCCATGTGTCATGTTCTTTAGCTTCTACATTTCCCATACTATTCTTGCCCTCCCCCTGTCTATTTTCTATCTACCATCTATGCTACTTATTCTCTGTACATTTTCCCCCTCTCTCCTCCTCCCACTCTCCTGTTGCTAACCCTCCATGTGATTTCCATTTCTGTGGTTCTGTTCCTGTTCTAGTTGTTTGCTTAGTTTGCTTTTGTTTTTGTTTTAGGTGTGGTTGTTAATAATTGTGAGTTTGCTGTCATTTTACTGTACATGTTTTTTATCTTCTTTTTCTTAGATAAGTCCCTTTAACATTTCCTAAAATAAGGGCTTGGTGATGATGAACTCCTTTAACTTGACCTTATCTGGGAAGCACTTTATCTGCCCTTCCATTCTAAATG
>CM052541.1:33157324-33193363 GCA_028533065.1 Trachops cirrhosus | reverse complement strand
GGGTCCAATTTCTTTGGGACTCTCTGAGCTTCCTGGACTTCCTGGAAATCTATTTCCTTTGCCAGATTGGGGAAGTTCTCCTTTATTATTTATTCAAATAAGTTTTCCACTTGTTGCTCTTCTTCTCTTTCTGGTACCCCTATAGTTCAGATGTTGGAACATTTAAAGATGTCCTGGAGGTTCCTAAGCCTCTGCTCATTTTTTTGAATTCTCATTTCTTCATTCTTTTCTGCTTGTATGTTTTATTCTTCCTTCTGATTCACTCCATTGATGTGAGACCCAGCTTTCTTTCCATCACTATTGGTTCCCTGTGCATTTTTCTTCATTTCACTTATTGTAGCCTTCATTTTTTCATCTAATTTGTGACCAAAATCAACCAATTCTGTGAGCATCCTGATCACCAGTGTTTTGAAGTGTGCATCTGATAGGTTGGCTATCACTTGGTCACTTAAAAGTATTGGTTCTGAGGCTTTCATTTGTTCTTCTGTTTGAGCCATCTTTTTTGGGGGGGGGTCTGGTCATGCCTGTTGTGTATGAGGGGCAGAGCCTTAGGTGTTCACTAGGGCGGGGCAACCCAGTTGCTGGGTTGTGACGCTATATGTGGGGGCGGGGTCCAAGAGGGAACAATGGCGCTTGCTCTGTTCTCTGTCTGACTTCAGTCCTCTCCACCGCTTCCCCCAAGCAAACTGGGCCTTTCTGGTGCAGATTCTCGTGTGGGTGGGCTTGTGCACCCCATGGGTCTTTCCAACGACCTCTCCTGTGAGGCTGGGAGTCTCTCCCTGCACCTCAACTCCCACAGGTATTTTCAATCAGTGCCCCAAGGCTCTATTTCCCAGCGCTGGGATCCTGGGTTGAGCACAGTGCCCTACTTCACAATCGCTGCCTCGCTGGGTCTGCCAGTTGCCACCCCTCAGCCAGGGTCTCCCAGCTGCCACTTGCGCGCCCAGGGTCTGCTTGCTGCGGTCTTGCGCCCACCTGATCCCAACACTCTATGTGCTGCTCAACTCCTCTCTGCCCGGCTGCCCAACTCTGCCCCTCCTACCGGTCTGGATGAACGTGTTTATTTTAACTCCTTGATTGTCCAACTTCCATACAGTCCAATTTTCTGTCAGTTCTGGTTGTTATTCTGTTTCTAAATTGTTCTTGTCCCTATCTTGGTTGTGCGAGGAGGCACAGTGTGTCTATCTATGCCTCCATCTTGGCCGGGAGCCAAGTATGTATACTTTTATAAGAAATAGCCAAACTGATTTTCAAAGTGTTCATACCATTTCAGTGAAAAATTCAGGGCATATCAGTACAAATTTTTAAACTAATGAAACTCCAAATTTTTAAGTTTTAAACTTTTGTTACTAATAAATCTTTGATCTAAAGTTCTTGACTGTTTTTATTACTCAAAGCAACAAGACTCACTGAGGCAACTATCAAGACATCTTGTTACTTACTGCTGGCAAGATCCTGGCTAGAGTTCTCTTAGACAGACTGCAGTGCAGCCCAGCCAACTATGTGCTCCCAAAATCACAATGTGGCTGTGGGCCATGCTCAGTACAGCTGACTTGATCTTTGCAGCGTGTTTGGATTTAGGAAAGTCGGGGCTTAAAATGAGTCTGTATCTTATAAGATTTCAGATCCCAGGAGATTAATTTTTCTGATTAGATTAAACTGCTTCAGAGTACATGGCCTTACATATAGAGTAAAATAAATTTTTAGTGAGTAGGTTTTTTTAATTTAAAAAGCATATTGCTACAAATCATTGTAGAAAGAAATTAAACAATGGCATTCTAGTATATTATCCTTTGATCTGGTGAAATAATTTGATTAAGTCAAGAGTTCCAGATTCTTGACAGTATTTTTTTTTAGACATCAGAGTTTTGAAAGATTCTGGATTTAAGACTATGGCATATTTTCTAGTTTATTAGAAAAGACACTTTCTAGTTTATTAAAGACACTTTGTTTTAGTTCTTGCTTTGGTTGGTGTGGAATAGATTTAGATATAGTATTATTATCAACATTTTATTTTCAACTACCATTAATTGAGTGCTACTGGCAATGAGGCCCTGTACTAGATCTCTATCTAGTATACCCTTTAAGAATAACAGGTTAAATTAAAACTGCTGGAATAGCTTCCACAAAGACCAAGTACACAAACAGCTTTAGCAAAGTGCATTATCTAATCTGTTATGTGAATACACAGGAATTATTCTATGCTAGTAAAAAAATATTAGCAAGTTATAAAAGAAAACATTTATGTTAACTGTCTTAGAAATTTATAATACAACACAATAGATAAAATTGTCAACGAAGAAGGTACAAGGTCTCATTTTATTTTCAGAGAAGGCCAAATGTCTGCTTAATAATGATGCTGTTGATGATTCCTTGAACTGAGAAAGTTCCATTGAAATCGGAAATGACTAAACTCCTAGAGCTGAGATGTCCTTGAAGTCTACCCACAGAGTAATCAGACTTGATTTCCTTGGCTTTCTAAGAGTTGATCTAATTATGTGCCATAGCTTCCTGGACTAGTAGATGGACACAGTCCCATAGTAATATTTATGGTGTAGTCATTCAGAACCTGTCTAGGATGCCCAAGATTTTAGACACAGTCAATATCTACATTAAAGAGTGATTATAAATCACTGGGTGTTTAGAGACCCAGGTCAGTCTGAGGCCAGGGCCAGAAACTTGTGAAAGAAATGGCATGCAAAGCTCATAAGGGGATGTCCCTTTGTTTGAACTCTGAATTTTCAAAATATTGAGACCTTGCAGAGGAGGAAAGGCAGGGACAACTCAGGTCCTAAGTATAGTAGATGGGGCACAGTTAGAGAATGGACTCCAAAGCCAGGGTAAAAGGAGTACATGCAGCTAGTATGTGGCAGTTAAGAATAGTTAAAAGGCCTAAGAAATCCATGGTGGAGCTATGTTGGCTTTGCAAGAGACAAGGCTCAGCTGATATCCATATTGCTCTTCAGCCCAGGAGTCAAAATCTAGAGTCTGATGATTCTCTTTCTTTCTTGGAATCCATGGTGCGAGTTTCACATAGTGGATTTGGGTTGTAATAGTCACAAACTGGGGTGGAAGAGATCTAACTTACTTACTGTCTTTAACTGATCTCACCTTGCTTTTAAACCTCTACTGCTCAACAATGGAAAATGCTCAAGCTTGCCACTCAAACTTACCTATTTTCCATATGATTTCACTTAATGAAGCATCCAAAGTAATCAAAGTCGTAAAAACAGAAAGTAAAATGGTGTTGGCCATGCTGTGGATGGTGGCAGTGGTGGAGAGGGGTATGAATTAAAAGTTGTTCAATGGGTAGAGTTTCAGTTTTACAAAATGAAAACATTCTAGACGTATGTTGCATAGCAATGTGCAACATTACAATGTTGACATTACAGAAATGTACATTTAAAAATGGTTAAAATGGTACATTTTATATTTTTTTACCAAAATTTAAAAAAATAAAAATAAATTAGACATCACCAAAAAACACTCAGGTTTTGGGGGCCTATTACTTTTTTTCAGCATTTCTCACTTCAGAAAGGTTCTCCCTCTACCACCTTTCTGTTCTTTTAGATGAATCTGGAGTAAAGAGGCTCACTTAGCTTCCTGGCATTGCAGAGGATTTTCTGGTCCTACTTTATAGGCTTCTTGTTGAGGTGGTTCGTTTTGGTTGGCCTCAGGACATCATCCTTTCCTCTTGATGCATCTGCTTTAACTCATTTGGGCTCCTTGGTAACTGAGTGTCCTGTACTGGAAGCCACTGATATATTGTTGGTCATCCAGTTTTTGGAGCATTATGCGGACACCTGCTATTGATGACTACACTATTGCCTCCAGTTATGAGGTCCCTGTACTTTGTCATCCTCATCTAAATCCAGAGCCAATCCAGCAACCCATTTAATGTGCTGTCCCCTTTGGTTACCTGGTGGCTCTTGGATGCTTTCTCTGCTTTTTATCTGAAGAGTTCAGGATCCAATATGGATGCCCTTAGTCTGGGTACCTTCTCAGTCATTGCTACTGAAATGCTCTGACAACATATTGGATATAGGATCAGAATAAGAAGAGGAACTCTCCTAATACTTTCTTACTATTCATGCTATACAGGAATCAGGGCACCAGCCCCAGTATTCTTTGATTCTCTGAGATTTGTCTGGATTTTTCTACTCTATTAACCTCTCTCAGCCAAGTTTTGATCCAAAAAAGGGAGCAAGATTGCTTGGATGGGATCTCTCACTTTCTTACTCCCTTTTTCTCTCCTTCTTCAGCCCAGAAAAATATTTATAGCATATGCCAATTTCCTAGTGTTTTCTCTACTTTGCCAGAGGCAATAAGCCTCAGCCTCCTGGTTTATCCCTAATGACCAAAAATATACAGGGGTAGGAGGGTGAAGAATTAACAGGAAGGGAAAAAAATGGTTGGCAAATATTTTTACAATATCCCCAATTCATCTGGGCTTCTTTGCAAATTCCCCTATCTTCCTGCTTCTCCATGTCCTGTTCACTCTATTTCTGATGTGCTTCTATCACATTCTTTTACCATGGTTTCTACTGCTTCAATAATAGATAAGAGTGAAGTAAGTCCTCAAGTCAAACTACCTCAGTTCAAAACTAATCTTGGTACTCAAAACTAAATGAAGTTTTTTAGCTCTCTGTCCTTCAGTTCCTTCACCTATAAAATGTGATTAACAATAGCCCTAACTCTTCAGATTAGATAATCATGTAAAGTACTTTGAACAGTGCCTAGAACATAGTTAATTGCTCAATTAATATTAGCTATTAATATTCATACCATCATCTCTTCTCCTCTAACTAGTAAAATAGATTTCTAATTGAATTCATTATCCCTATTTTAATCTTTAGGCTCCTTCTTTTACACTGTTATATAGAATTTGGAGGATCTGAGAACTGGATGGGAAAATTACATCTTTATTTTAGCTTATATTTAATTGAAATATAGTATTTCTTTTCATTCTGAATGTAGGCTTGAAAGCACAAAAGTATTCATAATATCTGTAATCATGTCACCAACAGAAATCATAAATAGTTCATGTCAAATTGTGCTCATTGCAGGTATCTCACTTATGCTCATCAATACTTTTACACTATGATAGTTATTTGACTTACTTCTAGTTATTTTTATTCACTTTATTAGTTTTTGTGTTATTAGATATTTTATATCACACATTAAAAATTTCTTATGATTATAATTTAATATGATTGGTTCCCTTTGCATTTAAACTATTATTCTGAGAGGGAATATACCATATTTTTGGACTATAAGACTCACCCCCCAAAATTTGGGAGGAATAATGGTTGTTAATGATGCTGTTGAGTTCTATTTACATTTGCATTGGTGAAGTATTGTTATTTATGTTTTTAAGTATTTTACCACATTTTTTGCTTCAAAAATTTTTTTCCTATTTTCCTCCTCTAAAACCTAGGTGCATCTTATGGTCCAAAAAATATGTCTCTCTCTCTCTCTCTCTCTCTCTATATATATATATATATATATATATAGATAGATAGATAGATAGATAGATCATATATATAGATATATCTATATATAGATATAGATATATATAGATATAGATATATATCATATATATCATATATCCCTATAATATGTATATATAATCTTCATCAGACTTCAGAATGGACCTTAGTATAAAAAACATTAAAATACCTTATTGAGAGAGGATTTTTAAAAAACTTTTACTTCTAATAATCTTGCTCCCTGCTTGAAATGTTTCATTAGCTCTCATCACTGACAATATCAAGTAGACACTCCTTAGGAAGATATACAAGGCATGCCCTGGTTCAGTCTACCCCTATAGCCTCATTGCTTGCCACTGCCCAAGGGCAACCATTCTAAACTACTCACAGGACCTGGAGGGCTCCTGCTCTTTCATGCCTGTGTGTGTGTGTGTGTGTGTGCATTTGGGGGGAAGGAGTGCAATGCTCTTCTTCTTCCTCATTTATTCTTTCTCCTCACTTATTCATCACATCTTTTTTTAGTATTATTATTAAAGCCATTGCTAATGTAACATCTTCCTTTCAGTCTTCAGTGAACACCCACTATGGTTGAGGTGACTTTCCTGTCTTCTCCCACAGCACCCTGTGTGAACCATTTGTCCCACTTTATTAAAGTGGACCATTTGCTTTTCTATTCTTACTAGGATATGACTTTCTTGAGCGAGATATATTATGTCAGAGGGAAAGTATCAGAGACATTCTGAATTACTTCATGCCCTCCTCTTCTGGTAACAATGGGGAGAAAACATTATTCCTTTGGGAGGCTGGACAATATATTGCATAGCATGACTGAGAAGCTTTGTGACTTTGGAGAAGGAGGGCTGTGTAATTTTTTCCCTCTGGAGCTGTGGGAGAAAGGAATCTTGGCTTTAGGAGAGGTAAGGGACACTGTGCTGGAAGGATTTGATTATTGTGTGCTACATATCCCACATCTAAAGTGAGCGGTAACTAAAATATGACAATAGCAGACAAAATTTTTAATGGAATAAATGGGCAAATATGTGTAGGGCTGCAGCTGGTTATTCCTGAATGGACAGAAAGGAACCCTGTTATCATCCTATTGTTGGATTCCTATTCCACATTTATGACAAAATAGAGTTGAGGTTGATATAAAAGATTTTAGAAGGAAATAACAAACCATAAAACCATTAGAAGAAAATACAAGATGCATTTTAAATGGAAAAGGCCTTTCCAAGTATGACACAAAATTTGGAAGCTGTAAAAAATACTAAAATATGTGCCATTTTACAAATATTTTAAATTCTGCATTTAAAAAAAACCCAAGAAATAACAAAATCAAAAGACAAATGAAAATCTGGTAAGAAATAGTTTTAGTTAATTTTTTAAATATGTAAGTATTTTTTTAAATACTAATAACCAAGACTATACTTTCAGGGATCATTTCTATAGATCATTAAAATACTGACAACCTAGTAGAAAAAATGATCAAAGGATGAAAGTAAACAGTTCATAGAAAAGGAACTACAGATGATGCTTAAATGTGGAAAGATTAATAACCTCTTTCAAAATAGGGCTAATGCAATTAAAGACATGATAAGATGCCATTTTTCACTTATCAGGCTAGAAATAAGAATGATACAGGTGTGGGAAAATAGGCAATTTCATATATTTTAATGGAAATATAAAGTGGTACAACGTCTACAAAGTACAAATTGGTGATATCCATTAAAATAAAGAATCATATCCTTTGACACTGCAAAGGGGATTCCACACACACACAAAATATGGTTCCCTTCCTTCAGTTTATGTGGACGTTATCATGTAAACTGGAGCAGCTACCTTATAATCACAAAGCGAAACAACCTGAGGACCAAGCAAACACAACGTGGCTAACAGAGTGAGAGCTAGAAAGACTCTGTCTCCACTGATATTATTTAGCTGATCATACTGTGCCTAGAGCTGTCTTACAGCTGGACTTAGATGAGTTAATAAAATTTTCTACTGTTTAAGCCATATTTGAATTGGGGTTTCTGTTATTTACAGCTTAAAATATTCTAAATAAGTAAAAATGAATATAGTAAGTGTGTACACGCATATGTATACATCAATACATACACGTATGTCTTTATATTTAAATATACTATTACTAAATCTATCACAATCAATGTAACCATTCTCTATTGTTGGAATATATGTTATTTCCAGTTTTAAAAAATAGTAACATGATTTTACATAAATGTTTTCTTTGGATAAAATTTTAGAAATAAATTGTTTTATAGAAATTTTAAGGATCTTGTTAAATATTGGAAGGTAACTAGTCAGGTCCTCTCTACAGGCAATGTATAGAGTATTTCTTTCTGATCACCCTACTAATGCCAGATATTAATATAAAAATGTAATGCATTTGTAGGTGAAAGGATAACATGTAATGTAAATTTATTATTAGTGAGCATTAACACTGTGATTTATGAAAAGATTACATATTTTCAGGAGGTACTTATCAGATCAACAGTCAGAAAAAATAGATGGCAAGTTTTTAGCTTTTAAGTTTAAGAGTCTAGGGTACAGGTATGAAATATAAAGAATTAATAAATAGAATCACTCACATAAAGACCTTATGAACTAGTTATCAGGGTCAATTTGATGGGAACAGATAAGCTTAAAATATTGGTCTTTTTTTGTGCCCTATCTTATTGGCTAAGCTGGACATAAGGAGGTAGAGACATTACAATCCTCCTTTAGGTTTGGAGATTTGAGAATAGAGAGATATTGTGCAATATTTTCTGGGCAAGGTCTAGGGAAATAAGCATCATTAGAGCAGTCCACTGACGTCATGGTGTTTCATCCATAAAATAGGAATGGTGATATAGCATAAGGAGGCTTTAGGTAAAAGCTGATGTCAGTTTTGCAACAGTTAAAAGTTTTATTGTTTTTACATCCAAACCAATGACTGAAAAATTGTACTACTACATTTATATTTGTATTTCTCCCATCAGGTGTGCACCTGTCTTAGTCACTTGTTAGTCATGAGCATCTCTAAACCTCAACTTCCTCATTTCAAAATGGAAATAATAGGATTTCAGGAACAACTATAAAGGACACATGGGCAAAACAAAGGTAGGGTGGAATCAGGGCAGGGAGGTGGGGAGGGCTGGGCTGGCGGGAGTGGTGAGGGGAAAATGCAGACAACTGTACTTGAACAACAATAAAATAAAAACAAAAACAAAAAAAATAAAATTCTGTGACACACTAAAAAAATGGATACAATAATATCTGTATAATGTGTGTTTATCTTGCAAGTAAATATTCATGCTTCTTGTCCAAGATCCCGTAAGTGGTTTATTCCTTGCTGACCAGGATATACAAGGGCCCAGCACACTATCAGGTAATATACTTGGTCAACCGATATAGTATACCAATACAATGTGTGTTGTGCAATAAATATACAGACAAATTCTAGCCTTTGGCACAAATTGTGCCCTGACATGGCACTGTTCTATTTGGCCAGTACCAGGAATTGGTCAAACATCTGGTCAGGCAAGGTGGGGGTCACTGTTCATAGTTTACCCACCTCTATCAGCAAAGGAGAAATCCTTGCTGGCACTGCAGTTGCAGGGCTATTTCTCCCAGGAGACTCCCACTTGGTGCAATTTGTTTTATTTATGAATTTTAATCCTCCCCTGAGAATATGTTTATGGATTTGAGGGAGAGAGAAACACCAATGTATGAGAAACACGGATTGTTTGCCTCCAATATGCACTCTGACTGGGGATCAGACCTGCAACCTAAGTATGTGCCCTGACCAGGTTTCAAACCCACAATCTTTTGGTGTACAGGATGATCCAACTAACTGAGCCACCCAGTCAGGGCTGATGCAATTTGTTTTAGTTACAGGGATGCATCCCGACCTATGAGTAGATGGGAGCATAGAAACTTTTTTGGAATTCTGTCTGATTCTAGCTGTAAGGAAGTTAAATTCACTATAAGATATAGGTTCTGATATATTCTAGACTTTGGGACAGCATTACTGGCTGCGAGATAATATCTGCAAGGAGGGAGGGCTTCTCTTATCTGCTCTTTTTTGCTGAAATTTCTATCCCATGGCACCTGTCCTGGTTCAGAGCTCAAGATGACCTGAAGTTCCTTTGTAGAATCCTTTACTTAGAATGGTGCAGGCAGCCACATAACTCATGCCATTACTTGAGTTGCTGAGAAGTATGCAGCTTTTCAGGAAGACATTCTTGGAGCTTGAAGCCAAGCAGTTGCCTCAATGACTGCCCGATTGTTTCCATTTAACAATTTGGATTTTCTCCCACAGTCACTTTAGTGTGTTCAGTTAATTGGTGTTTTATGCTTGATTTTCACTTTCAGAATTCTCTGTCAGCATTATGAGGATTCAATGTCATGATGTAGACAAACGTTCTTATATTGACATGTTTTGTTTTTGCCTAGTGGAGAGGTAATGCCAGAATTCTGAGTTCCATGGGAATAAAGCCAAGAGATGTTTGGCTTCTCAGTCAGAGCTAGTGTCCGTGGGAGCGGATCTGGGAAAGTCTTGTGGAGGATCCATGGCCAAAACCGCATAATCAAATTTTGTTGTGAATAGTGTCCTTCATAAGACATTAGGAAAAGAGAGAACATAACACTTACAGAAAAAACATTTTCATAATAGAATAAACTTGCATGGGTAGGAAACAAAGAGGTGAGTTAGTAGGTTAATCTTTTTACATTTTTGCTTTAAAGTAACCTTTAAGATTTAATTGAATTAAATTTATCTGTTGTCCCTCCCTAGGAGGACTTTCCAATAAATCTCCTTAGGACTGGAATCAGGGAATATGATTTAGATTTCTAAAAGCTAATTCTAGTGAATAGTGTTTTGCCTGTAATGCATGCATAAAATAAAAGAATATTTTATTAAGGTCAGTTTTTAAATAAAGTAAAATATATGTGTGTGTTTTATGAAAAACATCAACTTTATTATGAAGCAGGAATAATAATAATATAGTATTAATTTTTTTTTTGCTTTACAGTAGTCCAAAACTGGGATAAACTAAAACTGAATATGTATGTCTTTGTTTCATTGCCAGAGTATGTATTTCTATATCAGGAATATTTTGAATAAGGTCATATCATAGCTAGAGTAAAATATTCAACTTTTATAATACATTAGTAGGCAGTTGTGTGTTATTATTACACATACATTATGTCTGTCAAATAAATTGGGCTACTTCATTTGTAAAATCCTATATTCTTGAACATTCCTGTGTATTTTGACTATTCAATGAGCTATTTGATATTTAATCTAGGAAAAGCTATGCAAATATTCCCTCTATCTTGTTTTAAATGGCAACAAAGATTGTCTTGCTATTAACCCTGCATACTACCTAATGAAAATGTATTCATTTTCCAAAGACTTCCTCTGTAAAATTCCATCCAGACATGAATGAACTAAATTTAGTACCATTTTTCATTGCTTGACATCTTACTCAAGAATGACCAAAATTAGTATAGTTTACTTTGATATGTTTTGCAGTGTGTAAACTGGAACTGAATGACCATGGAAATGAAATTTCAACACATGTCATATGCCAAGCGAGTCATGACTTGCATATCATGTTTTAGCCTATGGTTTAATTTATTAGTTATATTATGGGGTAGTATTTTTTATTTTAAAAAGTAATCATTTGTTATTTTAAATGGATTTTTAATCATCCTACATTTTTAACAAGTACTATTAGAATGAATGATCAAACAAGTATAACATTGATTTATATTTCTGTTTTTAATTGAGGTATATTTTATAGATTTGTATTTCTTATATACAAATATAAATGCTGTATTTACTTGGTACATTTGATTTTTTCCAAGTGAGAATTTCTTTTTTTTAATAGTTCATTTTTATTGGGGTTTTTTTGGCATTACCATTTATCTTCTCTATACTTTCTTCTACCTCCCCCCACCCCTCTACACCCCGCCCCTTCAATCACCACATTGTTGTCCATGTCCATGAGTTCTTTTCCATTTTTGCTTGATCCCTCCACCCCTCCAACCTGCCTCCCCACCTCCAGAACTGTCAGCCTGCTCTCTATCTATAAGTCTGTCTCTATTTTGTTTGTTAGTTCAGTTTGTTCATTAGATTGCACATACAAGTAAAATCATATGGTGCTTTTCTTTCCCTGACTGGCTCATTTCACTTAGCATAATGTTCTCCAGGCCCACCCATGCTGTTGCAAAGGATAACGTTTTCTAATTTTTGTGGCCAAATAGTATTCCATTGTGTGAATATCCCATAGTTGTTCTGTCCACTCATCTACTGATGAACACTTGGGCTACTTCCAGATCTTGGCTATTGTGTAGATTAATTTCTTTTAGCCTCAATTCCCTCTATGAAATGGATGGAGTAATAATACTTAACTTTCTACATTATGGAGGTAATATTATATCATTAATGTGAAAGTACTTTGAAAACTAACTAGTATTATTTTAATTTTGTATCCTTATTCCCAATAAAGTAGTAGTTTTAATCACATACTACTATAGATTTCTCATTAGAGTCTACTTGTCCTGTCAGAAAAGAGATTGGTCCTGACACATCCTTTCATGGTCATATTGGTTTCAAGAGAGGGCTGCCACGTCATAAAGTGGGTGATGTGATCCTGGGACCCCATGATGAAGGTGACTATAAAGATTGGGGAGTGGGTCCTTGGAAACTGAGGTGTTCCTTCCTCACACACCCCACCACAGAGGTCAAGGTCTGCAGTTATGTGTACTCCAAAGCCTAAGGTATGCTAATGGACCTACTGACCTAGAGTTTGAGTTAGGTATATTCATGGTCCTGGAAGAAAGCAAGTTCCAGTATGAGCAACTGAAAGTGGCCTCACCCCACCACCAAAGTTAGCTCCTTCCCCTACAGGGGCAACCTGCTTACAGGTCCAGCCTTATCAATGTGAACTACAGCAGTATTAAAATTAGGAAAAGAACTACATCTTGTATGAGTGGACACTGTTGTAATATCATTGATAGTTAAAAATCACATTTATATTAGTGGTAAATTGTGTACTTAGGAACCATGAACTAGATAGAATTTTAAACACTTGTAAATGCCTTACAGCTACGTTACTAAACTGATGATGAGTGGAGAAGAGAGTTCACTTCAAAAAGATTTATGTACAGTGTTGCAGGTACAGATTTGTAGGCACTTTATAGTTATTTTTTCAGTTCAGTTTGAAAATTGATGCCCATGAACCTGAGATAAATGGGACAGTATCAGTAAGTGCTAGAAAAAAGATGCAGCTCCCCTGTGTCCCTGTGGCTTCAGAACTTGTAACTCTAGGACCATATACCCTTGCCAACTGCAATCACTTGGAAATTGAACCTATGAAAACATATAAATAGTTTTCAGGTCAAGATAAAGAGAAATGAAACAGATAAAAGTAGCTCTTGCTTTTGTATGTGTAAAGCAACTTGACTAGGACCAAATTGACAAGAATTTCACTCATGAGAACTAGAGTAGCAGACCTAAAATTCCCAAACCAAACTCTTATGCTAAACCATAATAATAAAGTAAAAATCAGAAATCTAGAATTAACCTTCATAGTATAAAACTGTTGTGTCTTTCAAAAAAAGGTGAAAACACTTTAATATAATTTATATTGTTTCTATACATTACACGTAAGAAATAATTTCACTTAATCATAGGTACAATGAATTTGATTAAACAAAACCCTAATTTACAGAAGTAAATATATGCAGAAATATATTCATTATTGAATTATAAAATAAAATTAACAGTTCTTGTTAAGATATCATCAGTTTATTACTCTGTATTTCAGATAATAGAGTGAAATCATTTATGTATGCTTGATAATACACATAAGTATTAATAATGGAACGTTGAGATTCGAATACAATGACAGTAAACCATTGAAATTTCACATTCACATTATACAGCCATCATCAATCCATAAGTGAATGTTAATAATGTAAAAAAATATAAAATGATTGTAATGTAACCATTAGCATATGGAGTTTTAAGAACACTATTTTATCTCCTAATTTGCTCTGAAATATAAGCAGTTGCTTTTCTGTTATATAAGACTTCTTTGTGCCTTAATACTTAATTTGAAATGTCCTTACTGTAAAAATATACCAAAGTAAATAAAAAAGGAGACACTTATTTACAAAAAAAGTGTACATATTATATAAATGCAATTGTTTCAAAGTCTTTTTATGTGATATTGATAAAATCTGTCATTTTCATTATTTTATAAAAGCTGCAGTGTTGCAAAGGCTGTAATTTTTAAATTTTTGTCATTTTGAAAGTTTGATGAAAATGAATACTTTTTGTCTACTTTTTAAGATAAATCAGTTTCTCCAAGTATGCTACAAAAATTACTCTTCTTTTATTAAAGAAAATCCATTCCCCATTTGGAGGTGTATGAAAGTGCACCTGAAGAAAGGAAGAAATTATCTTACTGAATGTTTTTACTTGATAAACCTGATAACATCAACCAGTCAGCATATTGTATTAGCACCATTGGCATGGATTGTTAATGTACTGTACCAATTATAATAGGAATGGGAACTTGCATATTGCATATTGTGTACCCTCCCTATTTTTCTGGAATTTCATCTTACCAAGTATGCTATCATACAATATAAATTCAAGTGTATAAGGATGATTCAAATGATGGTATATAACAATCCTGCATTTTACCAAATCTATATATAGATTTTTCTGTAGATACTAAATGCAACTCTAAAGAAATAGACTTTAAAGCATACTCCTTTAATTCACTAGAACAGAAGGAGAATTGCTTTCATATACCTGCATATGTTGTAATATATATATATATATATGAACATAAGTGTAATTTTATCTCCTACTCCAAAAGCTCTGGAAATCATAAAGCTTTTTATTGTATGATTTATTTTGATGGTTAAATGCCAACCATTGCATATATTCTCTCTTTTAGTTTATATACTGTAATTTACACTTAAATGACTGTAGCTTACTATAGGCTTGTGGCCTGTGATACATAATTTCACAGTTTCAAAATTGTTGCAGGGAAGGCCTTCCATGTTTTAGGAAGTTATGAACCAAATATAAATTTCATGAGCACCCACAGCGATCTACTACCATGGCTGGAATTTTCCCATATATTATTTGTTCTTTGCCATTAAAATATAGCATATTAATTGGAGACATCTTTGTGGGAGTGCAGCAGGGGCCTGCTGAACCTCTGGGGTTTGCTTGGTGTACAAGATGAGTATGAGGATATTTTTGTAAAAATACAAATTCACACTCTCCAGAGCAGTAATTGGCCTTATATCTTTTGGGTGCAATAATCCAATCCCATCCAAACGCTTCAAAATCCACAGTTAGAGGGTAACGACAGCATCGAGATTCCGTTGAGTGCTCGTCACAGTCAAGTCCAAAATCTCTTCTGGATCTTTTTGGTGTGTCTGTTACCTTGATTTCTAAAAATGGATTCTATGTGAAAAAGAAAGAGCAATCAGTAATTTGCATAGATCTTGAACACTTTCCTATCTCAAGAACAGATTATTGAAGAAAAACTAATCATTTTGTTTATGCCACATTTATTTTTTTAACTTTTGTTAATTGATTTTAGGGAGAAAGAGAAACTGGGAGGGGAGAGAGAAAGAGAAAGAAACATCAATGTGAGAGATAAACATCGATTGGTTGCTTCTAGTACACAAGGGATCAAACCCACAACCCAGGCATGTGCCCTCACTGGGGATTGAACCAGTGAGCCTCCAACAGACTGTGCCACACTAGCCAAGACTATACCACATTTATTTTTAAAAGTCAGAGAATTAAGGAATTTTAATTTACACTAGGATTGATTCTTCCCTTATAGCTCAAACATATACAGCAGCAATGCCAGTTTCCTTGTGGCATATCATAGATGCTCTGAAAATATTTATAGAATATTTAGAAGATATAGAAGATTTCTTCTATAGAATATATAGAAGAAAGAGAGGGAGAGAGGGAAGAGGTTGTTACTTCCTGTCTTCCCTCTTATTGATCAAATATGTAGGCTAAATATGTCTGATGACTCCTGGAGAGATAGGTATACTCATCCATCCTCCACTCAGGGAAACTTGGGTATTAAAGCCAGAACAAAACAGTTATCTCCCAGCACTGTAGGGATTATAATGGGGAAAAGGAAGGTAAGGTGATGAAGGTGGTGGTATGCATAGTGGGTTGGAAACAGAAACTTTAAGACAAGGAGGGACAGATTCAGAAAAAGATACAATATTTCCTTTATTCTTTCATTGAAAGATGTTTCTAATCAGATATTTAAACAATAATTTTTAATCCTTTCCTTGCTCCAATCTTTTCATACATTTGAGACTTTTTCCCTTTTACATGAAAAATTCTGAGGAATATGTCATATTGACCACCTGTTTAATAATAATTAAAACCTATCACATTACCCACTTTGATCATTAAAATGCTACCCATAAAAAAAGAACACTTTCTTAAATTAATAGTAGTTTTTATCCTACACCAAAATCAAAATAGACCAAGTATTCATTGTTATTTAGCATTATAAAAGCAGTAACATTATTTTGAAAGTCAAAAACATTTTATATAGCATATTTAAAGAAAAAGAGATCATTTGGAAAACTGTATAATCTCTGCAATGTTTTCATTAAAGTAGACCTGACAGTATCACTTACTAAGAACTCTGAAAAGGTAACATTTATTGCTTACAAGTATAGTCTTTTGTTGTAAATTATGTCAATAGGTGGAAGTAAAAAATATGGTCATATTAAATAAGTTTTTGAAACTATAAATAAACACAGGCATAGGTAAGCAAGAAAAGTAACTCTAAATTTATAGTAGGTTTTAAAGTTATTTTTATTACTTTTATGATATATAAGGTATTGTCATCTGCTTGGCCTGTAACTAAATTAGTAGGCATTGCCTAACTAAACTCTTAAATGTTTACTTTTGAATGATAAGGCAGCTCAAACAAGCTAAGCAGCACAATTAACTAGCCTGAACATTACATTTTATTAGCATAATTCACAAAGTAATCTATATATACATCAGTGAGTTAATAACCTACAAAATAATGCATATATTTATCATTAAGGACCTTAAATATAGTATGTTTAATAAAATATAAACCTAAACATATTATACTTAATTACTATAAATAAAATCATTTATTTTAATTATAACTTTTAGAGATTCTTTTTTTCTGCTTTATTAAGCAAAAAGAATTCAATACATTACACTCTTCTGGGGGGGCTAGTTTTAATTTCTTATATATATACTAGAATCAACTATGAAAATTTCATGTTTTTATTCATATAATTTTGTAGCATATCCATTCCCAATTCCCACTCCCAATTCAAGAGAGCTGCCCAAGAAGTTAAGGACTATGGAATAACTTTTAAAAATCATCATGCAAAGTAAAAGTATCAAGAGGGTGTTTCATAGAATATGAAATTAGATACCTACTTTTATTGGATACTGGGCTGCCATTGGGGTAAGATACCTTCATTTGGCTTATGAGCATAGGAATTTGGTAGCTATTTTCACTATTACTCATTCACATTATGATGAAAACATAACAAGGTTGTTAGAATGTTATTTTCACTTATCACTTACCAACCCATCTTCTCCTGGTCCTGGGAAGGTTACAGCAAGATCATGACCATTCTCATCTAAAGCCTTGATTTCAATGCCTAAGTTGGATTCAGGTTGTTTGAGCCAATTTTGCAACACTGTCTTCACATCAATGCTCTGCCAAATACCAGTGCCTGGGTTCATGTCGAGTTTCAGAGATCGGATTCCAGTATACCTTGTACCGTCTTTCATGGGTTTGATGAGTCTCAGGATTTGCACAAACACTGTTGTAGGAGTCTTGACGGGTCTCAGATAAATCCACAGCTGGGCCTTTACTACTTTATTGAATTGTATTTTAGAGCTAAATTTAAAGAAACAACATTTGGGTTTTCCTTCCACTTGCATTAGAAGATCAGCTATAAATGAATCAGAGAAGAGGTATTGAAATTATTTTTCATATAAAATGAACAAACCCCTACAGTGTAACTGGAGAGTATATTTTCTATTGGATTAATGAATGTGTATTTAGTCTTTTAAAATTAAAAACTATGTAAAATTTCATTCATAACTCAGAAAAATATCAAAAAAATAATTACTCTAGCTTTTCAGAATTTTTAAGATATGTGTTTTTTCAGCTGTTTAATGGGGTATCTATTCACTTTCCAAAGAACTGTGGACAAAGGAAAATTCTATGAAGGAATGAACAGTGGATGAAATTTTAAAATGATGATGATTAGAGAGAACAAGAGACACCGTGGAGGAACATCCACTTAGAATTCTTTGGGAATCTGAGTAGTTACACTTACTGAGCAGCTGTACCAATCAGTCTGGAAGAAGGAACCCTTCCCCCAGGCCTGAATTACCTGGGGACAAGACACACTGAGCAGCTAACTGAGCCTGGGGAATTAATAGAAAATATAGTACATCTGTTATGTTTTGGCTCTGGAATAGCCTTTTAAGGGATCAAAACGAAGCAGGTAATTAGCACCAAAAATGAAATGTTAAATTCGAAAGTCAGAAAATATGTCTTTAGTGCCAGGTTGTCAGTGTAAGCAGAAGCACTTAAAATCATTTCTTCTTGTTTTCTTCTTGTTTTTCCAAGATTGTTTATAAATAAAGCAAAGCTATTCCAGGACTGTATGATAACAGAGCCTTAAAGGAAAATTATTTGTTGCATTATATCTAGATTAGTTAATAAGGAAAATAACATTTTGGAACTATTTGAGTGCAGTTTACAGTGTATGAAGCACTGTATAAAGCAAGCCCACAGACACATGACAAAAAAATCTTCCTTGTCATGCTTTCTCTCTTAACATGCCTGTCTCCTTTCCTTTCTTTGACTAGAGTTTTGAACTGACTGCAGAAGGAATTGTATGAAATGTATTCTCTTTCAAAAGCAATGTAGATACTACAGGTAATAGTCCTCCCTCCCGTAAAGAAGTGAGTAATATTTTAGAAAGTCCTTAAGGAATGTGCCTGCCTGGAAATGTGCACACTGGGTACTCACAGCAATAGTACCATGGTCAAGGTTTAAGTAGGACTTTGTGAACCATAACATACTCAATTAAAATGTTTATTTCTTAGGCATTTTCTGATAATTAGCTCATAATAATCATTATGCTATGTTTGCTTCATCATTGCTGTTATTAATACATTACATTTTTTAAATATTTTTTCATATTCTCCAGTGTAATAGCTTTCAAAATTAAGTATTTTAATTTGTAAAGAACATAAAAAATCTGAGAAATAGTTTTGAATAACAAGTTATTCTAAGTATTCAGCAAATGCTCAAATGGACTTAAACATCTACAGATTTCTTCCTTCCTCTATTCTTAGTGAAAAAAACTTGTTACTACAAATGCATATTAAAGCAACCAGATGCATTTATGGAATTTTATAAAAGTTTGAAACATTGCATGTAGTATCCCTCAGAAGTTGCCTGGTGGTATTAAGCTGTGAAAGTATAAGCATGTTTATTTGTCACATTATACTAAATAACATTAATGCTTTTGCACATGTTCAGATATTAGTCTCATTAGTATATTGCTCATGAAATCTTGAAAAAAAAGAAACCTCTTTTCCCTCCTACTTACATAAAAGCCAACAGCTTGTTAAAAGAGCCTGAAAATAGATCTGTTTCTCATAAACACTAGAACAACAGTCAGCAGAATTGTTGATATACACTAAAAGGACTACTTACACTCTGTAGGCATGGTAATGATTGTTTCTGTCGTGGCGTGATAATCATCATCTTCCAAGGAGCCATCACTGCTGTCATCTCTCTGGACATCGTACTGATCAATCAGTTCCCGGAGTGGAGGAGCTTTGGGCAAAAGTTGTCTTATAGCATCTTTGCTGATGTTAGGAGCTGTTTCTAGCCGAAGTTTACTGAGGATTTGAATTTTTATGGCTTCAATTCTTGAAGATTTAGTGTTTTGTCTCCAAGTGCATGCATTACACAGCCCCTCTTTTTCCACATTTTCTTTTTGCTCGCTGTTCTCATTTAGATCCACTGGACCAGCAACAATCAGCATAAACAGGTAAATATAAACATAGATTTGCAGTTTTTGCATGATTTTAAAATCAATACAATCTTTTCCTTGTTGTTACTTCCTTCTTTTACTTTTCTTTTGCTTTTGAGTAATGCCAAGCAAAATTGTAATGCCTCTACAGTCGAAGAGACAACTTGCCACACCAGTGAATCTTTTATACTGTATTCCAAGTGGCTTTTTATATTCCAACTTCGATGAGACAAGTGTCGTCAGGATCTATGATTGGCTCTTGCTCCACAATGAATCTCGCTGTCAGAGGTTAAAACCCTGTCTGTCACAAGTCACGAAACAGTATTTTGTTACAGTCAAGGGTGAGCTGATTCATTTGAGTGCTTTATAAAAGAAATAAATCTACAAATAATGAAAGATGTATGTGACATTTGAAAAATTAAGTCTATGTAAACAATAATGTAAACTACAGTTCACTCTTATTAATCTTTACATGTGAAACTCTTAAGTTATAATTTAAATAAGTATTATAAATCTTAATTCACACTGCATGCTTAAAAAGATGTTACTTCCTCAAGAATTAAAATGATTTTATACTATTTAAGCAAGCTTTTAAGTAAAAAATTATTTGTTATTTGTTATATTGCAGTATTTTTAGTCCTGTGTAATCAGAAAAATATAAATTTAAATTAGGACTACCTCAATGAAAATGAAAATCAAGATTGTAATATTAGTAAAAATTTTTCAGCTATAATTTGAGAAACTTGTTTTCTTGACTAAATTTTTAGTCCATGTTGAAAATCATCATAATGCATGTGAAATTATTTTTAAATTATTTATTATTTTATTAGTACAAAAATTGTGCTTAATTTTTGACTAATTATTATTGTTATTTTATATTCTAAAACCACAGACTAATATTGCTCAGAAGATGTATGTCTTCATTGTTTATTACCAGGAGGATAATGTCAGCCAGTAGAAAATTCTCTGAACTTAGAATAAAAAGATAACGGATTTTATTACTGGTGATGTGGCACTTATTACAATTTGCCTCAAATTTCCAGTGGTAAAAGTAAAAAATGTATCTGTTCTCTATAAATTATATCAGAATATTAAGAATACGTAAAGGGAAGAGCACCATAATAAAAGAGTGTTCATTTTTCATGGGGTTTTTTTTGTTTCCCAACTGTGAACAGGTTTGCACCCCTTTGCCAGTTTTTTATTTTGACCAGAGGGCAGACACCTGGCAGGGATTTGGGGTAAGGTCTGAGAGCAGAGAATAGAGCTTTTTGTTCTTTATATTTAAGTGGCCTCTGTAGGGATCAAACTCTCAACCTTAGCTTTCGGAGCCACAAGATCTAATCAAATGGACTATTAAAGAGCTAAACAAACATAGGCAGCAAGAAACAGAAGCTGTTTCCAGGCCACAGATTTCTTCTTCCTACTCCTTTTTGGAAAGCTATGGAATCCTAAGAGAGTTAACATATTACTTTTTTTCTTTCCTGAGAGAATGCAGTGGCTCATATCAAATAGTTATTTTTTAGGTCACTGCCACTTTTGCACATTGCACACTAATTTACTGCCTCAGTGCACTAAAATGCAACTCAGTAGCCTGAAAAGTTAATGCATTTTCATCAAATTCTTAAGAGGTATCTACATCTCTTGAGAAAAAATGGCCTTACATAATGCATTAGATTTGCCCATCATTAAAGATTAAGGAATACCAGACACAAACCAGATGCCTTGAAGGATTTCAGAATTTCAGATACTCTTTGTTGTAGGACAATATTAAATCAGGCTTCTAAAGTTTTATCTGATAAGTTTATTTTTCAATATATAAATCTTTGTAATGTTATAATAATTGTAACATGAGAAGTCAAACCTTTTTAAAACATTTTTTATTAGAATTGCACAGTAAGGCTCTGGAGTCAGACCTGAGTTCAAATCTCAACTGCCAATTCTAACTATGTGATAATGGATGAGATACGTAAATTAGCTAACCTTCAGTGTCCTCATAAAGTTTTGGGGGAATGTAATTTAATAATCCATGTAAATTGCTGAATATAGCGCCTGTCATATAGTAAGTGATTGATAACTGGTACTTGAGTGCTTGGTTTTTGTTTCATGCAGAGGGGTTTGAGATTATGCTTAAACTTATCCTCCACATGAACTAGAACTGCTTCACATTATAGCTGCCAATTATATCACATAGACTACTTCTCCAGGCCTCTAAGTTAAATAAAATTTTCTAAGGCAGCTTGATTACAGGACATGTTTCAGCTCTTTATTGTTACTCCTTGGAATAAAGAAACTATGGTTGTCATCTCCACATATGGTCAATGCTCATTTATTCATGGATTCCATATTTGCAAATTTGCTCACTTGCTAAAATTTATGTTTAACCCGCAAACCACTATGTATGATATTTGTGGTCAGTCATGCCCATGTGCAGAATGGTAAAAATTTTGAGGCTTCTGATACACAGGTTCCCAGATGAGGTCACACAAGGCAATTCTCTGCCTTGTTTCATCTCTCATGCTATAAACAAGTGCTCTTTTTGCAGTCTATTTAGTACCATGTTTTTCACATTTTGTGTCTCTTTTGGGGGTAATTCAGTGCACGATGTAGTATGCAGATGATGCTTTACTGAATTGTACACTTGAAACCTGTATTGTTTTGCAAATCAATGTCACCCCAGCAAATTAAATTTAAAAAGATGATAAAATAAAATCAAAAGAAGTGAAAGAAGCCAGACAAAGACAAAAATATAAATATAAATGTATAAAGTGTTCCCCAAGCAGAGTACTAAAGTGCTGTGCTCCTAAGCACAAAAAGGTGGTGATGGAAAGTAGAATAGTGGTTGCGAAGGACTGGAAGGAAGGGTGGTGTGTGAGGAAGCTACAGTTTAATAGACAGAGTCTCAATTGGGGAAGATCAAAAAGTTCTGGAGATAGATGTTGATGGTTGCACAACAATGTAAATGTACTCAATGCCACTGAAAAGTACACTTTGAAATGGTTAAATGGTCAAATTTACATTATGTATATTTTAGCACAAACTTATTTTTTAAAAAGAAGGTTGTGATATGACTTAGGAAGAAAATTCATTATGGAAACATGTGTGTTAGATAAACTTTGTTCAAGCTTGAATTATAGTGCTTTTGACCTTGAGTTCTATGTTAATGAATCAACAACAAGATTTCTTTAAACAGAAACTCATATAAAACAAGGTTCTATACTTACTAGTTGATAAAAATGTTATGACCAGGGGCTCACAGGAACCTAACCTTGTATTTCCCCTAGGAGCAGTGGTTCAGTTATCACTTATTCAGTGTTGGCAATGACTTTGCAGAATATAACTACCATGAATAATAAGAATCACCTCCTCTAGAGGTCAGTAGTGAATGAGTCAATGAAGCGCTGAAGAAGTTTTGAGAACATATATTGCTTTTCCAGTGGCAGTGATTGCAGCTGTCCCACGGCCCTGAAACAGGCAGGTTCACCAGCTGTAGGAACCTTCACTGTGGTCAGACTGCTGGGGGGCCTAACTTTGGCTGCTTTCAGTGAGGAGACAGGACAGTGTGTCATTATTATGCATGAGTGGAGACATCCTTTTTTTTTAAAGGTTTTATTTATTTATTTCCAGAGAGAGGGGGGAAGGGAGGGGGAAAGAGAGTGAGAGAAGAATCAATGTGTGGTTGCCTCTCACGTGACCCCCCACTGGGTACGTGGCCTGCAACCCAGGCATGTACTCTGACTGGGAATCGAACCGGTGACCCTTTGGTTCATGGCCCGCACTCAGTCCACTCAGCTACACCGGCCAGGGCTGGAGACATCCTTTAATTGACTGGGAGAGCTTGGTTGACATGCTTGTTGACTTTGTTTAGGTTGACCATCTTTAAAAGCAGTTTCCCACAGGAGTTAGGATGTAGGAGGCCAATGTAGCTCTTCACAAGACTTGTGTTTGCCTTTTCCTCTCTCCTTCTTTGTACTGGGTGGGCCTTTCAATATCTGTAACTATTAGTAAGGTAGCAAGCAAAATTTCCCTCACGTCTGTTACAAATACCAGAGGGTGTTTCAAAACAACTTTGAGAGTATAAAGTATACTTCCAAAAAAATGTTTATTCTTTACAGTCTGGGAACTATTTGGTGCACTAATATAAAGGCTTGCTAGTTTAATACTTTGGTCAGAGAAAGGAGGAGGAGACTAGGAACTAAAGTAAGAATGGATCATAAAAAATTTTAACTCTATTGTGGGGGAAAACCCAGAAAGTTATATTTTACTGATCACGCCTGCCATTTCTTTGCACTTTTGTATCACACTCTATGCTGATGCTTAAGGCTAGGAAAAGCTGTATCGTGCTCAACTCACATAACCGCATGAGAAGGTAGTCATCTCACATTGATGGTGCCTGATTATCCATGCTTTCAACAGATTATAGAAGAATGAACAAAAACAAAAATATTCTTGAGTGAAGGAACAACAGTAGAGGGATAGAAGACAGGAGACCTGAAATATAGTTCTGGCTTTGCAGCTGACATTTTATGTGACCTTGAATAAATCAGTTAGCAAAGACTTCTCTAATAAGTGTATGTATTAATTCATTTATTATTTTATGAAATATTCTAATGTCTATGCTGTGCCTGGCACTGTGCTAGATTTTTAGGAGAAAACAATGAGCCAGGCACAAACAGTCACCGTCTTCATGAAACCTATGGTCTAGTTTCTTCATGGAAGCAAAATATGAGGAAATTTGATGAGCTCTGCCCTTCAGTTCAGGTTTATTGCTGAGGCAGTAATTCTCAAACTTTTTGGTCTCAGTATTTTTTACACTCTTAAAGTTACTTACGATCCTCAAAAGCTTACTTTATGTAGGTCATATCAATCAACATTTAACATATAATTTAAACTGAGAAATTTTAGAATATAGGCATATACAAGCATATGTTCTATCTGCTGAGAGAATGATGATGTCACATATTGTGGAGCCTCTGGAAAATCCCACGTACACATAAGATAGAATTTGAATAGCAAAAGAAATCTTAGATTGTTATGAAAATAGTTTTTAATACACAGGTTTTCTGAAAGGATCTTTACTCCAGGGATTCCCTGGACTATGCTTTGAGAACCATGTCCCAAAGTAATAATTTTTATACTACTTTAATTGAATATTTTCCCTCCTCCTATTACCTATAGCTTTGCTTTTAACAAGACATCAAGTAGTCACTTTGAGATATTGCATATTTATTTACTGAGATGTAATTATTGCCAGAATGGAGATATAAATACTATTGTATTATAATCACCAAAATAGCAAATTGTAGGTTATCTGGAGAACATTTGTACATTTGTCAGTTCTAGGGTATGGACCGAGATCTGTGGTCTTGAGGAATTCCTTGTAGTTGCTCTTCAAGTCAGTGTTGAGATGATAACGTGCGTTTTATGGCAATGCCTCACAATAATGTCCCAGTTAATAAAGTTAGAGGTAGAATTCACTCAGGAAAACTTCGAAGTGCTATTTCTCTCCTCCTTCCTTTCCAAAGTGGGAAGTCTAGTTTATTTATTGTGCATTTGAAATACAGAGAGTAAAAATAAGTCATAATTTGGTTTCCTCATTTTTCCATTGAAAAAAGATACTAGACTCAAAGACTTGGTATTAAAATTGCATAGATTGTGCCCTCCTCTATTACTACAATTTTCAAATGTTTGCTTTTGTTTCCTTACTTATCCTCCCTGCCCTCAAATAGACTATGAGCTCTTTCAAGGTAGGGGATTATTTTGTGCATTTTTGTCTCTTCAGCTGCTGGTCCAATACTTGCCACATTATTAGGTTGGCAAAGGATGTTTATTGGATAGTAGAAGCAGTAAGTAAATTAATTTCCCCTTAAATACAAGAAACATCAACTTTCTAATTTGTCAAGATGTATAATTAGTATATATTTACAAACTTTCTAAGTGACTCTAGTGTGTTTTCGTTTGCTCTGACTATGGTTCATAGCATTTCCTTTGGTCCTCTTACTCAAACTGGTAGGGGAGACTGGTGGTCCTTGCTACCTCTAGTCTTTGTCTGCTGGACCACTGGGCACATTTAACATTCCAGTGGAACCATTGCATTTAATCATGCATGGCTCTTAACAGGAGCCTCGAAAGAAAGTGACCGTGCTGGCTGTGACACCACTATTTAAGACTAGTGGAGCTCTTACCCCAACACAGGTCATATTTGTTTAGGGAGCAACAAAGGTAACCAGAGGTCTGTGTGTGTATACGTACATGTGTGTGTGTTTAAACAAGGTAAAGACAGAACAATATGCCTTGACACAGTGAGAACTGTGAACTGATTAAATGTGTCACAGTCTTCTTCCTTCATATTTTTTCTGTAACATACTAAGTTTCTCCGTGATCTTTCTCTCCCTGCTTTCTCCTCATACCAGCAGCAAGGAGATTTCTCCTGGAACTGTGATAAAGTTTATCACCTCAGTTTAACCCAAGAAGGCATAGCTATTTGAGTAGCCATCTAACATGGGCCAGAAGCCAACCTATTTTTCAGAATACTCTCTCAAACTAAGTTCCATACCTTCTCAAGTTCACCTTTTAGTTCCATAAGTAATTTCATAGAACTTAGCTTTTTAGGCATATTTGGATCATCCAGATAACCACATTACATTGAGTGCTATATCAATGTCTTCATGTTTTACAGTGTCTACAAACAGTGTTTGCAGGTGAATTCCTTTACTACACTCAAGTTGGCTTCAAGTGCCCCCTAAAGTGATAGGGGTTGACTTTTATATATGAGAGTTCTCAAAAATTTGGTTTTCCTTTGAAAGAAGTCTTTACATTATTCAAGCTTAAGAATCTGGCTCAAATAATCTTCTTATTTTTCTCAATAGCAAAGAAGGATAGCTTCACCCAAAGGTAGTGGCTAGTGTTTGGAAAAAGTCTGTGATTTATCCCCTTTTACTGGACTTTTAATTCAGCCCCTTTTACTAGACTTAGATTTTCTTTTTGTTTATTTGAATGTACATGCAGTGAGTTACCTTGCAGGAATGTTTCAAATTGCCTGATAGAGGCTATACCTGTCTTCAGTTGTGCCCTCATATTTGGTACAGCCACACTCTTACTTTTGGTCTGAACTCCCACACCATCGTCGAACTCCCTGGATGAAGAAGCACAAACTTCTGCCTGCAGCTGTACATTCCACCCACCCCCGCCAAATATAATGAAGTCCATTTTTTAAAATTTACTAATGAGAAATAGGATAATAAGAAGTTCATTTTCATTATTTTTGATGACCGAGTTCCTTCATGATATTTTGGATTACTTTAGAAAAAGCACATAGTTTCCAGGGCAATGACAATATAGATTGAATTGGCAGACGTTGCTTTAGTTTTAAAATCTTCACCCTTAAAAGTTAAGTTTTCCAGTAAACAACCACTACCCAAAGAAAGTCTTGTAATTTTCAGATTTTTGTTTTGGGGGACCTTTGAAAACTATAGACTCAATACAAAGAATGTTTCTGTAGATAAAAAAAAGAAAGACTTAGATTTTAAAATTTAAAAACACTTTTAAAAAGATTAACTCCCTCATTACATGGATTGGAAGTAATGAAAGCATTATAAGAATTCAGTTCTTTCTAAGAGTGTTCAGAAAACATTTTCTTATTTCCTTGAAATTGCCTACAGTATTGTTTTTCATAATTCACAGAGGATTGGTTTTCAGAGAAATCTGTTTCTAAATTCTTTTTTAAATTCCTAGAAAGATCCATTTAAAAATGTATTCATTTTTTCATTGATTCATTTATTTGTTGTTTAAATTCTTACTGAGCACCTGGCTTGTGACAGGTATACTATGCAAGGAATTGGAGACGGGTGGGGGGGGGGAATTATGCTTTTTGCCTAAGGAAAAAAATTTAATTTTGGAAATAAGAATTTTAAGGTTATTATATCTAATCTACCCATGAACAGATGAGAAACTGAGGCTCAGAGAGAGGTTACATGATTAATTTACAAAGACATTTTTCATGGAAATACCTTTGATGTACCAAGTACTTCTTTTATATGGGTTAAGACCTTTTTTTTAATGTTCTAAAATTAACAAATAAGGTCAGTGCTTAATTTCCTGGGTTGATGCCATAGTGGTGCCCTTTATTCTTGGACCCAGTCCAGGGTCTGACTTGGCAACTGAAAGCCCCAATGACCAGTGCTGGCAATTAGTGTAGGGGTTTTAGTATCTACCGACTAAATGTAATCTGGTTGCCCATTTGCTCAGATATTGGGGCCTGATCTTTTGCTATTAGAACATCATTACTTCTGTTAAACTGGGCTTTCAATATTTTGAATTATATGTTTACATTCTTGATACTTAAAATTAATGTCAGTAGTTTCTAGTAATTTTAACTATAAAGAGTCTAATCTGACTTTCTTATTGGCTTGAAAATAGATAAAACCTTCAATTATATTAGAAACATTTTCATTTAATTAGATTTAACATGAACATTCTGGCCCCTGCTGGGAACTCTAAGAACTACATCACTGTTCTGCCAATTTTTTTAAGGTCTTAAGGACTTCAGTTTAAACCGTGAATTCAATGTTATGTGTCTTCTCTCTCTTTTATATAGAAATTTATTGAATAAAATATGTAAGTAAGGCATTACCATTATTAAGACTCAAAGTTTGTGTTAAATATTGCACATTTTTAGATGATACAGTAAATTTAAATTTACTATAATATAAATTTTCTACCTTAATTTTACATTTTGAAGAAATCTAATATGTTTCATCTCCACTCAATCTCACTGGAGAAATCTGATAAGAGAACAGGTAAAATTTACTTGGTAAACTGTGGTAGACTCTACTCAGAATTTTGGGTAGAGTCTACCCAAAATTCATTAAATGTTTCATTTCATTAAATGTTCATTTCATTAAATGTTCATTTACTACCCACTATTTGGTTGGTTATGGGTAAACATTAAGTATATTTATATAAAACATTGCCTTACCCCCACAAAGGAGTGGATAGTAGTTATAAAACAGCTCTTCAGCAATTTCAAAGTTGTGGAGTGAGCACTATAGGACAAACTAACAGTTTCTTGGGTGTTGCTGGAATGATTTATGTATATGAAGATTTAGGAGTGGAGGACAAATGGGAGACTGGAAATAAGATTATAAAACCTCCCCTGTCCAGAACCTTTGAATAAATAAACACTTTTGCCCAGGTAGTCTCCACAAGCTCTCTGGCTTGAGTAAATTAGGTAATCTCCGTTTCCTCATTTGCGAAGTGGGAATATTAGTCAAATTGTGAGGACTAAATAAGATAATAATGTAAAGTGCCAGAAACAATGTCTGGTGACAAGTAAGTGCTTAATAAAGATCGAACATTAAAGTCATTGTCAATGTCTAATAAAGATACTACCAGGAGTACCTAACAACATTTATATCATTAATATTAATTTCTATTAGAAATCTTTGCAAACTTGAAAATTTATAAATTGAACCTTTGAAAGTGAGAGATTGTAACAGGGGACACCCCACCGTGGGGGAGTATTTGGAACCACACATGTGTGGGAATGGGTTTTGGGGGGGAAACTGACTGTCTTTATTTCCAACTGCATGCCTAAAACAAAAGATTCCTATTTCCTTTCCATTGAACTCTGCTTGGAGTCTTGCCTGATAGGCGGTGCAGTCCTAGGCAGCGGGTGGTAGGACCCACCGCCCCCACACCGGTGGGTATTGGTGACAGGATGGGTCTGCATGATGTACACAGGAGGGGCATCTAAACTCTGATTAAAAAAGGAGAAAGAAAAAAGTAGGAAAAGGTATGCCAGGCAAATGCTAACAAAAAGAAACTGAGGTCCTGACATTAGTCACAAACAGGATTGAATTTTAGACAGACCATGTAAAACAAGACTAAGAGGGAAATTTCATGACAGTAAAGAATCTATAGCAAGGATATAACTTTCATAAATATTAAAGCTCTAAATAATAAAATAATAAAGATACATAGAGAAAATTGCAGAACTAAAAGAAAAAGAATCAGAAACAAAGTAGTAGTTGATTATATTTTTTAATCCTCACCTGGGGATATATTCATTGATTTTTTTTTAGAGAAAGAGAAAGTGGGAGAGAGAGAGTAACATCGATATGAGAGAGGTTACCTCCTGTACACACCCCTACAGGGAAATCGAGCCAGCAATGTAAGAGTGTGCCCTGACAGGAAGTTGAACCTGCAACCTAGGTGTGTGCCCTGACCAGGGATCAAAACCACAACATTTTGGTGTACAGGACAACACTCCAATCAACCAAGCCACCCAACCTGGGCTATAGTAGTATATTTTAATTCACTTAGTGGACCAAGCAGTCAGAAGTTTAAGGATATATTTTAACAATGAGGTTGATGAGATAGATTTCACTGACAGAATAGATGAAATATATATTAACAAAAGTAATCAATCTTATTTTTAAAAGCTCAAGAAATATTTACCAAATTAACTATATATTGGCCCACAAAAAAGATCTCTCAGTAAATCCCAAAAATAAGAAATAATCCAGACCTCATTCTCTGATAGCAGTGTAATGAAATTAAAATGAATGACCAAAATAAAAATCAACCTCTCTACTACTTGGAAATATAAAAATTATTTAAAACAACCGTAGGTCCAAAGAGGAAATAAAATTGGTATTGCAGGATGTATAGAAAATAATAATTAAAACATTACGTACAAAATAATGAGGAGACTGGATGAAAAAAGGTGAAGGGATTAGCCAAAGAACATATATGCTTTACTCATAGATGCAGACAACAGTGTGATGACGACCAGAGGGTAAGGGGGGCAGGGGATGGGTGTAGGCAGGCAAAGGGCGAGGGAGATGGGAACATCTGTGTTAGTGTCAACAATAAAACTAAAGGGAGAAAAGAAAAAATGTATAGCGCTCATTATAAGATTATTAGAAAATATGGATAAATTTGAAAAAATAACATCCTACAATGGTATCATTGTTCTTTTTTGATTATTTAAGAATATCTTTCTCTTAAAATGTTATGAAGAATTTAACCCTATTGCACTGTTGGTGGGAATGCAGTGTGGTGTAGCCTCTGTGGGAAACACAGTATGGAATTGCCTCAAAAATCTAAAAATGGAACTGTCTTTTGATCCAGCAATTCCAGTGCTGGGAATATACCCTAAGAATCCTGCAACATCAATTCAAAAGAACTTATGCGGTGCTATTTACAATAGCCAAATGTTAAAAACAGCTTAAGTGCCCATCAGTAAATGAGTGCATAAAAAAACTGTGGTATATTTGCACAACAGAATACTACACAGCAGAAAGAAAGAAGGAACTCCTACCTTTTACAATAGCATGGGTGGAACTGGAGAATATTATGCTAAGTGAAATAAGCCAGTCTGTGGAAGACAAATACCATATGATCTCACTTATAAGAGAAATTAATGAACAAAATAAATTAAGGAGCAAAATAGAACCAGAGGCATGGAAACATGGAACAGACTGACAGTGACCAGAGAGGAGGAGGAGGGGGACAATGGTGGAAAGAAGGGGAAGGGACTAGTCAAAGGACATGTGTGAATGACCCATTGACATGGACAACAGTGTGGGGATTGACTGTAAGAGTGGGGGGTGGGCTGGGCGGAGGACGGCAAAGGGGGAGAAATTGGGGCAGTTGTAGTAGAATAATACTAAAATGTTTTAAGTTATGAAGAATTTAAAAAACATTACAGACCAAAACTTGCAGGATAAAACTACCATTGTAATCAGCAGATATTCATAGCTTCAAACATGTTTTATTAGAAAGAATGAAAATAATACATAATTTAACTAAAAAAAAAGAAAATGAACTACAAAATAGACCACAAATTAGACCTTAAGAAACAGAAGAAAAATGAAAAGGTAAAATCAGAAATTAAGTTAGAAACAGCTAAGTAATAGAATTGATCATATAAATCTATGATCTGTTTCCTCAAGGAGAAAGAAAGAAAAAACCACAAGATTGATTATCTAAGCTAATCAATCTAAAGAAGGCACATGTATTCTAAATTAGGAGGGAGAAGGAGAAATGATGTTCAGAAAGTGTGAGCAAATGAATTAAAAGAATTTGTATATTGCAAAAGTATTATGCAAATAAATTTAAAGACCTAGGTGAAATTAAGATGATACAGATTTTCTAGGAAAAACATAACCAATGAAGAAAATGAAATAATTATCAGAAAGCTATTCTGTGAGAAGTGCTGGTTTATAAATAATTTATCCAAATCCTCAAAGGACAAAAAGTATTTTTCAAAATAGTGTTTTGAGCATTTTTACTGAAATAGAATAGTATAGACTGCATACCCATAATATAGAGCAAAGTATTATAATGTGAAACTTTTGTTTCAGTGTATATATTTATACTAGGTCTCTTTTAAAACTGCATTTCTTGCTCTTGGTCACAATCAAAATACTCTGAAAGCAATTATTCTGAAATTTTAATAAATTAAAGTTTCATACATAAAATAAATGAGTACAGAAAGCTTTTAAAAAATTAGGCTATTATAATATTGATGCTAACATCAGGTGGTGAAAGCAAAAAAGGAATATTGACCTTGAATATTAAATTTAGTATTACCATGTAGGATTCTGTAGTACTTTGAAAGAATAATATGCTGTAACAAAACCAAGCCATTTGAGCAGTGCAAACATGGTTCAGTATCTGAAATTTTATTAATATCTTTCAACATATCAATAGGTAAAAGGAGAGGAAATGATCATTTTAATAGATTTCTGCTAAGTGTTTGACAGAATTTAAATAGGAATCCTTTAATTAGGACCATTCTTATTAAAACCTCCAATAAAATATGAGTAGTATTTTCTTGAAGTGATAAAAGTGTTATGCTTAGTGATGAAACACTACACATATTCTCAATGAACTCAGAAACATTAAGGGTACCCTCAATCATTACTTGTTAATTTTATGGAATTATTAGCCAACACCAATAGACAAGGTGGTGGAATAAGAAGCATAAATATAAGACAAGAAAAGGCATAGTTGTCATTATTTTTGCACCTGTAAAAATCTAAAGAACTGAAAATGTATATAAAACAAATTAAGTAAAAACACTTTAAGCAGAAGTATGCAGGCCCTACATTAATACAGTAGTTTTTAATTAACCGTGACTGGGGTTAAGTTCTTAATAAATACACAGCACCTATGACCCACACCAAACCAATTAAGCTTTTGGTAATGGGGCCTAGACATCTTAGTTTTTAAACCATCCAAGTAATTGTAATGTACAACCAGGGTAAAGAACCACTGTTCCATATGAAGAAAATATTTTTTTTTAAATGAAGGGATTTTGCTGATATTATTTTTTTTATGGTTTTCTTTTTTTTTTTATTTTCTTTTTAGAGAGGGGAAGGGAGGGAGAAGGAGAGAGAGAGAAACATTAATGTGCGGTTGCCTCTCATGTGGTCCCCACTGGGGACCTGGCCTGCAACCCAGGCATGTGCCCTGACTGGGAATCGAACCTACGATGCTTTGGTTCGCAGCCCGCGCTCAATCCACTGAGCTACACCAGCCAGGGCCATATGAAGAAAATATTAAAACAAATAATGAGTGGAAAGACATATCCTATTCTTGAATAGGAAGGCTCAATGTATAAATGCCAGTTTCTTTTTTTTATTTAATCTTTATTGTATTTTTCCCATTACCATTCAGTCCTCTTATACACCCTTCCCCCCAGCAATCACCACACTATTGTCCATGTCTATGAGTCCTTTTTCCTTATTAATGTCATTTTCATTAGTCCATAAATGCAATGTAATTTCCAATTAAAACATCAAATGATTTTCAAACCTACGTATTTCAAAATAGCTACATAAAATTTGATAAGGAAAAGAAATGAGAGGGAACTAACATTAATAGATATGAAGACAATTTAAGAACTGGTGGGGGATTTGAGGATTTTAGCAAATAACTTTTTTTATTGTTGTTTACAGTTGTCCCCACTTTCCCCTCAGTATTCTCCCCTGCCCTACCCACCCACACCTTCCACTTTCAATCCTCCCCACCCCCATTGTCTTTGTCCATGAGTCCTTTATACCTGTTCCTTGACTTGACCCTTCCCCTTTTTTCCCCCTGCATCCCCCTCTTCCTGCCCCTCTGGTCACTGTCAGTTTGTTCTTTATTTCCATGTCTCTTGTTCTATTTTGCTTGCTTGTTTTAATGATTAGACCCTACTTATAGGTAAGATTACATGGTATTTGTTTTTCACTGCCTGGCTTATCTCATTTAGCATAATACTCTCTAGGCCCATCCACGTTTTTGCAAAGGGTAGGAGTTCCTCCTTTTCTTCTCCTGTGTAGTATTCCATTGTGTAAAATGCACCACAGTACATTTTTTGTCCACTTGTTTATTGATGGGCACTTAGGCTGTTTCCAGCACTTGGTTATTGTAAATAACGCTGCTATGAACATTGGGATGCAAAGGTTCCTTTGAATTGGTGTTTCAGGATTTTAAGGGTATAATCCCAGCAGTGGAATTAATTGCCAGGTCAAAAAGCAGTTCCAGTTTCAGTTATTTAAGGAAATTCCCAACTGTTTTCCACAGCAGCTGCACCAATCTGCATTCCTACTGACAGTGCACTAGGTTTCCCTTTTCTCCACTACCTCACCAGCACTTGTTCTTTGTTGATTTGTTAATGATGGCCATTCTGACCAGTGTGAAGTGGTATCTCATTGTGGTTTTAATTTGCATCTCTCTGAGGGCTAGTGATGCTGACCATCCTTCCATATATCTCTGGGCCCTTTGTATGTCCTCCTTGGAGAAGTGTCTGTTCAGATCCTTTGACCATTTTTTAACTGGATTGTTTATCTTCCTGGAGTGGAGTTGTGTGAGTTCTTTATATATTTTGGAGCTCAAACCCTTGTCAGAGGTATCACTGACAAATATATTTTCCCATATGGTTGGTTCCCTTTTCATTTTGCTGATGTTTTCTTTAACCATGCAGAAGCTTTTCAATTGGATGTAGTCCCATTTGTTTATTCTTTCCTTTATATCCCTTGCTCTAGGGGACATATTGGTAAAATGTTGCTGTGTGGAATAGCTGAGATTTTCCTGCCTATGTTCTCCTCTAGGACTTTTGTGGTATCTCGACTTACATTTAAGTCTTTTATCCACCTTGAGTTTATTTTTGTGTATGGTGTAAGTTGGTGGTCGAGTTTTATTTTTTTGCATGTAGCTTTCCAGGTCTCCCTACACCATTTGTTGAAGAGACTATTTTTATTCCATTTTATGCTTCTTCCCCCTTTGTCAAACATTAATTGACCATAGAGACTTGGTTTATTTCTGGGCTCTCTGTTCTGTTCCATTGGTCTATGTGTCTGTTCTTATGCCAGTACCAGAGTTTTTAAAAATAGCATGGGATTAATAGAATAAAAAGAAAAGGAAAACAAAAAAAGAGTGAAAAAATAGACACAGCATGTAAACAAACCACATAAGTTAAGACTACAAGTGTCATTTTGAATTAGATCATGAAATAGATGACTATGAATTGCTATTGGGACAAATAGCCATCCAGACCTCTAGCCACTAGACTAAAAACTCCATGAAGTCAAGGACAATTTCATATTCATCAAAAATTTAAATCTCAAAAATAAAACCAGAAAAGTATGAGAATGGTTTTTAGATATCATGATGTAAATTTTAGAGTGGCTGTCATACACTGTAGGCATGAATTTCTTTGAGGCTTTCTGTGCCATGAAATTTAAAGTTAACTAGGCATATTTATCAATCTTTTCTGTGGTAGCTTGACAAATGTGCCTAGATAAAAGTTTCAGCATAGCAAAAGAAAACCTCAACATCATGCACAATACAAAATATTTTCTGATTTTTCTTTTTTTGATAACTTTTTTTTATTTTAATTGTTGTTCAAGTACAGTTTTCTGTCTTTTACTCCCATCCCAGCCCACCCCTCCAGCCCTCCCCACCTCCCTCCCATTTCCACCCCCTCTAGTTTTTGTCCATGTGTCCTTTGTACTTGTTCCTGTAAACCCTTCCCCTTTCCCCCTGAAATTCCCTCCCCTCTTTGCTCTGGTCATTGTCAGCCTGTTCTCTATTTCAGTGTCTTTGGTTATATTTTGCTTGTTTGTTTGTTTTGTTGTTTAGGTTCCTGTTAAAGGTAAGATCATATGGTATTTGTCTTTCACCACCCAGCTTATTTCACTCAGCATAATGCTTTCCAGCTCCATCCATGCTGTCGCAAAGGGTAGGAGCTCCTTCTTTGTTTCTGCTGCATAGGATTCCATTGTGTAAATGTACCAAAGTTTTTTGATCCATTCATTTACTGATGGGCACCTAGGTTGCTTCCAACACTTGACTATTGTAAATTGTGCTGCTATGAACATTGGGGTGCATAGGTTCTTTTGGATTGGTGTTTCAGGGTTCTTAGGATATAATC
>CM052541.1:33133159-33156824 GCA_028533065.1 Trachops cirrhosus | reverse complement strand
AGTGGAGTCATGTAAGTTCTTTGTATATTTTGGAGATTAAACCCTTGTCTGAGGTATCACTGGCAAATATGTTTTCCCATACAGTTGGTTCTCTTTTTATTTTAATACTGTTTTCTTTAGCTGTGCAGAAGCTTTTTATTTTGAATTTTTCTTGTGATTATTTCATCTATTTGTTATACATAAGTATGTTAGTTTTCAAATATTTGATGACTTTTAAAGCTATATTTTGTTACTGATTTTTAGTTTAATTCTGTTGTAATCAGAGAACATAGTCTGTGTGATTGCAGTCCTTTTACATTTATTAAAGCTGCTTCCATGGCCCAGCAGATGATCTGTCTGGGTGAGTGTTTCATGAGCACTTGAGAAGAATGTGTATCCTGTTGTGTGTATGATTCAGTAGGTGTCAGTTAGGTCAAGTTTTTTAGGTTTTATAAGTTCTTACCTATTATCTATCTACTAGTTCTCTCAACTACTAAGAGAGGAGTGTTGAAGCTTCCAGCTATAATGATGAACTTGACTATTTTTCTTTTCTGTTCTGTCAGTTTTTCCTTCATGTATTTTGAAACTCTGTAATTAGATTAATATGTATCTATAATTAGATGGATTGACTTTTTGTTATTGTGAAATGTCCTTCTTTATCTCTGGTAATATCTCCTATTCTGAAATTTGCTTTGTCTGATATTAATATAACCACTTCAGCTTTCTTAGGAGTAGTGTTTGCATGGTATGTCTTTTCCCATCCACTTACTTTCAACCTATATGTCTTAATTTTAAATAAAAATAAAGTGGACTTTATATCAGGCTTCTTGTAGACCTCATATAATTGGGTCTTACTTTTTTAAATTCAATCTTGCCTCTACCATATTTATATAAATATAAATAGGATTTATATTTATTGCAATTATCAGTATGATTTGGTTTCAGTCTAGCATGTTGCTTCTTGTTTCCTGTTTGTCCCACCTGTCCTTTGTTCTCTTTTTCTTCTTATTCTATCTTCTATCAGACTGAGTATTTTATTAGTGTTTCATTTTATCTACACTATTAATTTTTTCCCTATGCCTGGTTGTTTCATTTATGTAGTGTTTGCCCTAGAGTTATGATATGAATCTTTAACTTACCACAGTCTGGCTTCAAATATTATTTCACTATTTCATGTGTAATGTAAGAACCTCAAGACAATATACTTCCATATCTCCTATCCTGTCCCTTTTGTGGTTACTTTCATACATTTTACCTCTATCTATGTTATAAATTCCCTAATGTAGTGTTAGTATTTTTGCCTTAAACAATCAATGTTCTATAGGAAGTTTTATATTTATACATATACTTATCATTTCCAGTGCTCTTCATTCTCTTATGTAGACCAACATTCCTCAGTCTCAGCACTATTAATACTTTGGGCTCAATAATTCTTTGTTGTGGGAAACTGTCTGATACACCCACCACAGGATGTTCAGCAGCATCACCGGCTCTACTTACAAGATGCCAATAACAAATCTCCCCTAAGCTGTACTGACCACAAATGTCTCCAGACACTGACAAATGTTCCCTGGAGGACACAACTGTCACCAGTTGAGAACACCGATTTAGGTTGAAGTTTCTATATGATATCATTTTCCTTAAACCTAAAAAATACCTGAACACTTGTTTTACTTCTGGACTGTTGTTAACAAATTCTCTCAACTTTTGTCTACAAAAGGCATTTATATCACTTTTAGTTTTTAGGGATATTTTCACTGGATGTGAAATTGTCTATTACCAACATTTTCCTTTAAGCATTTTAAATAGGTCATTTCATTGTCCTCTTGATTTCATTGTTTACAACAAGAAATCAATGGTAATTCTTATCATTGTTCCTGTATGTAGTATGTCTTTTTATTTGACTGCTTTTAAGATGTTCTATTTATCATTGGTTCTCAACAATTTTATTATGTGCCTTGATTGATCTACTTCTTATTACCTCTGCTTGGGGTTGTTTGGCTTTTCTTAATATTTAGGTTTTTAGTTTTCATCCGATTTGGGAGGAAATTAGTCATTTATTTAAAACTTCTTCCTTCCTAATCCCTTTCTGACACTGTAAGTGCACATATATTAGTTAGACTAACGTCCCAAAGATCACAGAGGCTCTACTAATATTATTTTTCACTCTCTTCTACTCTCTGTGCTTCAGTATTGGAAGCTTCCATTGCTATTTCTTCTGGTTCATTGATTTTTTTCTACAGTGTCTAATAATCTATTCATCTCATCAAGTGAGATTCTCATTTTGGATATTATAGTTCATCCCATTTGGTTCTTTTTTTATATCTTACATTTTTTGTTATTGTGTTCGTGTTTTCCTTTAAAATTCTGATCATATTTATGACTGTTTTGAAATTCTTATCTGAAAATGCTTTTATCTATGTCTATTTGGGGGGGTCTATTTCTGTTGACTGTTTTTTTTCTCCTGGTTATGGGACACATTTTATTTCACATTCGTATTTCTCATAATTTTTATTGAGTTTAGGTAATTGTGAAGATTATGTGTTAAAATGACTGAATTTCATTTTCTTTCATTATTAAAGAGTGTGGAAGTTGGTTTAGACAAGCAGTTAAGTTACTTGAAGATCAGCATGATGTTTTTAAGGCTGACTTTCCAGCTTTGCTAGGTGAGTCTACAGTAGTCTTTACTCCAGGACTAGTTTGGTTCACTTATGAATATTTGACCCTTTTAAGCTCTTCATGCCCTGGGCACTCAACAAGTCTTTTACTGTGGCTGAGCAGAAGTTGGAGCTCTTTGTGATTTTTAAGAAGTGTTCAATTTACAGTTCTCCAGCATTCTTTGTCTGGCCCATGGAGTTTCTCTCTATTCATGTGCAATTTATTTCAGACTTAAGGGAACCCCTGTGTGGGCTCTCTAGTCTTTTTTCACATAGCTACCTCCTCTCTGTCACTCTGACCCCTAATACCCATGTTTTTAGCCTCCCCAATTTCTGATTTGTTTTCTCAACTTTGAAAGATTACTGTACTCTGCCTGGCTTTCCCTTCTCTGCACTCTGATCTAATATGTGCCTCCAGGGCAATGCTATGAGTCACATCATTTGTTTCCCTGCTCTTAGCGGTCACAGACTTATTCTTCCTGTGTCCAATTTGTGAAACAGTTGTTTTGTATATCTTATCCTGTTTTCTAATTGTTTACATCAAGAAGTCAAGTACAGTACCAGATAATTAAATGAGACCTGATGTAGAAGTCCTCTGAGAACACAAACATAACAAAGAGGGGAAAATGAAACTCTTATGACAGGAAAAAGGCTAAATTTCTACCTTTTAAAAATTATTTTTATTTTTTTATTATTTACTGTATTTTTTCCATTATAAATTCCTTCTCACCTTAAGTTCAGAACCCTCGGGGATAAAAAAAGTTAACAACCCAGGAGAAAATGGCCAAAAATAATACAAATTTCCTATAAACCTATGAAAAAATATTCAACTTCACTCATAAGTAAAATAAAGTTAAATAAAATATCAGTGAAATACCATTTCACATTTAAGTGTCATGATAAGTATTGAAAATAGCCCCTTTTTCCCTCTTTGTGGGAATATAAATTTTAATATTTATCTATTTTTAAGGCCTTTTGGCACTCTCTTCAAAATTTTAAACACACCCTTTGTAGCAATTCTGTTTTTTAGGATTCTACCCTCAGATCGACTTGCACAATCTCTCAAAAATCTTTGTAGCCCTGGCCAGGTAGCTCAGTTGGTTAGAGCATCATCCCGATACACCAAGGTCATGGGTGTGATATCCAGTCAGGGCACATAAAAGAAACAACCAATGAATGCATAAATAAGTAGAACAGCAAATCAATGTTTCTCTCTCTCTCCCTTCCTCTCTCTAAAAATCAACAAATAAAAATTTTAAAACATAAACTAAGTTTAACATTTAAAAATATTTGTAGAGTTCATGATGTTGAAAATTTGGAAAAATCTGCACATTCAACAAATTAGAAATAAGTTAAACATATTATCTCCAGGAAAACTTATATGTAGGTACTGATATAGAAAGGTTAATATACTAAGCAGGAGTAAATTTTAGAACAGAATACATTTTATAACTATGAAAAAAAGAAGTTATATTCATCATACGTTTGCTTTCTTTATAGATATTTAACCATGACCTTTAATATTTAATATTTGCTGGTGTTTGCTCCAGGCTTGTATTCACTAGCCTACTTTACATTCCTTTTGGATAGTTAATACGAATATCCAAGTTAACTTGGGCAAACCAGAAGTCTTGATTTACCAACCCTCTCCTCCTGCCCAGACTTCTCTGTTTCAGTAAATGGCACCACCATTCAACCACTTGCTTATGTAAAACACCTGGAAGTCAATAAATTCTTCTCCCTAAGCTCTCCGCTCCACACTGCTCAGTGTGAATAGTCAAAAATCTGGAAGGTTAATAAAGTGTTGGCTGGCTGTAGAATCATAAAATAGCTACCACTTTTTTTAGCTAACAATAAATTAGTCACTGTATCAGATACTTCATATACATTATCTCATTTAATCACCATAAAATCTGCAAGGCAGATTTTATCCATTTTAATATCCCAGATAATAATGCTTTAGTAAAAAGTTGTTCTCTGTGTGTATGTGTAAGTCTTCTCATGTTCTTCTTTCTTTGTTGCAGTCCATAAGTCCTACCAGAAGATGGTTACAAGGTAATACAGATATCCTGAGAATACCAGTTTGGTCCTGAGGTAGGTGCTAGTGGAAGGGTGCATGTTTAGGTACTTCCTGTGAGGTACTGCTTCTCACAGTTGGTCTGTGCAGACAGGCCTTATACACCACTTCTCACTAGTTCAGATTCTATGATACAGAAGTCATTTTTTGTCATTATATAAAGTTGTCCTCTTGCTCAGTTACATAAAAATACTTGCTGACTTTATGTGTAGAAGGATGTAGTTTTTTAATAAATGTATTCAGTGTGGCATTATTTAGTCAGAAGAATTGCAAGTGTTTTGAAAATTAATTCCATCACGCTGTGCTAAGTAACCAAAAAATTAATAAAGACACGATGCCCTGGTGACCTCACATTGCAGTGGGGTAGACAGACTTGTAAACAGATATGTTAAAGTAGAAGGTGGTAAGTGCTCTTCTGAAGACTGAGCAGAGAGCTGGCAGTGCAGTGACACAGAGGACTCTGCCTGAGGGAATCAAGGTTTTAACAGAATTGGTGACATTTGAGCTAGTTCTTAAAGGATGAGCAAGAGTTTGCCAGGTGAATGAGTTAATATCTATATAAAGTGCCTAGTACAGGGCCAGACACTTGGTAAGACTCAGCAAATGTTAGCATCTAGTTCTAGTCGGGAAGTGTTCCAGGCAGAGGACACAGGGCAGTTCAATTCAAGGAACACTTATTGAGTATTTTGTATATGTCAGGCACTGTTCCAGGTTCTTTAGCCCCATGTGCCAAGTACATCCTGTGAAGACAGATAATTCCACAAGGGTCTGGTGTGAGCCATGTCCAGAACAACTATTTATAGATTTTGCTCTCAAGATGGAGCAGGGATGTTTGTTTTAACACTGCTGACACATTCCAACTTGATTGCAGCCCCCTACGCCAGCGTCGACAGCACTGAGATGTCAGCAGCTAATGACTGCTCTAGACTCGATTTCATAAGGCAGTGAGGACAGTCTTGCCTGGCCTCCCCCTGTGTTGGGCCACTTTGATCTGTGGTCAGGTCAGGCCCCGGCAACAGCTTTTCCTCATGATATGGATGGAAGAGTCCAGACCCCTGCATCTCTCTTCTAGCTCGTTGATCCAGAAGGTTCCACTTGCCCTCTCTTCAATAAGCTCCTTTATCATAGCCAAATCCTGATGCTTTGTTCCATGCTAGAGTAGGGAATAGTACAGAATAAACAGAATCTGTACTATTATCTGAATTTATTATACTAAACACAGAACCTATACATTTCTACATCTAAAATAAAATATTTATAAATGTAAGGGACATTCTATGACTGTTTCCAATGGCAGTTTTACTGGCATAGCAGCTGGTTTATAAAAAGGAATGTATCAGGTGTTTTATTTAAATCTCACAGCAATTCTATAAGTAGGAGTTATGGTAACTATTATACAAATTAGGAAACTAAGGCACAGAATATTTAACTTATCCAAGATTAAAAATGGTAGCACTGAAGTTTGAAATCAGGTCTATCTCACGCCAACCCACTTTCTTTCTACTATGGCATATTGTCCAATTTTAATGAGGCTGTTTAATGCATTTCTGCCATGTGCCAAAGTCAGTATGAGATGTTTAAATAAATTCTTTCTAATCCTCATGAATTTTCTTTAATACAACATTTAAAGCAATTAACTGCCTTGCTAGAAATCACACAGTTTTTTAGAGACTTCTAAGAGACAATCCGTTTCTTAGAGACTTCAATTCACACCTACTGCCGAGAATCATAAGCCTGTTTTCTTTCTGTTGTACTACACCAGTGACTCTCAATCCTGGGCAAGCATTGGAATCAAATGGGGAGCTTTTTTTAAAAAGCCCTACCCCCCACAGAGTCTAACTAATTGGAGCAGAACACAGGTGATTTTAAAGCTTCCAGGTGATTTTAATGTGCTGTTTGCTTTGAGACCATAACTCTCAGAAGTTAAGGTGATTAAGAAGTTTCAGGCAAGCCATAATTTCTCTCTTCATGATAGATTGGTGGAAAAAAACACTTGTAAACTAATTTTTAAAGTGATTGTATTTTCCTAGGAAGTACTGAAGAACATAGGGAAGGGGTGTGGACTTTGGAGTAACAAAGACCTAACTTTGAACCTTCACTTTGACTCCCTCCTGCCGAGTGGCCCTTGGGGAGTTACTCAGCATTCTGTCAAATATCAATTGTGCAGGAAGTACAAGGTGTCCTTGAGAAGAGGATTCTGTCTTGAAATAAATGGAGTAGATTCTGTCTCTGGTGGTCTCTTATTGAGAGTAGGTCTGCGCACGGTGCATTGCAAAGGCCCGGGGAATGCTCTGGTTTTCCTAGTAGACCTGACCACAAAACCCATCCCGCTGCCAAACATGTCCCAGGCAACCAGAGGCCCCTCTCATCACAGCGGCTCAGGGGGTTCCTTAAGTGTCAGGCCATGCAGTGTTGTTGAGAGATGACCAGGAGAGCAGGTTTCCCTTTGAGCCAGGGACGCCAGGGTGGGGCGTGTGTGCTCAGGTGGGAGGGAAGGGAGCGGATATTTTATGTCTTATATTAGGCTTGAGGTATATTTGGTTTCTTGGTTATTCAATTAACGCCCATTCATAATTTTTCCAGAAATGTACTGTATTTTATATACAAATAGCACTATTATTTCAGTAACCTTCTGGGTCCAATGAACTGAGGACTCAGTGTGGAAGTGTTACCATCATTTGTAACTTTGTGTCTATGAGAGATTTGGGGTCACTAGAAAATCCAAGTATAATAACCATTGCCATCTGTGTTATTTCTTTTTTCATTCTTTTTCTTAGTCCAATGCCAAGAGTTTTTTAGAGGTTAATAAAGGGAAAGGACATGAAAAGCATACCCAAAGACATAGAAATATTTCAAAAAGATCAAAATAGCAGAAATGGAAAACATACATTACCTGGAAAAGGCAAAACAACTTAACATTGCAAAAATTAAGCTCAAGTCTGGTATGAAGTATATAAATTCATAAAGGTCAAAGAAGAAAAAATGTGTCATGTTAATGTCGATTAGAAGATTAGAATTTTCTCTTTTCAGCAAAACTGAGCCTGAGTTAACCATCTCAAGAGAACAGTTTATTTTAAAATCAGTGTAAGTTCCTAAGACTTTGCCTGGCCTCATTATTTTGTGTTATGGGTACTTTTATTTGTCATGACAGAAAACTCCACCTGTATAAACAGGTCCCAGAACCAGGCAGACATCTTTATTTGCTGGTAATCCCAGGTCTGTGACCTAAAGCAAGTCATTTAACCTCTCTGCCAAAGGCCTGTTTCATCAATTATGAAATAAAGAGATAATACTAAATGTTCTCGAAGCCTTCTTCCAACTTTTAAACCCAATTATGCTATGAAAATTGTAATTTTCCTTACTTAGACAAGATTTTATTTAGGTTTTTGAGTTTAAAACTAAAAAGATAAGGCCAGCAGGGGTCACTGTAGTCACATCAAGCCCTAAATCTGACTTTTAGGTTGTAGTTGACTGTACACATCACATCTGCTCTTGGTCTTGATTTTCTGTTGGAGACTCCATAGACCCTCTCTGTACCCAGGTGTTATCTGAATTGATCTTAAGATGTACTCAGAAAACCCACTGCAAGTATTTTCTTGTTCTTTGTTTCTTTTCCTTCATTGTATTTATTTTTCCTGTCATTGAGAGTTCATTTACCTCCATTGACTCTGAGGTCCTTCTAGAGAATTTTGTTATTGGCTATATTAGATTTTTCACCTCTTAGTATTTTGATGAATATAAAATAGTGTATACTTCTTTAATATATGAGATTATATTAAAACACAAAATTCAATCCTAATCCTGAAGGTTTTTTTTTAAGTCTATGAACACCTAAAAAATGCATTCACCTCTTTTAGAATCCATCCAGCCCTGAGATTTCTAGAATTCTATTAATTGCTTATATTCCCCCATAGTTATTTTTCTCTGTACATGAAACCATATAAAGACTAGTTCATATATCCAGGAGTAGGAGGGGATTTCAGTGGCAGTTCTAGTTTCAGATATCCTGTCTGTTGTCAAATGACAGGTTTTTGCTCTAAAAACATAGTGACTGCACTTATAACAGAAAGAGCTGCAGGTCACTGAGCCCGTGATCCTCAAAGGCAGGCGTCCAACAAGGCCAGCGTGGCTCCCGGAAAGTCACGCTGCTGTCCAGAGTCCTAAGTTTCAGAATTACATCTGTAGTTAAAAAATTGCCACAATTTCTTCAGTTTGACATCTTATTTTGAAATTCATTTCAGAAAGTCTGTTATCTTACAGGAATCCTAATACTGTGATATTTTGATAACAGTTCAAAGGAATTTATTTAAACTATACTGAAATAGGTTGCAAGTGACCTACATCCAATGGTAAGAAACTGTTTCCTGTGTTTCTTAATGTAAAAGATAATTTATTTTTTATTAAACTAGTAGAGTTTATTTTCTTTTATTTAAAAAAATCACAAGTAGCCCAAATGGAACCATTTTAAGGACTAAAGAGGTTGTAATTTACGTTAGTGATTACAAAGCCTAGTCAATGATATAAATTATGTCTCTTAAATTTCTAGAGGCCAAGCTTTGGATCTCAAGTTTGTTCCAGAATGTCCTTGTGATCCCTTTCAACTATGAAATTTTATGATTCTAATAATGAATACAAATATAAATGTAAATAAATTCCATAAATCTATTTCCATAATTTACTTTATAGCTTATGAAATAAAATTTATAAATACAAATATAAATATGCTTAAAATTCTGTTTTTAATACTTTATAGAATATGATTACAAAGTAATGAATATTCATCATGGAAAATTTATAAAATATTAAAAACAAAGGTAAAACTAAAAACTACTATTAACCCTTTCATTTATGAATAATTACTGTTAAAATCTTGGTTTACTGCTCAATAAATAAACTAAAATTAAGTGACTATAATATGAATATTTTACCAAGTCACTAAATATGTTTTACACAATATTTTTTAATGGCTACGTAGTACTATGTCATTATTATTTGACAATTTATTTAATAAATATCCTATTTTATCACAGGACACTTAGGTTCTTTGTTTTTAATCCTTACCCCAGGATATGTTTATTGATTTGAGAGAGGGACGGAACGAGAGAGAGAGAGAAAGAGAGAGAGAGAGAACATCAATCACTTGCCTCTGGAATGTGCCCGAGTTGGAATTGAGCCCACAACCTAGGTATATACTCTGACCATGGATCGAGCCTGCAGCCTTTTGCTGCATAAGATGACACTCCAACCAACTGAACCACTTGGCCAGGGCAGGACATTTAGGTTCTTTCAAATTTGTTACAGTAACATTTCAAAACCTATTATTGATGGTAAATCGTTTTGTAAATATATATGTATTTTTAAAAGACACACATATTTGTTCTGGTTGGTGTGGCTCAGTGGATTGAGTGCCAGCCTGTGAACTGCAAGGTCACCTGTTTGATTCCGAGTCAGGGCACATGCCTGGGTTGCACGCTGGGTCCCCAAGTGGGGCTTTCGAGAGACAACCAATTGATGTATCTCTCACACATGGATGTTTCTCTCCCTCTCTTTTTCTCTCTTTCCGTCTCTCTAAAAATAAATAAATAAATGTGCCATATAAAGACACACATTTTCATAAGTACATTTTTAAGAAGTTGAATTGGTTTTCCAAATTATCCTTCAGAACAATGTATTGATTTAGACATCTAGCAAGAGTATTCAAAAGTACATGTTTACCCCAATCCTTGCCAATCCAGAGTAGTAAACTTCTAAAAAATCATTATCCATCTGATCTGTATAAAACATTAATCTCCTTGTTCTGGGAATATTTTGTACCTGATCAGAGGAGAAGACTGGCTATTAAAACCGGAGTTCTATTTAGTTTTCTGAATAGAATTTCACTTATATTGGACTTGTTACTACAAACAGAAGAAAAGGAAAATGCTAGAAATGTTCAGTTCTCAGTTTATCATTTTTAGGACTATAACAATGTCTCTGTTTATAAGATGATGCTCTTATGGAGCACACATCTACAGAAACCATAAACCAAAGGTAGAAAGTATATAGACAGTACAAATATGCATATCAGTGTAAGAAATGAATGCTTATAGTAAAAAGTCATTAAATACTAAATTAATAATAACACATGTGGCAAGAATCAGAAAATAAATAGCCTTGTAACATAGGTATGGGAAAATGGGGTTTTTTTTAAAGGTTATAGAAGTACAGATTTGTACTCTTGGCCCCCTAATTTTTAAAACTAATGCCTGTAATAGGGTAATGTTTTGTTTTCATGTCTTCATTTCTTCATTTCTTCATTCATAATTTCACTTCATTTTTGGGTCATTTTTATTTATGCGGTCTCTTCATTTTTATTCAGTCTTTTGGGGATGTTTCCTGTCATTTCAAGGTCAAAGTTGGCCCTGTGTGTAACTGTTAAAATGTTGTTAATAGATTCCAAACATTCCATCAGTGTGTTTTCACTTCGGGATGTCCCTGGCTTGGTAGCCTGATGGTGGGAACCTAGAGAAGAAGATGGGGAAAGGTTGGAGAAAAGCAGTCTCCTTACTCACCCAGTCAGCTCCAAACTGGGCCAGGAAGGGCCTGCCCTCTTTCTGTCTTCCCGTCTTCTGACTGTGCAGCTACTGAAGCAGCAGCTCTCTGATTAAGGACTAGACCTTGCTCTCCCTGAGGCCCAGATGTTCTTGCCAGTGGCTTCCATTTCCCTCAGTCACAAAGAGGTTGAGCTCCTACAGTGCTTTAGTTTGACCTCAGACTCTATAGAGAAAGATTTGGTGGCTGGGAAAGATTTGGTGAGCAGGCTTGAGCAATTGGAAAGTATATGCATATATGTATCTGTAGGGATTTTCCAAGGCATCATTTTCAGAGATACATTTTTATATATTTTTTAAAGTACTAACAACAGAGATACATGTGCTATTTGAAGTGTTTAATAATAATAGGTAGCATTCCCTTAGTGCTTTCATGTGCCAGAAGTTTTACATATGATTTGTAATCTTTTCAGCAATCTTGTGAGGTTGGTCCTATTACTGACATTTCTGAAACGTTAAATCATTGGCTCAAACACAGAGCCTTGGAATGTCAGAACCATGATTTAAACCCAGGCTAGCCAGGCTATCAAATCCCTTCTCTTTCCATGTAGCTCAAGTTTTGTTTAAAAGGGGAATGAATTTCCAAGTTTGCAAGTGTTTGTTCTTATGTTTCTGGCTGTATGTGCAGGATTACTTTATTTTTAATTTTTTGCCATCTTTCCAGCAATCAAGGATTGATTACAGGATGTTTTCTTGCCAGCAAAGTCTATTGAGCTGAATCACGAACATTGCCTCGCCTTCTGTCACTATTCATAATTTATTCATAGATCACTGGTTTCTTATTAGCATTATATCTGACTAACGTATTTTGTTTTTTTTTTAATTTTTTTATTGTATTTTTCCATTACCATTTAACCCCCTTATACCTCTCTCCCCACTGCAGTCGCCACACTATTGTCCATGGCCATGAGTGCTTTTTCCTTTTTGCTCTATCCCTCCATCCGCTAACCTCCCCATCCCCACCATAACTGTCATCCTGCTCTCCATGAGTCTGTCTCTATTTTCCTTGTTAGTTTAGTTTGTTCATTAGATTCTATATGTATGTGAAGTCATATAGTATTTGTCATTCTCTGACTGGCTTATTTCACTTAGCATAATGTTCTCCAGGTCCATCTATGCTGTCACAAAGGATAACATTTTTTTCCTTTCAAGACTTTTGCAAGGGTATTAAAGGAAAGTTGGGGAGAGGCATTTTACAGATAGCTTTAAGTAGCAAACAAATGTTGACTCTATCTGAATATGAGTTATTCAGATTCTGCTGGTCCAAAATAAATAGTATTCAAAGAAAGTGAGGGATAAGTTAAATGCGTAAATAACCAGGATAATAATCCATAAGAGGAACTAAATATAATTTTACAAATCACAGAAATTGAAAAGAATTTCTGTTAATAGAAACAAATATAATGGAAACTGCGGGGTTCAGAGGAACAGGATTTATATAAATTATCTTTTATTATGTCATATTCAAAGGCATTTATTGTGTTACAGGGATTTGATCTTAGGTAACTGGGGGAGCTGGTTAAGCAGTTCATCTCTGTAAGGCTGTCATCCTTCTGCAATCTTAATTTCCCCTTGCTTTATAACCTGACATATTCACCGGTTATAGGGGTTAGGACATGGACATCTTCGGTGCACCATGCTTCTGCCTACACATCTTCCCCTTCTCTTTTGTGGCCTAGGCTATGTGTAGACTAAAATTTAGGAGTAGTGTTTTAGGCCTTTTGCTTTGCACTTTGCCACAATCCTTATCCTGAGCCAATGAGCACAAACTGGATCTTTACAGGGGAAAACACAAAAGAGGGAAAGAATTACTAGGAAAAATATCAATTAATAGTCAGAAATAATTTCTTATAGCACAAACAGTGCTCTGTGTTTATGAAGACCAGCTGTATGGTCATTCTTAAGTCCCCATAAAACCTTATTGAACAGTGATTCTGATTCCCATAAAGTCTAGTGCAGTGGCTGAATTCTTCTTGCCCAAATGATAGATTTTTCCTGGGAACTTGCTTCTCCACCCAGGGCAAAATCCTGCTCTTCTTTATGAGTCGCACCCAACTCTCCTTTCATTGCTCCCATCTAACAACTTCCAGCTGTCACCCCCTCACTGAAGGCTATAGCACCTCATTCAGTTTTCCTCTCCACCACGGTTCTGGCCACCATCAAGAATGACATTCCACGATCACTTTATTTTTGATCATCTCCTTCATCCATCTCAGCTGCAGTGGAGAGACATTTATTGCTCACTGAATATCATGTTCCTTCAAATTGTGGTCAAATATGACTATTTCTAGATAAAGGATTGTGAGTTGAAGTGGCATGTTTTGCCTCCAGACCAAAGAATTTAAAAACTTGTTATAATCTTCTTATCCCCTACCATAGAAACCTGGAAGCTATGTGATGAAATGTCAGCATTTCAAAATAAAACAGCATGTGTAATAAATCTGAGATTGGAGTCAAGGCAGAATAACTTATATGAACCTGACTAATACAGCTACCATTCCCAGAGTCAAACTCTGGAACTCATCACTGGAAAGGTTCTACCTTTGAAACCACTTTTATAAACTTCACATTCTTAGTTTATACAGACTCTGATGTTTTTGGTTTACTTATTTGGATCTATGACAACTTCACTTGCAACTTTCAGTTCATTGACCATCTGTCTTAGTCTGTTAGGGTTGCTGTAACAAAATACCACTGACTGGGTAGTTATAAACAACAGAAGTTTATTTCTCACAGTTCTGGAAGCTAGAAGTTCAAGATCAGGGTGCCAGCATATTTGGGTAAGAGCCCTGTTCTGGGTTCATATCCAGTACCTTCTCTTTCTATCCTCACATAGTGAAAGGGGCTAGGGATCTCTCTGGGGCCTCAATTTGGGGCGGGGGGATTTTATCAATTTGTTTTTAGAGAGAGGGGAAGGGACGCAGAAAAGGAGAGAAACATCAATGTGAGAAAGAAACATCAATCAGCTGCCTCTTGCATTCACCCTGACAGGGACCTTGCTGGCAACCCAGGAACGTGCCCTGACTGGGAATTGACCTGGCAACCTTTCATGTTGGAGAACGGTGCCCAACCAACTGAGCCACACCAGTCAGGGCTGGAGCCTCATTATGAGGGCACTAATTCCATTCATGAAGACTTTACCCTCATGATTTAAGAACTCCCCAAAGGCCATACTTCCTATACCATCATTGTGGGAGGTTAGGATTTCAGCATAGGGATTTTGGTGGGATACAAATATTCAGACTCTAACACCATTTTACTATCTTCTTTGCATCATCTCCTTCCTGTATTTTGTTCCCTCCCTTACCCAGTCTCTATTCCATAAGCCATCTTCTTAGCCACTTTCCTGTCAATATTCTAACTTAAGTTGTTTCATTGTCTTTTTGTAGCACCCATCTGTCAAAGCCCAAGCCTGGCAAAGCCCATGCTGGATGAATCCAGGTACTTACTTTCTCTGTGTTGGTACCCAGGCTGAAGAACACGAGTAGAGAAAAACCATACGAACTGTCAGGTTTCTGGGCTGTTACCATTGTCTGGAAAGCCCGTTGTGTGTTTAGAGTCAGTTTGATCTTAAACTCTCATCTTCTCCAGCCTCTATCCTCCTGCCGACCCCATTGCATGGAGCAGATGAATTCACCTTCTATGTTACATAGAAAATAAATAATACACTGTCAGAGAAGAACTATCACAACCTTTAAAAAATCAACTTTACAAACCTGTCTGCATATGTACCCATCCCATCGTCCTTCTCACTTGTTACAAAGTTGTCACCCCCTGTCACTAAAGGCCAATTCTACCTCTGCCCTTAATCTCCATCGTCTTCCAACTTCTCAGAAACTTCACATTGGCATTTGCCCTTCCCTCTGCACTAACTTCAGTCTTTCTCTTTTGTGTCCTTCCCATTAGTAAATAAATAGTTCCAAGCCACCACTTCTTAAGGGAAAAAAGGTCACTCAGTACAACACTCGCCTCCAGCTATTCTCCAGCTGTTCTCTTCTTGGCACTTTATCATCTCTGCCCAACTTAGATTCAGTGATGAAATTCCTCAGGCTGCATCACAAACCCTCTTCTCTTTCCACTCTACTGTCTCTTTTCAGGAAATCTCATCTACTCTGAAAAATTCCATTTTCTTTTTATTTCTAGCTCAGATTTATGCTCTGAGTCCCTAACCCAAATAGCCTACTGTTTCCTTGACATCTCTACTGGGTTGTGTTGATGCCTTAAACTCCACATGCCCCAAACTGAACCTGACACATTTTCCATCCAATTTGCTCATTCTCCTTCTGCTTCTATCTCATGAAATGCAGTTAACAACCACTCAGATTCTTAAGCCAAGCACCTGGGAGTGATATTTGACTCATCTCTATTCCTTCCCTGGTTAAGTCCATAAGCAAGTATTACTAAATTAATTACCTGAATATCTCTTAGGTCCATTCACTTCTATCTATCCTTACTGATGGTTCAAGCTGCCATCCTCACCTACTGGACTACTGCACACTTCTTCCCCACATCTACTCTTTCTGCACTCCAATCCCTCCTTCATTCTCCATTGCAAAAATGCTAACTTGTCTTAAAATCTTTCAGTAGTTGTCCATTTGCTCTAAAGAAAAATCCAGGTTCTTCACATGATTTGCACCACTTCATCTCAATCTTCAGCCTTATCTCCCCTTACTTTTACTCTTCAGTCATGTAATACTTAGAATATTACAGGTGCTTTATAAATATTTTTGGATGAATGAATACATTTTTAAAACAGTTTCTCAAACTTGGCATGTTTAACATGAGCTGATAGAAAAGAATTCTTCACTCTTTTCTAAACACAGAATGACATATGGCTAAAACTTCTCTAAGTTTTGTAGCTAAGCTTCAAACCAAGAAAGAGAGTCTCCCAAAGTATTAGAATTAAAGAGGGGACTCCAAGCAGGGTGCTAAGCAGACTTCAGTGCCCAAACAATGCATTGGACTGTTGCAATCAGATATAGCCCTTGAAAGCTGGAATTGGTTCTAACAACTGGTGTGGAAGGACAGTCCAGTTTCCAGGCCCTTGGAGGAAAGCTTGAACTGAGAGATTTTGGTGAATCTGGGAATCAAAAGTTCATGTTGACCTTGAAATGAAGGCTAAGGGAACTCATCCCATCAGCCAGATTTAAAACAAAAACAAATATGAGAAGTTTTATTGTGTACCCGGATCACAAATGAGAAAATGTCACCTGCAGGAAGTCAAAAACCCAGGTCTGTAATGTACACAAATGAAGAGTCTAAAATCACTTATTGTGTGAAGAGACCAGAAGCTGAGAAATCAAACTTAAAAGCAATCTGGTCCTTCTGCTCAAATTGAGACAAAAGAATAGCTTCCTGTAGCCTGCCTCACCACCAGGAACTGTCTTTAATGATCAGCTCATAGTCCAAAGTTATAAATCATAGCATAAAACAAACAACTATGCATGAGAACAGATGAAACAAATAGCAGCCAAAGCTTGAAAGTGTCAAACAACCTGAAAAAAATGCTTACAAAATATGTTAAAATGTTCAAAGGAATGAAGGAATATAAACCATAGGAAGAAAATAACAAGAAAAATTACCATAAGGATCTTCTTAATGTGTTAGAATTTAGAAATCAAATGTAGTGTTCTCTGTCATCCCTCGGCCTTAATAAATTCTCCTCTGGCTGCCTGGGCATTCATACCCCACTTCTTCACCTTTACACTCCTACTCATCTTGGCAGTTTCAGCTTAAATGTCATTTCTTAAAGGGACCCTTTGCTGACCTCTGAGAACACACTGGTGTCCTCTATAATAAACTCTTGGGGCTCCTTCACCTCTCTTAGCAACACTCATCACAGTTCTAATTTCTCAGTCAGTGTTTGTCATCCTTGTATGACTGTAAGCTCTATGATGACAGGTATCATTTCTGCCTTGTCCTCCTCCTTATCCCCCATGCTACCATAGAGTCTAGCACTTGGATTACTGACAGGGCAACTGGGCATCCTAGAGTCACCCTGGTTTACATCTGCTGCCTGGAATGATTATTAATAATCTTTCACTCCTTCATCCAGCTTGAGTACTAAGTTATATGAATACCCTAATTATTGGTGAATTGACTTATTGAGCCAAAATGCCTAATTCATTGTCCCCTCTATTACTGCCCTTAAAATTTCATTAAGTCCTGGGGTTTCTTGGATCCTTCTTATCTTCTAATCTACAAACACTCCCCTGACCTCTTATAACTCTCATTTTTGCCTAGCTACTTTAGACTGAGCTCTTTTTTGAAAAGTAACCTAAATCAATTCCTTTTTTTCCTGCCCCACAACCTTGCAAATTTCTAGGTCTCTAGCAAATTCACTTGAATTTTTTGCTTCTTTATCTGGATTGATGTATTTAATGGATTTTTTCTGTTAGCAGAGTGGGTTGATGCCACTGTAGATTCATTGTTTGCATGCTCAGCTGGACCCTCAGGTCTTCCTAGTGCTCTTCCCATGCTGCTCCTGTCTCTGCAGTCCTGGCACACCACAAGCCTGCCTCTCCCTAGCATCCTCACACTGTACTGAGGTTTTTTAATCTGTTTATCCTCCCAAACAGAATTCCTTGGGGAGGGGACTCTTCTCTTACTCATCTCTCTTCCTCTAGCATCTAGCAGATTTCCTGGCACAGAGTAAGTGCCAGAAATAAGTGCTTGGCCAGTGAATGAATGACAACCAGAATGAATGACAAAGAACTAATGCAAGAAACACAGTGGGAACAATGGAACTTAATTGTAATATGCGTGTGTGACAGTATTAGCACCTAATTTATATTTTAAAACTATAGCAAAAGAGTCAAGTGTATGTTATGTTTCTTGTTTATAAGGCATATGAAACATCATAATAATGAAAACTATAGATATGTAATACTAGGATTTAATTGTATTTTTATGCTTTTATCTCACTGGCCTTATATCCCTCTATGGTATCTGTTCTGAGGAACCAAAATGGCACTGAGATCCAAGGAGATCTGGAAATATTGTCACTGGAGGTTGCCAGTTTATATATTCTAAATATACTCTCAGCCTTATAAAATATATTCAGTGTTACTGGATTGTTTTAGTTCCTACCCCAAGAAAAACTCCTTCCTACATTTCCAGCCACCTGCACTATTATCTGGAAGCACTCATCCTAATCCTAACTCTGATTGTCCAATATCTGTTTGCCCTAACTTACCTCTGCTGGCTTCTCTGTTCATAATTGTCATCTAGCTCTTGAACATTGGTAGTGTTAAAATTTTCTAGGCTCTCTTCTTATCACATATTTTCTATACGCCTAGATCACAGGTGGCAAACACAAGGCCCGCGGGTTGAATCCAGCCCTCCACCTTGTTTTATCTGGCCCAGCACCTTGTTTCTACCTGGAGGCAGCACCAAGCTCTCGCTTAACTGTTAAGGAGTAATTACATTTATACAGCCCTAAAATTACATTCGGCCCTTAGAAGGCAACCATGAGGCTGAGGTGGCCCCCAGTGAAAATGAATCTGATACCCCTGTCCTAGATGATTTTGAATATGGCAGCCATTAGGTCATTATCTCTTAGATCCAAACTAAATCTTGTCTGAGCAAATCCTAGTTATAGTCCAACTGAAGTACCTAATAGCAATCAACATCATCATCCTAAACATGCAAGAACTGCCATCAGTTCAACAAAATGCTTTTAAGTAATTCTGTTCTTTTTCTTTGTCTCAAAAAATGTACTAGTAGTTTATTAAAACCTGTTTTCTTGTTAGGATTTAGGGTAAATAATTTTCTAGCAACTCAAGAGGTATATTTTTTGTTGTGGCAATGTTAAGTGGTGACCATCACTGAGGAAGAGCTTAAATTCACCCAACTGAAGAGATTCTATTCCTAGATGTTACTACACTGCCAGCAAGAAACATAAGCTGGAGAGGGAAGAGTTGAAATTAGAGACTGCTTAGTAATCTTTGGCAGCTTGTAAGTGTACTGAAAAGAAGGGCCATGCTTATATGGAATAATGTTTCTTTTACTCAAATGCCTATGTCATTATGCTTATGTGCCCTCATATAACATGTGTACTGGTCAATATTTAAAATGTGAGATATAGGGTGATATAATGGGAAGAGTATTCAGACTGAGCTGGGTTCTAATTGAGTCTGTCATGTACTAGTTGTGTGACCTTTGACAAGTCACCAAATTTCTCTGAGATCGTGCCTTCATCTGTAAAATGGGAAGAATAATACTGAGTTCACTGAGTTGTTAAGATAATAAATAAAAAAGACATTTAAAGTATCTGACAGAACATCTGTCATAAAATAGGCAGGTAAGAGATGTTTTCTTTCAAGTTGTTCTGTTATTTGTTTTTGTTTTGCTTTGTTTTATTTTTTTGTCTTCTTATTCATCCACATGTACTTGGTCTCAGGACTTCAAGCTAGAGAAGGAGATGAAATGGACTTTTATTTTAGTTTGAGAAATATGAAATTGGGCTGGTTTGCCAATGGAAGTAGGCTATTTAGATGAGTCTACTTGATTTCAGGATGATGTCCAGCCTCATCCTTCACCAGCCTGAGTACTGCTTGTTCCAGAAGGTGCACTGCTGAAAGAGTGGAGTCTCAGGAAGGCAATGCCAGGACACAGTTTTGGAAACATGGTCTAGTAGTCATCCAGTAACATTTATTAGTATTCTGGGCAAAGAAACTCAACTAGACAACATGACATGATACAGAAGAACAGATCAAATTGAACCTTACATCATCAAAAATATTTATGTCTGGCCTAGACCTTAAAGAGTGATAAGTATTATTGAAGATCAGAGCCCAATTCCTTCATTTGATAGTTGAAGAAACAGGAGCTTGGAGAAGTTTACTATCTTGCCCATGTTAACAAAGCACTTGCCACTAAACTCTTCTGGTGATGTAGTTTCTGTTCCATGTAGAAATTTAAGGAGAAGCTGTCCTGATTTTACATGGCACAAGTCAAAAAGGTGTACTAACTGATGTAATCATATCCATATAAAGAAAGCTAAATTTGTTATTGTAAAAAATTTCCCATAAAAGTGTTTGGAAAGACAATAGGCTATTTCTTATGATTTCATTGGCAATTACTCTTGGTGTCCAAATGACAGCGCCCCCCTGTAGAGTAGGGATGACCCCTGAAGGAAAGCAGACATGACTGAAGGAACTGCAATCGGGCGACGAGTCAGGGAAGGTCTCTGACAACATGTTCATCTTAGCATCCTGGATGGGAACCCATAACAAATGTGTAGGGGTGTCTGTGGGGCTTAGAAAGACAATGGGAGATACAGAAGTCAAGGAGGCTGCAAAGTAAGGGAGGGTTAGTTGTGTTGCCCAGCTGAGTTTATTTTCTTCTAGGAGTCTCGGGATTCTTAATAACGTTTTATGAAGGTCCTACCTGAAGATAAAAGAGAAGAAAATAATTTTCTTCTGAAAAAAGACTCTCAAAGAAAAGTCAAAGAGGCCTAACAAGTAGACTGGAACTCTAACTAAAGTTTGCCTCACTTTTTCAAATGCTTACTGGAGAAGGGTAAAGCCTAGCTATCTCTCTCAAAAGCCTAATGTGGGATTTCTGCTTTCTTTATTTTCTGATTACTTCATAGGTACTGGTATATAAATTGCAGGAGATTATAATGTTTTTACAATATCCTTGACTTAGGTGTGAAATTGTATTTCCTGCCTCTCATATCTGATTGCTCTGCATATATTATAATGCCAATACCAAAGGAAAAGGTAGGTGTATCATGAGATATAGGAATATCAGATACCGGGCAGTCAGAGTAAGGATTACATAAGTCCAAACCAGGGGTGAAAGAATTTGTGGCAACTAGGTGGTACAGCAGGTGTGGACGTATGTCTAGGTTTCACCAGTCTGTGGGTATAGCATGCATTTTTATTGTCAATATTATAATGCCTGCAGCTCCCAGTCTGCCTTTGGCCTCTACACTATTTTCTCATTTTTTCCTGATAGTGTTCCAGAAACTGTCACACAGGCTTCTTTCTTATCAGGCCTCTATGCCACCACCTCTGCTGACAGTGGTCACATGAGATCCCTCTGCATGGAGCAGACATTCCCAGAACACCAACAGAGTCTCTGCTCTACCCCATCCCAGCCTCCGGGAGAGGCACTCTTCTCCCCTTGGCCCCTCTGTTCTAAGAGGAACAGACCTTCCCCACCACTCTCTGAGGCCTAAATAATCACCAGGCCATGAGAACAAAATAATCCCACTCACCTGCAAGCCAAGGTGTTTTCCTAAGGCCCCTTTACCTTTCCCAGCATCTGCCTCTTTCAAGAGATCTCAGAACAGGACTGTTCATTTTCTTTTAACGAAACCGGAGATGTGGACTGGCCCTGTGAGCCCATGGGAATGTTATAACAAAAGGCAACAGCCCAGCCCCAGAAAATGTGATTCATTTAGAACTCCAGGGTGCTACATAGTGAGGGTATAAGTGACTGAGGGCAGTGGCTTTCAGACTTCAGCATGCTTCAAGATCACCTGGAATTTCTCTTCAAACAGAGATCAGTGAACCCCCAAATCCAGAGTTTCTGATCCAGCAGGTCTGGTTTAGAGCCTGAGAATGTTTGTAAGTTCCCGTGGTATACTGATGCTGCTGGCCCAGGGGCCGCATTTTGGAAACTACTGTGCCAGTGTCTGAGATCTAGAGAAAACCACAAGAAAGTATAGTAGTCCAACGTCAGCATGTCTGCTCATTCATTCATTCATACATGCTGCTCCCCAAAGCGTCGCATAATGAGGTTGTGCTTGGCCAACACAACACATGTTAAGCTGTCTTTTAACAAGGTGAAAATTACCTTTATCTTAAAAATTGACAACATTCAGAGAAAAGACCACACTGTGATATGGCAAATCGCCTAGAAAACTGCCGAGCATGCCCACAGCATCGCTGTGTTCAAATTCTCACGGAGGATGAAGAACAGCATTTTTGCTCAGATCCATGTAAAACCCTGATCTTTGCGTCCTGCTGCAACACTGTGATTTCCCCTTGGCATCAGGGAATGACTGCAGTAGTTTTTTTTTTCTTTAAAGGCCCTTTAATTTCTTTAAATACTAGGTTTATCCTGATGCTGGCCACATATAAGTTAAATCACAGTTACAATAAAGAGAATTGATAATAATGACATCAAATAAAGTGAACAAATACAATAGTGGATAATGTAATAGCAAAATAAGAAAAACTGATTTATTTCCTTCTTACATAGAATGACTATGTAACTTAAATGGCATCACTATTTATTATCATAGATTCACCTGGTCTCAAAAATGATCTGTAAGTTGTAAGCAGTGATGTTTAGAAAGATAAAGTTGGAGAACGAAGTGCTTCTGGCCATGTCTTATAGCTGTTAATGAATGCTGGCACCTTCCTTGCTGTGCACAGTGTCTGTGAGAGCCGTCTTTCATGTAAGTCTATCTAAAGCGAGGATTGAGTGTGTGGGGCACACTGACTGAGGCAGAGGGCATCACTGTGCCCCAGATGCAAACTCTCAGAGCCCTTAGAAGCTCAAGACATGGTATATGATCAGAACAATTTCTTTATGATTCCTAATCTTTCTAAAGATAGCTGGTCAAGGGTTGGAAAGCAGTGATTCTAATTCTGTGCTAAGAGTGGGTGATTTGGGGTCTCTAGGAGAACAGAGAACCCCTCGGAGCACAGGAGAAGGACTGATCTACATGTGGGTTGAGTAAGGAGATTACAAATTGAGGGACAAATGGGAGCTGCCAGGTGACCTGGATATCTCTTCAAAATGGCTACAGTGAAAACAAAATAAAACACAACCTGAGTTGGAATCTGTTGCTTTGCTTCTTTCCACCGCAGAAATGAAATCAGATTCCTTCTCATGCCTGAGTCCCATTGCTGGTAATCGAATTACTGAGTAGTACATCATCTCAAATAGAACACTGAGCCTCAGAGTGCCCAGTGTCCATTAGCCATCAAGTGGTATTGCATTAATAAACCCAAGCAGAGGTATGATATTACACCGTAAATGCATTCGGAAGGGTTTTATTATCATTCTAACTTAGTGAGTGTGCCAGCATCATCTCTTTCAACCCTAGGTAAACTAAGCTAGGTACTTAGAGAGATTAAGTCTTTCAGGACCAGCCCAGGTTACCATTTAAGGCAGTTGTGCCGGCAGTAATAAGCCTCCCTGGGTCTTTAATGCTTGTCCTTAAAATAGAATTTATGGATATCTATAAAAACACATCATGATTACGAAATAGATTGCATACCAGGAATGTATGTGTAGATGCACACATGTACAAATCCTTAAAAACACATAGCATCTTTTTTGTTTATAAATTTTATATAAATTATATAAATTTAGTTCTGTTTGTTTTTTCACTCAACATT
>CM052541.1:33039643-33132659 GCA_028533065.1 Trachops cirrhosus | reverse complement strand
AGGATGGGTTCTGGGGCTTTCCATTCTTCTTCTGTTTGAGCCATCTTTTTGCTGTTTTTTTTTTTGTTTTGTTTTTTGGTCTTGTGGAGCTCCTGTAGCGAGGGGCGGGGCCTTAGGAGTTCACCTGGGCGGGGCACCCCAGTCGCAGGGGTGTGATGCTGTATGTGGGGGCGGGGTCCGAGAAGGAACAATGGCGCCCGCTCCGCCCTCTGCAGGACCCCAGACCCTTCCGCCACTTTCCGCAAGCCAACTGGGCCCCTCTGGCACCAATTCCGGTGTGGGTGGGCCTGTGCACCCCGTGGGACCCTCCTTCTCAGTCAGTGCCCCAAAGCTCTATTTCCCGGTGCTGGGACCCTGAGTTGCGCGCAGTGCCTTGCTTCACAATGGCCGCCTCACTGGGTCTGCCGGTCTCCATCCCCTGGCCGGGGTCCACCAGCCACTGCTGCTTGTGCGCCCAGGGTCTGCCTCCTGCGGGCCTGCACACCACCCGGGTGCTCAGCTCTCCGCTCCACGTCCCTCACCCGGCCGGACTCTGCCCCTCCTACCGGTCTGGGTGAAAGTGTCTATTTTTAAATCCTTGGTTGTCCGACTTCCATACACTTCAATTTTCTGTCAGTTCTGGTTGTTATTTTGTTTCTATATCATTGTTGTCCCTATCTTGGTTGTGCAAGGAGGCACAGTGCATCTACCTATGCCTCCATCTTGGCCGGAAGTCCTCTTGCTATAGGTTTTAGACAACTACTAAAGTTACTTTTATCCTTGTGTGTCTCTTTCTATTATCTATTGCTTCTTTTACTATTTAGCATGTTTCCTGGTATGCATGGTGTTTTTAGATTGAGCACTGGAGTTGCACATGAAAAACTATAGAAATATTTTGAGGACCAGGAGGATGCTATATTTCTTCCAGAGAGGATTTATTCTTGTAGGCATATGTCTAGGAGCACTAGCAATCCCAGATTATTTTTGTTTTTTTCAGAGTTCAGTTTATTTTTATTTATTTTTATTATATTTTTATCCATTACCATTTAGTCCCCTTATACCCCCACAATCACCACACTGTTGTCTATGTCACTGAGTCCTTTTCCTTTTTTCCCAGTCTTTTCACCCCTCCCCCCACTAGCTGTCATCCTGCTCTCTATCTATGAGTCTGTCTCTACTTTGCTTGTTAGTTCAGTTTGTTCTGTAGATTCCACATATGAGTGAAATCATACAGTATTTGTCTTTCTCTGACTGGCTTATTTCACTTAGCATAATATTCTCCAGGTCCGTCCCATACTGTCACAAAGGAGAAAATTTTATTCTTTTTTATGGCCAAGTAATATTCCATCATGTAAATGTCCCATAGCTGCTTTATCCACTCATCTACTGATGGACACTTGGGCTACTTCCATATCCTGGTGATTGTAAATAATGCTGCAATGAACATAGGGGTACTCCAGTTAAGGTGATTTGAAGCTTCACTGTTCTATTTTATAGTTCATCCTTACTCCTAGAGTGTAGTATTTTGGGATTACCAGACCCACATTACCACTTAACTGGTCCTAAACACCAAGAATTGATACATGTCCCAAATAGTAGGCTTCCTGTCTGTGTCTTGCTGGGCCTTGGCCCTGTAATTCTTCATAAGCTCTCCAATGCCAGCTTTTCTAATTGTTCTCAGCAGATATATTGATTGGAATCACCAGGTTCACCTTCACAAGATATATATAGGTTTCTAAACCTTGAAAGACATATTACTATTATTTTATATCTCATTGTTTATATAGGTTTGACTACATATTTATATTTTCTTCATTTTTAATTTCTTTTATAGATGCTTTAGAATTTTTTAACTGTGAGTATATTGGTGACAAATGCTTTCGTTTTTTATAACAAAATCTCTTTCCTCTGCCTTCATGCTTAAAAAAATATTTTTGGTCAGTCTAGTTTAACTATTATTTCTCAGCACAACAGAGATACTATTCTACTTACTTTTATTGGGTTGGCCAAAATGTCTCTTCAGTTTTTTCCATAAAATAAAAGACATATTTTTCATTTTCACCAATAACTTTATTGATTTGGATATTTTGAGTATGTCAGCTATCTCCTGCTATTGACTTCTAGTGGGTAGAGACCAGAGGTGCTACTAAACCTCGTACAATGCATAAGACAGCCCCATAGCAAAGAATTATTTGGCCAAATGTCAATAGCACCAAGAAACTTCACAAACCACTTTTGACACATTCGATCAGCCACAGCACCTTCTCCATACATTGCACAAATCTTTTTTTGCATTTCTGTTTCGTTTTTACCTTTCTTGAAATAATAAACCATAATACACCAAAAATGTCGCATGTCTTCTCCCATCTTCAATATTAAAGTGGCTGTACAAAAATTCACCAATTTTGATAATTTTCTTAAATGCATGCTGATATGACACCTATCATAATACAATCTAACCAAGTTGTTTTGAATGGAGTTAAAAGACAACTAAGCACTACTAGAGCCACTGTACAGAAAAAACTAAATCAACTTTTTGGCCAGTCCAGAATCTTTCATTGTTACTGTACAGTAATCAGCCATAAGTTTGTCTGTTTTTTTATTTGGGTTTCTTGAATTTATATCATGGTTCTTTTCATAAATTCTGTAAAATTCTCAACTATTATCTTTTAAGTATTGGTCTCTCTTCTTTCCTTCTGAGACTCCAATTAATTATGTTAGAACTTCTTATTGTCTACACTAAACATATCACCCTTTCTTCTATATTGTGACTTTTATCTTCTATCTTATATTCCAGATATTTTCTCCTTACTCATCTTCCAGTATGCCAATTCTCTCTTCAGCTGTATGTAACCTACTATTTAACACATTCACTGAGTTCTTAATTTGGAGCATTATGTTCTATCCCTAGAAGGTTTTATTTGTTTTCTTTTGAATATGATCTGTGAGTTTTGATAGGTTCTTCTTCCCTGCAGACTTTTTCCCCAAAATTTGTCTTTTATTTATTTGAGCATGGTTGTTTTATAATCTATGGCTGATAATTCTAGTATCCAAGGATTTGCAGATTGTTTTTCTCTTATCTATTGTTTTTTCTTCTGTCTGTTGCTTTTCCTAGTTCTTGTAGCGTTTTGTTTATTAACTTGGCTATGTTTGGCTGCCTTGTAACCATTTTACTAAAAGAACTACTACAGAGATATTTGGAGATCTAGGATAAACTTACCTTTTTCCAGAGAAGTTTTGAATTAGCTTCTTCTAGATATGTGGGTACATTACCTCAATTGTATCGTCATAATAGGACCAATTTAATCCAAGTTCAAGACTTAAGGTCTCTGGGTTTACTTCAATGATGAAAATGTATACTGGAATACCACATAAGTGCTGGTTCATTTCTAGTTAACCCTTAGTCTCAAAGTGTAACTCTCTGAGAACCCAGCTTATTGTGGGAAGTATCTAGTATTGGATTCCTCACCTGGTGTGACCCTGGATTTTTTGTTTTGTTTTCTGATATCCTCACTCAAATGAAGTTATTGAAATGAAAGTTCAAATTTACTGTGACTGGTAAACACTTAGAAGCCAAAAGAAGACTATATTGGCTTACCTCTTCAGGTTCCTCCATTCCCCATAGGCTTCACCTGAAATTTCTTTTTTTTTTTAGGTTTTATTTATTTTACTTTTTAGAGAGAGGGGAAGAGAGGAGAAAGAGAGGGAGAGACACATCAATGTATGAGAGATATATTGATTAGTTGCATCTCGCATTCCCCTAACCAGGGACCTGGCCCGTAACCCAGGCATGTGCCCTGACTGGGAATCGAACCAGCAACCTTCTGGTTTGCAGGCTGGTGCTCAATCCACTGGGCCATAGCAGCCAGGGCTTCACCTAGTAATTTCTTGCATCTTGTCAGCTCTTCATTAATTTTAAGAAGATTTTTAGCCCTGGCTGGTGTGGCTCAACTGGTTGGAGCACTGTCCTGTAACAGAAGGGTTGCAGTTTTGATTCCTGGTCCAAGTGCACACGACCCCCAGTCCAGCACAAGCAGGAGGCAACCAATCAATGTTTCTCTCTCACACCAGTATTTCTCTTTGTCCCTTCCTCTCTTCCTCCCTCTCTGTCTGAAAGCAATGGAAAAAATGTCCTCGGGTGAGGATTTTTAAGATTAAAAATTAAATTTTTAAGATTAAAAAAATTATTTATACATTATATATGTAGTTGTTTTCAACATAGGACTATTCAGATAATGTAGTTTGCTATAACAAAAGCAAAAAGAAAGAAAGAAAAGGCAAAAGAAGAAGGACAAGGAAGAAGAGGAGAAGGAGGGAGAGGAGAAAAAGGAAGAAGTTCCCAAGAACCTTGTTTTTCATTTCTAACTTTATTTCATTAGAGTCAGAGAATATAGATTATGTGTCAAGTTTTGGGAGGCACAGTGCATCAAAATTTTTATGTGCATCCTTTGAAGCTTATATAACATAGTACTGCCTTTCTTTTTTCAATTCATTGATTTTTGAGAGAGAGAGAGAGACATTGATTTGTTGTTCCACTTAGTTATACATTCATCGCTTGCTTGTATGTGCCCTGGGGATGGAACCTGCAACTTTGGCATATCAGACGGTGCTCTAAGCAACTGGCCGGGGCAATACCGCATTTCTTAAACTTAATGATAGAAGCCATTTGCAACGATTATTACTACAATTATTGCTGCCATCTTTTGGTTCATCTTTTCATTCCCATCATTGCTGAATCCACCACCTGCACACAGGTATAACCTGACAACCACATTGTGTCAACTGTACTATGTACTATGGATCTCTTGCTTTTTATTCCAGGCTTCTCTACCACCACTGCCAGGGATACCAGCAAGAACCTCTCACCATTGTGACATATGGTCAATCCAAAAAGTGAAGACAGATTAACAACCCTGGGCAACCCTTGATCAGTGAAGTATGGGAGCTGGAGAACATTCCTCTCTTCTATCCCTCGAGTAGGTAATTCTGAAGTGCATTCTATATGGCTCCTCAGAAGACCCTAGTGGATTGAGCCCCAGTTGCCCCCATGCTGATCAACTTGATAATGCACTCTTAAATTGGCTTTCACTCCTTCTCAGTTTTTGTCTTGCCAGTCTCCTACTCCTGTTCCTTGGAATCCTTTTCTAAAGTAAAGTGCCATATGTGTACATGACCTTGATTCAGGCTCTGTTCTTTGAAGAAAGCTAGCAAGACACCATGCTTTCTTCCTGAGTTTTGGGTTTTTTCTTCTTTCCTACCATTTATTGGCTAATCAAATTTGCTGCTTCTGTTTTTAAATTTACACCTTTACTTTTATTGTGGAGGTCACCCCTGCATTACTGAACTGGGAACACTATCTAAATGTATCAGTATCTCGTTCTTTTTCCCAGAACAAACTAATATTCTTAACTGCTTCTTAACAAACTTTGACTTACATCTATAGACCCCAAGTTAGCATTTTAGTTCCAGATTCATATTGATCAAGTGGGTTTGTTTGTACTAATTGTTCATTTAAACAATAATAGGTACACAATTCTTTACTCATTCATATATATGTCACTCACTGCCTGCTCCTGGATTTCTCTCTCTTTTTCCTGGAGTATAGCCTATAATAGTTATTTCAAAGAGGATGTATGATAAACTTTATGTAATATTTATTTCTCCTAACATTTAAATTATAGTTTAGCTGAAATAAGATTCTAGGTGTAAACACATTTTCCTTCCAAACTTTGAAAATGTATTTCCAAAGTCTTTTAACCAATGTGCCTGATTCTTATTTTTAAGGTAATATTTTTAAATTTCCTTTTTTATTATTTTTTGTTGGCCTCTGGAAGTGTTTAGAATTTTCTTGCCTTTGATATTGTTAAATTTTGTTGTATTTTTTTAAACTTGTTATCTTTATTTCAAAATCCTTCTTCACTTTGTAGCTGATCTGGTCTTCTTCCCATGTTCACCATCTGCTGCTTAGAAAAACAAAACAAAAAGTCTGGAGGAAAAAAACCAATGTCCAATCCAGTTTAAAGTTCTATCCAAAATTTTAAATAGTGCTTTTAGGTCTTGTTCAGGTTCTTTTGCATAAAAACCAAACCTCTTATCTATTTTCTTCCCTCCTCCAAGAAGGCCAGCTCTCTGAGGAGAGAGTTATGTGGCTTATTTGATCTGAAGACATGGGAGCAAGACAGGCCTATGATCCTCAGTGCTCTGCCTTCGCTGCCTCTCTGCGTGCCGGGCACTTTTCCCTATCTGCCTAGGAGCTGAAGGAAGCTACTGGTCCTTTTCAGCCTGGACAAAGCCTCTTGGCTCAGTGACAGCTCCTTCATCAACACCAATGAGGGAAGTAGTTGTGGCGAAAAAGAGGAAGATATCCCGGAGAAAGTGATGTTGGCAAACCATTTCTTACTAAAGGAAGTCTCAAAGATATTTCATGACATTAAAAGCATAAAGGATAAAATATAGGCCCATCCAGACTAAGGACAGTATGGCAATTTGCCAAAGAATAGAAAAGATGCTTGCTCTATATTGTAACTTATGTGACAGGAAGAGGGAGCCTGGAACTATTGAAACCACTCTTGGTGTTTTTACATAGAAGTAAAACATTTTGGTTTTGTATGTTTCTCATGTTTTAAATTACAGTGTCCTAATTTTGTAGTTTTGTGGATTTATAAATTTCTTTATACATTTAAAATCAACAGAAGGAATTTTAAAATTTTGAGAAAACTTTTTTAAAGTCATGGAATAATTATAGCTTCTCCCATTGATTATTAATACCTCTTTGCACAGTTTCAGCTTGCGCCATCATCTCTACAGCCCACACTGTCATTGCGAAGGAGACTGCCTGTGTAATAAAACAAGTTCACTCTACAGAGTTTTCTAGTAGATTAAATGAAACAGCGACTGACGAGCACTGACTACAAGGTGTGACGTGTGTGAGGCTCCAAATGAACATTGTCTATGTGCTTATTACCAGCTGCTTTATCTGTTAGGAATTTGGGGGCGTTGCTATGGTTTTATGTATGTCATATTTTAAAATTATAAGTAGATGTTTGATTAGTGTTGAAAGTTATTTTTTAAATATATTCCAGATGAAATATCTCAGCATTTCCTCCAGAAAATTTTGTGATAGCTATGTCTCCCCTTCCAAAACATCCATAAAACTTAGCAGCCATTCACGTAAGGGAAATACATTTGTGGGCACTTCCATTAGAAAAGGATTCAAATGTATTACAAAAAAGACACTGTTGGTTCATTTCCTTATTTTATTTTTGTTTATCTCTAGGTTTTTCCCTTTAAAAAGTGTCAAGTTCCTTCAAAAATATGTCCTTAAGGATTAAAGAACGAATATCACATGAAGCTCATTTGGAAAACTACTAGTGAAAATGTCTACAATGATTACAAAAAACTGAACTTTAAAAAAAAAGTCAGCACAGTGAAACTGCTTCCTGTACCGGGGTCTTAGGACCCAAGCAAGAAAGGCAATGGAAACAAAGAAAAAGGTATGAACTTGTTATTTAACAGCTGGTCCTGTATTGAAACTAGAAGCTTAAAATACCCAAGGAATGATTGATTGATTTGATTTGATTTGATTTTTTGTCTGTGTGATCATGTGCTTTGCACTGGAAGAAAGCTCTCAAGACACTGCCTCCTGATGAGTAAGAACTTTTTGACAGTTTGTGAGTTTTATTACTATTAAAAAACAATATATCTGCTGGGGAATTAGGCAGCTACCTAACTGATTGATAAACTGAGTATAGCTTGTGTCAACTTTTGTCACAAGGGAGAAATGTTGTAATATGTTTTTAATTATTAAAATGGTTAATTGCTTGTGAACAGATGCTCTTAAAGAAGCAATTGAGCTAAGAGTGCAACCTAGTGGCGAGTTTGTTGCTAAAAAACAAGTGGCTGCATTGATTCTAGGCCATTGGTAATACTGCATTTTAATTCAAAGAGGAGTGAACACACAGGAGCTGTGTGCTTGTCCCCTTCTTGTGAAGACTGATCTTCTAGTCATATTGTAGGTGGACTAAAAGTGAAGGATGACTGTGATCGAATCCCTGAAGCTGTTCATATTATGCATCATTTTTTACCTTGTCTGAAACTTCTGCTCATTTCTCTTAGTTTCTTTGTCTCTTTAAAGATGAAGTAAGACCTTGATAAAACCACTGTAGCTTGTATTTTCACACTAGCTGGCTAATTCCTTTGATTTACTGACCTAACCAGTTCTACCTTAGGGTGGACTTTTACTTGCCTTTATTTCTTTGATTGAACTGATTCAAATCATACTGTTCTTTAATCCCAGAAAATTTTTCATGTAACATGATTCTTAATATCATACTTAATACACTTTGACTCAAAAATAGTGTTCAGCTTTTTAAAGTTTGGTATATCTTTATTTCTTAGAACTGATTACTAATTGTATTGATCACTCTTTCATGTTACATTGTATTAATGTGGAAAAATTTACTGAATAGTAATAATGATCAGGCTTTGTCCTCATTAAGAAGATCACATACCTTACATAAAATATAGACTATCCAAGAAATATCTCTGTATAAGAACTTGAATCTTTTAATTATTGTATATCTTAATATCATTTTAGAGTCTACTTGTGTCTTATATCAATTATTCTCATTTTTCAATAATCCTTTTTAAGCATATACTTAAAAATTTGTTTAATCATTTTTTTTTTCTATTGAGAGAGAGAAAGAGGAAGGTAGAGAGAATGGGAGAGAAACATTGACTCATTGTTCCTCTTATTCATGCACTCATTGGTTGATTCTTGTATGTGCCCTGACCAGGGGTCAAACTTGCAACCTTGGCATGTGGGGGTGACTCTCTAACCAGATGAGCTACCCCGCCAGGGCTAATCATTGTTTCTTGATTTAGTTGTCAAATCATCCTTGTTCCTTCGCACTCTAGTTTTTAGTTAGCTTTATTAACTTTCTTTTTATGTAGTTTCATTTTACCTACAAAACTTTACCTGTGACTTTTTTTTCTGTGTTTGCTCCTCTCAAATCTTTTTTCTCTGACAAAGCTTGGTATCTGGGTACGAACTCTCGTTATCTTTTATGAAGTAAAATCAGTCTTGTACTTTCATTAAGATTATCAAAAGATAATAAAAGATAACACCATTAGCCTTTATATTCATTCACCATTTAATTCAAGTCCATTTTCAGAAAATGTCTTAAGTCTTTCCAATTTATATGCTCCTGAATTTTGGATTAAGTGAATCCATAGTTAAATGCAGAGAGCTCCTAACTGCAAGACTCACGGCTGGAAGTTGACTATAGGAAGCCCGTTTCTGTCCATAAAGTGATAGCCTCTACATAATTCAGAGGATTTTTTATCTTCAGTGTCACTCCAGTGAAATTGTTTTGGATTTTCTTGTGCTCTCTGAAACAGTTTTCTACAAAAGACAATTTGGACTTGATTTAAATGGTCTGGGCCAAGAAATCAGTCAGTCTGTAATCAATGCAGAAATCAATGCTGGGATGGTGAATTGTCTGAGAGAGCTTTCTCTTCTCCTGTCGCTCTTTTGGAATGCATGTTGAGAAATCTGTCACAAAGATCACAGTGGTTGACATGGCACTTTGAGGGCAATTTCTACTAAAAGAAATGTTCATGGGCAAAATACCATTTTATAAATTAATGAGTATAATACTGTGAGAAACAAAATAAATCCCTTCTCCCCCATATGCTTCATTATATTTTGGAAGGGGGAGGTAAATCAATGAAATGACATGGCAGGTCTCAGACTACAGATTTTCAACAGATTACTTACACAAAGTATGAAAAATATATAACATTAGACATTTTTGAGGTTCCTCAAAATTTTTTTCAAAACAATAGTATCTTTAGTAATTAAAGTTTATTCATTATTCCAGAAGTAATGTATTGAAAATGAGGGTATATTGTACACCGGAAAGCATAATTATACAGTTAAAATTTTATTGAAAGAAAATCATGTTATACAAATTTGTATAAAATACTGTAGTGATCTGAAAGCATTTTTACACTATCCTTAAAAAGCTTAATCCTTAAGTAAAGCCTTAATTTTCATATATGAGAGAAACCCACAAGGCTTATTTTGGGGGTCTCAAATAACTATTTTATCTGGCATTCTAAATATATCTAAAAGAAATGCAAGGAATGCATTGTAGTTTATGTGCTTCTCTCACAGAAGAAAAATCTTCATTTGGTGATTAATATTTCTTCATATCCATAATAAACACTCCTGGATGCAGAATTGTTTAAGGTCACATTAGAGTAAGTTACAGAATTAGGACTTTAGGTCAGAGAAGAAAAAATAAACAGATTTAGGTCTACAAAATCACAGACTTGGGGAGGGTAGGAATGGTAAGAAAAGGCAGGGAACGCAGGTGGTTTTTACTGAAAAACATATGATAGACATAAGTAAATAACATTAAAAGAACTGTCATGCTCCTTTTTAAAAAGAAAATCTGCGTAGGTTTAAGTAGATGGCTAGAAAGGGAATATATACACTCACTTTCCTCAGGTTTCTGATGTGTTTGTTTGTCCAACGACATACAGACTTAGTGAAAGCCAGCTGGCCACATATCTCGGGGTGCTTCCCGCGGCCACCAGAGCCCTTAAAAGAGGGATATAAGAGTATAACTCTTAACACTAGCCACCCAAGGTAGGCCTTTCCAGATCTGGAATGCTTAATTGTGTCATGTAGGTTTTTATATCAGGGGCACACATTACTAGGTAGAAAGAACTTGAGTATAGGGTTTCCCAGTAAACCCCAGTAAGGGCTTACTGGGGAAAAAATTGACATCTGGACTCTGGTTCCGTAGCCTCACTCAGTGACAGGCTCACTCGGAGGAAAAAGTGGAATGAGTGCTCAGATACCCATGAGTGGTGTCCCGCTTTTTGGGGTCTCAGGAAGTTGGTTCCCACTGCATACCCTTTCCCCCTTCAACCCCATGTCCCCAAATCACTGCCCAGAGCAATAAATCAGTAGGATGTAGACAAGTATATAATGAATTTATAGGCCACTCTTGGGCAAGCTCAATATTTGTGCAGATCTAAGAGGAGTGGTAAGTCTTAGAGCTATCTGAATGTAGCTTATATACTACTATAAAATAAGAATATATGTGGGAGAAAAGCACTATAAAGTTTATTTGCCACTCATGATCCTGATCACCTGAAAAAGGTGATTCAGAATGAGGTAAATTTTTTTTTCTCAGCAAATTCTCTCTCACATGTTCTCCCGCTTTACCTGTTATCATAATGTTTGGTATAACAGGATGAAATAAGTCAGAGCTGAGTCCTAGTCTCATTTCTCTTTGTTCTTGCTACTCAACGTGGGGTAGGCACATGAACCAGTAAATCAGTATCATGTGTGAACTTACTTAGAATGTGAACTCTCAGTCATCATCCTTTACCTGCTAAACTAGAATCTGCATTTTAAAAGACCCCTGTAAATTTTGGGAAGTGCTGCTTTAGGTAACTTTGGGCAGGTTACTGGGTCTCTCTCCTTTTTGGTTTCTCTTCAGTCCAATGGTGAGGTTGACCTAGGTAATGGGAGGAATTTTAAAACTAGAATGATTCCATAATAAGGGTTAGTAATTTAGGGCATGGCTTCTGGAACCAGTGTGTCTGGGTTTGATTTGCACTCTGCCACTTGTGTGACCCTGGACAGATTACAGCTTCTCTGTGCCCCAATTTCCTCATCTGAAAATAGGGATTGCAATCCATTTCATGAAGTTGTGAAAACTTGAATTTAATCATGCATTTGGATTAGTGTTTGGTACAGATACAAGCATTAACTCATTATGAGCTAAGATTCTTGATTGACTAGCATTCTAGAACACACGGAAATGCCAACTAACTGACTTTTTTATTGATTTTGAGAGAGAGAGAGAGAAAGAAACATCGATCTGCTGTCCCATTTGTTTATGCATTCATGGGTTGATTCTTGTATGTACCCTAACCAGGAATTGAACCTGCAATCTTGGCATGTTGGGATGACACTCTAACCAACTGAGCTACCCAATCAGGGCCCAACTGACTGACTTTTGAAAGATACTTATGAGAGCTTTCCATTAATGTGAGTTTGAAGAATTGAGGTAAGTTCCATGGAGGAAGTGGGAATTTAGAACATTTTTAAGGGATAACAACATTTGGAAATTAGAGACAAAAGCATTAAAGGCATTCTAGGTGACACGGACATATAGGCAGGAATAAATATTTGGAGAGGGACAGAGGAAAGCAAGGAGTCATGTCTAGTAGGTGCCAAGTATTTTGAGGAAGGCAGGAGATGATATAAGGCTTGTGAGGTAGCTGAGGAGCTAAAAGGGGCTAAAATTAGATCCTCTAATTCCAGACTTAAAAAAACATATATTTTCTGGCAAACAGAATAAACTGATGCAGTAATGAAGATACAATAATAAAAACATTAATATAGACAGAGCATCAGTGGCAGAGAGCAAAAGGAATTAGAAGCAATATTTGGTTATTAGACACAGAGAATATATGTGAAGGAGGCAATTATGGCTCCAGATTTTAAGACTGAAGGACCAGAAATGCGATAATGCTTTTAGCAAAAATGGGAATATTGGAGGCATAGCTGCTTTGAGGAAAAGATATGTTTGCTTTTGAAAGTGCTGAGTGCAAATAATGACAATACATCCAGTAAATGATTTGGCAGATGCAGTAGAAAGAGTTTCATTTGGAACAGGGCCAGTCATACTTTTACCTTTTTTTTTAAGATTTTTAATTTATTTTAGACAGAGGAGAAGGGAGGGAGAAAGAGAGGGAGAGAAACATCAATGTTTGGTTGCCTCTCACATGCCTCCTACTTGGGACATGACCTGGCCAGCAACCCAGGCATGTGCCCTGACTGGGAATCAAACCGGCAGCCCTGTGGTTCACAGGCTGGCGCTCAGTCCATTGAGCCACACCAGCCAGGGCACTTTACCTTTTATTCTTGTGTTCCTGAGCACATTACTAGTATCAATGCAAAACCAAAGTAAAACCTTACAATTCTAGAATGATATCTTTGTTTTCTTTATATATTTCAAATTCTCAGAATCTATCTACTAAGTATTTTAAAAGTGAGTTTAAATTAAATAAATTGCAGTATTGGTCTTTTGTGAATCAATGAAACTTGAAAGACAATGTGTCTCAGATCCATCATTTCATTATTCTGGTCCCTGGACACCACACTGGCTTCAAACAGTGTGGTGATGGCTGGTGGGAGGAGGGTATGAGGGAGCTAAATGGTAATGGAAAGACTACAATAAAGTTTTTTTTAAAAAGGATACATGAAATATGTAGCTTTCAGACTTCTCTAAATACTCCTAGACCTAGGAGGCAAAGATCCTAATCATTTTGTTCAGGAAATAGCCTAGCACAGTTCAGTGTCCATAAGACTATTCACCACCATCAATAATGTTTACCAGTCTCCTGCCTTTAATGAAACAGGAGCAGAAAAATTGATTGGGAGGTGGCATGTGTGTTATCATAATACTGATCACTGGGGGGAAAGTGCATTTGTGAGCAAATCTAGGACTGCCTAGCAACTGTTTCCAGGCGAAGGGTGGCTGGGAGCCAGCTGGGGTTGCCTTTCAGGAGCCATCAGCCTCTCTCTACACACGTCCTAGGATATCTGTTTTGGGATTATTTGGATTCCAGTTTTAAGGTATACTGTTTCTTAGCAACTCCTAATACTAAATATTTTGCTTTTTAGTAATTAAACCTAACATATATTTTTCTATCCATTTCTGAATGTAAGTATACAGATTTTTAACTCTAATAGAATATGTGTGAGGTCAAGAGCTTTAATATTTTTAAAAACCATTTACATCCATTCTTTTTAGGCCCCATCTAGGATTGCGCCCAGATTTACACCCACATCTTTAAGATGTACTAAACATAACCCTTTAAACTTTGAACTTTAACTCTCCTGAAAAATCCATCCCTGGCCTTTCTGTGTGGTCACTACCTCTTCCTCCACCACTGATCATAGTTTATTTTCTTGCCTCTGACCCTTGCAGCAGGATATAATTCAGCTTATAGCAATGAAGCAGGAGTTTCCAGAGAAACTAGGAGGGTAGGGGGTGAGGGGGAGTGGAGGGGGTTATACCACAACTTGATCAAGGGCAGACAGGCCATATAGTAGAGTAGAAGTCTTTCCAGGGAGAAAAAAATGCTCAGAAAACTTTAAGGAATATAGTAAATACCACAGCCTCATACTGGTTAAGTACTTCCTGATCTTCTGAGCAGTTCAGCGCCTCAGCCCCTCTAATTCTGTCCAAGCTGCTCACTTCCAGAGTCCTCAGATGCTGGTGAAAGTATTCACTTACATTCACTAAGCCAGCCATTCATTCATTCTTTTATCCCCATGGCTGCCTGGAAGTCCCACCCCCTTGCCTTGCCCACTTTCCTACTGCCGTTGAGTCCCTTAGCTCAATTGCAGGGGATCCTCTGAAAGCCCTCTTCCTTTGCAAACCCACTTCCCTCCACCTATTCCCTTAACATTCCACCACATATTTATTTTAGTTGAAACCTAAGCACTGTGCTTCATTTTTCAGCCCCTCAGATAGAGCCTGCTATTTGTTCATAACCACGACCTCATAAAACAGAGCCAGGGGATGGGTAGTCATCCTCTTTAGCTGCCTATGCCACTTCCAGATCTTTCTTTTTTATTTTCATGAGAAGCCCCTCTTCGTTTGGAGACAAGAGAGCATTTAAGGTCATAGGATTTGGGTTTGGACCTGTATTATAGGAGACTGGATAGATCACCTAACCTTTCTGAGCCTTGTTTTCCATATCTGAATAAAGAGGGTAAGAATATCATTTTGCAAGGTTATGAAGAGTAAATATATTCATTCTTTTCAAAAATCTTTACTGATTTTAAGTGCCAGGTATTTTTCTAAGTACTGAAGAAACAGTTTCTTCCATATGAAGCTTCCAGTCTCATGAGGCAAGAAAGTCTTTAAACAAGAAAACGTGTACATAATTACAAACCTAACATGGAAGAAGATACAGGGTGCTGTGACAAAGGTTCAGTTGGAGGTAAAATTTAGGTGTTGGAGAGCTGATCCGGTTGGACTAGTTTGCTTTTTCTGATATATAGCCTGCATACAGAATCTGCTCTATTTTTTTTCTAACTTGCTACCCAGTTTTCTCAACACTATGTATTAAAAAATCTCTCTTTACCATTTGATTTGAAATGCAGTCTTCATTGTGCACAAAATTCCCATATATATTCATTCAGGTCTATCTCTGGACTTTCTATTGTGTTTCATTAGGCTGTCTTTTCATGAGCCAATTCCATACTTTTAATTATTGATGCATCTATAGCATGTTTAAATATCTGAGAAGTAATTTATTGCTCTTCATGGGAATTCTCCAGACTGTACTTATTATTTTCATGTGAACTTTACAATTGGCTTACCTAATTCCAATCTGTATTCTTATTATGGTTGTTCCTTGATAATTTATAAATATAACATACTGCTTGATGATATTTAGTCTTCCCTAGTAAAGAACACAATGTACCTATATATTTATCCAAGCTAACTTTTAAAACATATTTAGTTTTATTGAGAAACATTTGACATATGAAATTATATTAGTTCCAGGTATACAGCATAATGATATGTAACGTCTATTGTGGGGTGGGGGCAGCAACTGGTGTGCTTTAAAAAATTGTTAAAAATTTTTAAATTACAGTTGATATTCAGTATTATTAGTTTCAATGCATATATATTTTTGATCCATAATTGGGAATATGTGTATGTGGGGGACCGACCACAGTTATACTCAGATTTTCTACTGTGTGGGTGGTGGGCACTGTCACGAGAGTATGTTTGTAATGTAGTCTGTCCTATAAGTCAGCCTGGCAACTGCTCAGCTAGCTGCCTGCTGAGCAGCCCGGCACCAAGGCATAGACAAGAGTCACACACAGTAACTATGCTATTCACTCAACTTTTATTGAATGCAGGTTTCCTCAAAGTAGAACAAAACGTACATTAATATCCCACTCACACTCTAAGAGAATATAACACACACACAGCAATCAATGGGGGATAACAAACCCAAGTCCCAGAGTCTCGGTCTGCAGGTCCAGGAGACAGCATGGTGGGCAAGGGAGTTGTCAGAATCTTGCAAGGAAGGATCTCCGGAGTCAGGTGGGCAGCAGGGAAGATGAAGTCCTCAGTCCAGCAGGGCTGAGCCTGCATCAGCTGATGCCAAGGGAGATCAGCGTGGCGTGGAGCAGCCTCTGCTGTGTGGAGCTTGGCTGTCTCAGCAGTGGTCTGGAGCCTGACTCAGTTATACCTTGAAAGTGGTGCTTTCCACCCTTTTGATAAGTGTCTTGGCACCCCTGATGGCAAGTAGGGACTCTCCCCAGGAGCCTGTTGATAGGTGGTCCTGCTCTGCAGATGTGGCTGTTCTGATCACAGGTCTCTTGGGTGTGTCTCCTTGTCAGACATGTCTGTTATGACCACGTGGGCAGATATGTCCCCTTGCCAGATGTGTGTAGACTTAGGTAGTTTCCCTCCTGAACTAAGTGTCATGCCTGACTGACATGAGTGACTCCACTTTGTTTTCCTTTATGCTCTCTTGAACAAGCCAATGCCATCTTGTCGGTCCTGCTGTCCACAGGAACCCTAACGTCTGAGTTGTTCCAGGGTCAGCTGTATGTTGCAAAATAATCAAAACAATAAGTCTAGTTAACAGCTAATCACCACACATAGTCATTTATATTTTTCATAGTTATTTCACTCCACTTTTTATTTCCTGTGATGAGAACGTTTAAGATCTGCTTTCTTAGCAACCTTCAAACCATTCACTATAGTCACCATGCTATATGTGAGGTCCTCTGGACTTATTTGTCTTATACCTGGAGGTCTGTACCATTTGACCCCCTTCATCTATTTTGCCCATCCTCCACCTCCTCCTGCCTCTGGCAACTACCAATCTGCTCTCTTTATCGCTGCGTTCCAGTTCTGTTTTAGACTTCACATATAGGTGAGATTATATGATATTTGTCTTTCTCTGCCTGACTTGCTTACCTCAGCATAATGCCCTCAAGGTCCATCCATGCCGTTGCAAATGTCAAGGTTTCCATTTTTATGGCTGAATAAGTCTTCCACTGTGTGTGTGTCTGTGTAAACCACAATTTTTTTGTCCTTTCATCCTTCAATGGACACTTAGGTTGTTTCTGTGTCTTGACTATTATAAGTAATGCTGCAGTGAACATAGGGGTGCAGATACCGTTTCCAGTTAGTGTTTTTATTTTCTTCAGATATATACCCAGGAGTGGAATTGTTAGATCATATGGTCGTTTTACTTTTAAGTTTCTGAGGAACCTCAATACTGTTTTCCATAGTGGCTACACCAATTCACAGTCCCATCAACAGTGCACAAGGGTTTCCTTTTCTCCACGTCCTCCCAAGTTAACTTTTAGAGCCTTTGTGAATATTAGAAGGATTCTCCTTTTAGATTCTGGATATTTCTTATTGTAGCAAGTATTTTGCTTTTGCTGTTAAATGTGGTCTACTTGTCCTATTGTTTCTATCATTGTCTGTGTATGTGTATATATATTCTATATAATAATTAATTAATTTTTGTACATTAATAATTTAATATCCTATAACCTTGCTGAATTCTTCTTTTTTCTCCTTTGGGGGAGTTTACCTCCAGGTCAGAAAAGGAGAAGCAGGGACAGGTTCCTATGTGTCCCAGCCAGGGCCTGACCTGGGAGGGGAGGCACAGGGGACAGCTCCAACTGCACATGCTTGGTCCCACAGTTGTCCTGGCTGGATCCAGGCAGGGCCTGCCAGGGATGGTGGCTCAGATCCTGGGGGCAGAGGTGGCAGGCCAGTGGGCCCAGAGGATGGCACGCATAGAGGCAATAACTTCTGACAGGCCAGGCACGCCACTGCAGGTGAGCGGGCCCAGGTAGGACAAGTAAAGCAGGGGCTCTCTTTTGGGACCATGGGCTCTGGTCTGGGTGCTGCCCACTGGTACAGAGAGAGCAAAGGCCTAAGGACACCCAACCTCTCAGATGGGAGTGGAGGCGACTTGAGTTTTGGCAGTTTGGCTTTCCCCAAGCCCTTGGAGCTGCCCTCACAGCCCTGGCTGGGGGAGGGTGGGGGAAGGGGCCGGCCCTTGCAGGCTAGGAACAGCTGCAGCATGTCCCACACCTCCCCTGCCACAGGGACTGTGGATGGGGCGGCGGGGACTGGGGGAGACCACATGCTCACACAGACGCAAATTAGAGGTTAGTGAGGACACCCACAGCACCCGTTCCACATGTTAAGGCATCATGGTTAGACCATTACAGGCAGCAATGGATGAACTGACTAGGGAGGAGTGAAAGCTGGAGGATGACCAGCCCCCACAAAGCCCTACATCATGCACCGCACCCCCACCCTTGCACCCTGGAGGGGGAGGCAGAACAACAGAAAAGGCCCAGGGGTACCTGAACGCCCCCCTCCCTTGGGAAACCCAGGGCCTCTGGTGATTCAGTGATTTGGGTTAGGTGAGGACAAGTGGGTGATGCTGCAGGGATCCAGGGTGGGGGGAAGCCAGAGCTGAAGCCTCCACCCCCACAGCCTAGGTGGAAGCAGCAACGGCACTGGACTATCCAGGAGGCTGCGGTCTGTAGGCTGGCAGGAGGCAGGCAGGGGAATGATGGCAGCGTGGGTGGAGGCCCTGTCAGCACTTTGGTATGGGGGGCGCAGGGTAGGGGTGAGTTAGAGTGGGGCGGGCACACCTCTCCATGTGTCAGTCCTGTCAGCCTCCCTGGCCAGGCTCAGCTCTTCCCATCCTTTTTATGGTGAGGTTCCACTCCCAGAACAGGTGGTTGGTTTTGTTGTCTTTGACACAGTACTTATAACTGCCGCAAGCCAGTATACCCTTGGGTGCCTCCTCCATGGGGGTGAGGAACTTGAACTCCTTGGCCCCGGGGCAGTAGCTCCCTACCAGCTAGTCAGTCTTGTCAACCTTGACTCATTTCTAGTATGTGTGTTTGATGTACTTCTGGCCAGACACGGTCTCGTGGGTCACCTGGAAAGAGATCTTTATCCACTATTCTACACCCTCCTTCAGCACAAAGAACTGCTTCTTAAAGACCTACAGGTCACCTGTCAGGTCCAGCTCCAGGGGGCCTGGGGCCCTGCTACACACCAGTCAGGCAGGTGACACTGATGTTGGGGATGTTGATGTTGGCAGGCTGGCCCTACGGCCCAGCCCCTGCTGTACTTGCCTCCTTGTGCTAGCGCAGACTCTGGTCATTCTTTGTCCAGCTCCTGGATCCCCTGGATGCTCTTCTGGGCCGGGGCTTGTAGTTCACCGAGTGCACATCCTCCTCATGCTGGGCTGCAGTCTGCACCAGCTGCTCAGCCACTAGCCTCCGTCCTCGTCCTTGAGCTCCTGCTTGGCCAGGCCCACCTCCAGCTGGGTCCAGACCAGAGGCTCCACCGCACCACGCTCACACTCCCTCCCTCTTGCACAAAATGACAAACCTGAATTTTTTATTAGTTTCATTTCCTGTCTTTTAGATTTTCCAGGTATACAATCTTATCATTTGCACATATAGAGATCTTTATTTTGTTCAGTTTTTATACCTGTAATTTTTCTAGGGTTTTGGTGGTATTAAGCAGTCAATTAGACAATATGAAGATGTAGTGGTGATTGTCGGCCTCTACAGTCCCCGGCTTCAGGAGGAACGTCTCTAGTATTTCTCCCATAGGAAATATGCTAGGCTTAGGACTGAGATAAAGAGTGTATAATCATATAAAGGAAGTTTTCATCAACTCTTATTTTGAGTGCTTTTAAAAAAAAGTAGAGTTGATTTTTTATCAACTTCCTTTTCAATGACTTTGTATATAAACACAATTTTTATTAATATGCTAACATATATGAATACATTCTGTACTGTTGAACTATTATATTCTTACACAAGTGAGGGAAGGAGCCCACTTGATTATGGCACATTATTCTGTGAATGTGCTGTTTATTAATATTTTATTGTCCTTTTGAATTGATAATCATAAGTAAAATAGATCATCTTTTTAATCTATTAGATTTTAATATCAGTGCTATAATTTATAAAATGATCTGGAACTTTTCATTTTTCTAAAATCTGGGACAGTTTAAATAGCGTGAAAATTATACACTCTTTAAAGATCCCTCTATGAGACTAGATAATGGTACTTTTGGGGGGTGGAATAGATATTTGCAATATATATAAGAAATTAAATTAGTTTGCAATCATATATTTAGGATTTCCTTTAATTCCAACACAATTTTAGTAGTATGTTACAATGTTTAACCTTGATATTCTTAACTGCGCTTATCTGCTCCAACAGCGAGTACAATCACAAGGCAGGAGCCCCAAGAAACAGGGGAAATGTCATTATGTTTGGAGACGGGAGTGGGAAGGGAAGTCTTACCCATCTTGAGGAGAGGGCTGCAGCAGAAGGGCTAGCTCAGGGGAGGGCCAGGTTCCCCTTAGGGCCTGAAGGGATTAAGGTACCAAAGGCTCCAGTGAAAGGGGCTGAGGTGAGGGGTAATAGTGGGATTCACTGGGGCTGAGAAAACAGAGAAGGAAGGGCATGAGGAAGCTAGAGAAGACAGGTGGTCTGAGCTGAGATTAAGCACTTGCCTTTTTCCCTGGATGTGAGAGTTATGTTATGTGGTTGGACTCCACCCAATTTGGTACAAACTCTGGTGGTGCTATGACTACCCAAGGGTCCCAGTCTGTCTGACCTGTCTTGGGTACATGTTTGTGTACATGGGCCTGGTGACGGTGGTGGGGTTGAAAGGCAAGATCTAGGAGGTTCTTGGGTGCTCTAGGTTGATGAGCACTGTTATGCTCTGGCATGCTCACTTTCTGTGTAAGTAACTAAAGCAATGGTATTTTCATGTGTATAAAATATTTCCTCTTTAGTCATGAGCTAACTTATTTGAACTCAGTGTCTGGAGATCTTTGTTATTACTTTTCCATTGAATTCAGAACATGCCCTCTTTTGATTTGTGAAGCAGGGCTGCTAGTGTTGCAGTTCTGTCATTATTTGGCAGTGAGGGGGACTCACTTCTTCCAGCTCCCTTTGTTTTGTGAAGCTTGGTGTTCCAAGTTCTCTTGTCCCTCAGGTCCTTGCCTGATGACTGCTTTGTAACCACATTCTTCTATCCAATTGACACAAACTAATAGAGCTTGCCAGTAACATTCAATACCTCAGACAGACAGATCCTTTAAGAAAAAAGGCTGAATTCAGTGACTCACAAAACTCGATGTTTGGCATACGTGGGAGAGGGAAATCTCAAGGAAGCCAGTGAAGTGAAAATGCGAAGAGGTTCAAGCTGCAGTAATCCATTCTTGAGAGCCCTTGTTGGCCCCTTCAAAATTTCTGTTCTTTTTAACTTTTCAAACTGCTGTCTTTATCTGAAAACACTAAGGTGTTGGTTAGAATTTGCCAGTGCCAAGCCAAAACGCATGCATGAGTTTCGTGTCGAGATCCAGGCATTTCCACTGACAGTGGAGGTTCGTTTCAAAGACACAGATGTGGACTTTTTAAGGACAATTAGGAGCTGGTTGATCTTTTCATGGATTTAGTTTCGATGTGATTTTCACTCTGAAGCTACTTTGATCGTTTTGGTTTCTCTTAAATTAAGGTGCTTTGCAAACAACTGCATATTCAAAGGCCGCGGGGTGGGTTGATGATATGGTTGTTTCTGCACTGCCTTCGCACAGTGTTCTGTTCCCCCCACATTCTCCTCCTGTCCCGTTTTTCCTGCTTGCCTGATAGCACTAGTTCTAGAAGAAGGTGTTTTGTTTTTTAAAGCCATTGCCATAGGCGCATTAGTTCATGTTCTTCTTTGGGGATCCCCCACATCCAAACGCCAAGCCCAAAGTATTCATTTCTTGGTCTTTTATTTTCAGCCCTTATGAAAATTGCACACCTTACCATATCCTGCACTGAATCAGTATACTTTGAAATTTGTTTTCTCCCATGATGTTTACAAAATATGAACATGTGCTGACTTATGAAATGGGAAACAGATTGGAAATTTAGGATATCCTTCTTTCTCATTTAATGCAAGTATGGCTAAACTTTTGTGTTTGATCCACACTGACTAGGTGACATTAACACAAATGTTTTCTGTAATTAGTTCTCTTCATTTGTTATTTTTAAAAAGAGGAATAGACTTTGAAAAATTAAAGATAAATAGTAAATACTAACCACAAAAGGATTTCAGCATGAGGAATGACAAATGTTTGAGAGATTCCAAGACAAATAAAGTACTAATCCCATGGATTAGTAACTTTTAATTTTTAGTATAACAGTAAAATTTTCTTAATAGTGCCACATGTCCATTTGCATTACATAAAAGTCTAGTCACACTTGCTTTAAGTCAGAAAGAAATATATCATTGTCCATATGGTTTCATTCAGTTAAATTCTGTAATTATATGGTCAGTAATTATTTAAAAAGTCAATTCTATATACTGCTACATAAAATAAGAATTATGTTATGGAACAGTAAATGTATAGTAACCACTAAATAAAACATGAGGATAGACATTTACTATAAAATATATAAAAGATTGAAAGGAAATATATCAAATATTAAAAGGTTTTATTTTTGAAAGACATACTTTTTTATTCTGCTTAATCTTAAAAGAACTCATAGAATTAATTTAACTTCTAGTCAATCACTTATAGTCTTAAGTGAAACTAAGTTAATAAAATACTGACATATGAAGAATGCTTACATGTAACTTTTAGTTGGTCTTAGATGATTCATTAGAAAATCTTTGATTTATAGATGAGCAGAGACTTAAGAGACTAAAATTTTTAAAGAGACTTAAAAATATTCTGAAACTTGAAGTTTTTTAAAGCTTCCCAACTATTCAGGGACAAAACCAGGGCTTTAATTCATTTATCTTGATTTTTATAATTAAATTAAGCTTTTTTCTTAAAAATATATGAGGTGAAGCCCTTGCCAGGTGGCTCAGGTAGTTGCAGCTTCATCCCGCACACCAGAAAGTTTGCAGGTTTGATTCCTGGGCAGGGCACATGCCTAGGTGGCGGGTCCCATCCCTGGTCGGGGCACTTATGGGAGGCAACCGATTGGTATTTGTCACATCGATGTTTCTGTCTGTCTCTCTGTCTCTCTCCCCACACCCTGCCCCATCTCTCTGAAAGCAATAAACATATCCTTGGGTGAAGACTTTTTCTTAAGTGTGTGTGTGTGTATATATGTATATACATATATGGTGAAAAGTGAAGGTAAATATGAGGAGAGAAAACAATTTAATTGATCGGCAGTGGTCAACTCAGAGTTCCCAGATCACCTTTTATTTTATAAGAAGGCTAATTTTCTGACGCTGCTCCTTGTAGTTAAGGATAATTTTAGCCTTGCTTCATTCATTCTTGCTAATGTTGCTGAGGGAAGAGCCAGACACCCACAGCTCCCTGCCAGTGCTGTTGGCTGCTGTGGCAGCAGAGAACCAGCTGTGGAGGGGAAACTGAGTTTCAGCTGCTCTAGAGAAGAGGCTTACACCAAATTCAGTGTTGCTGTGCTGGAAGGAAGACTTTACACCAGGAAATCCTTGCCTCTGGGAATAATCAATAACATTTCCTATGGTGACATATTAACTAATCATTTTGTTTACCTTTATCAGCCCCGCATGGATGTCTAATATGATCAAACCCAGAATCTAGTGTGTACCAGTCTTTAGAAGGTATTTCCTTACTCTGTCCAAGTGACACACTTTTTACTTAATAGACATTCCATCTAAAATTATATTAGGCTTACTGTCCATAAACAACTTACCTGGGCTTCTCAGGCCTACACTCTAAAGAAGTAGCAAGTGGACCATAGGCATAGCCATTCCATTTTTTCTTTTTTTACTACCGTCATGTTATCTTGCAGAGAGATCTGTTAGACTCACTGTAAAACAGATTATTGGTTTTTCTTTTTGTCAATCTTTCATCAGCCTTTGACTCCTGGGCCAGGAATTAGCTAAAGAGATGGAAGTCAGCAGCTCCATATGGAACCCCCAGCACCATTACAAATACTCATGCAGAAGTAGGGACTGAGCAGTGTATGTGTTCTCTTGTTGCATAAGAAACTATTTGCCAGTACATTAAAATAGGGATGTGCTCTGGACTTACTTTGCATAAACAGCTTACTTTATTTTTCCTCTCAGCCACCAAAGAGAAAAGACCTATAATCAGATCATAGGAGTTTATTATCAGGAACCAGGAGTGACCTTAGAAGACAATTGTTTCTACTTTGTAATCACTGCTAGAAAAAAAGAAAATGATTTCAGATCAATTATTCTAAAACCAAGGTCTTTATTGGGTAGATATCTCCCCTGGTTTGCAGTTGACAGCCATACTAATCCAGTTTCCTAAAACTCAGTGCTACCTAGGATGCTCTGTTCTGGGGCAGAAGACAGGAGAGCTAACCCCAGAGAATCCCCTGGATTAAGATTGCTAACTGAGCACACCTGTTTATTTCCCCAAGTCCTACCCTCACCTTCCTTAGGCCTGCCACCCAGTGGAGTGGAGATCAATTAGGATAGGCTGTAGAAGACAGAGAAGTTATTTTCTTTGAAAATTTAAGTAGTGATATGAGTAAATATGAGTATATTATTCTAATATAATAAATTTTTTAAAAACTGGTGAATTGGTTATGCTTATAGTGGCTTATGATAACTTTTTGTTTCAGCAGAATATTCTTCTCCTCAACCACTCTAGGAAAAAAAATGGAGTGAAAATTTTTTGAAAAAAAAAAAACAAGGCCAAAATGTGGAACTTATACAGAAGAGAAACTTGTGCTTAAAACTCTATGAAAAGAAGCTTTGGAAAAGAAAGTAGAATTGCTTATAGAGCCACAAAGGCAACATCTTAGAGAAACAATTTCATCTCTACCAGGACGTTTATGAGGATTGAGGTAAGGCTTCATGTATGCATTTTGTTTTCTCCATCAGTAAAATTAGAATGATAATATCCCCATTTTACAAAAGACCAGGACAAAACAAAGCTGATTATTTAATACCCTTGTTTAAGGTTTATTGATAACAAAAAAATCCAAATTCTGATAGACATATCAGAGAATTCTTTTGGAGTATGGTTACTTGAGATATTGGGCACCTGGGAGCAATTTTTAAGAGACATTTTAATGAAGATATTTCTCATCTGGAAAACAATGATTATAAATTTATAATTTTGAGTAGTTATATAATTGTCTAGATATTTGAGAGTAAATTTATTTTTTACCCCCTAGAAAGAAAAAAATAAAAGTTCTTGTACAGTGAAATACTGTTTAAAATAAGCAGAATAATGCATTTTAATAAACATAAGTAAGACCGTTCCAGGGTTGAAACAGATTACTGGATCGTCTTGAGGTAAACATCATCCAGCTGGTATGTTTTTTACTTCACAGTTTTAGAAATGTGATTTTTAGTAAGTCATCCAGGAGATATCAAGTCTTGCAAAAATCGAGTCTTGCCCTGTAGTCCTGGCCTGGAATCCAGTTCTCCATAATATATTTACAGCCTCCTTTAGTGCTCATTTATCTGACATGTCTTTAGTTCCTACTAAGTGCTACGCACTCAACCAGGAATTGGGGGTACTGAAATGAAAAGACATTATTTCCACCATTTCAGTGATGATACAGAGATACAACAATGAAGTATTTATCGTTATGCATACGTACATAAAATGTAATGGGAAGATGGGGAAGAGCTCCTAAATCAATGCCTGAGATTATAACTAGTTCTTTCTGAATGGACTCCTGTTTTCCCTTTTTAAGAAAAAATAAGAATTTTAACCATAACATTATACTAAATTCCAGTTTGCATTTTGCACTCCCAATTTTTGAATCAATGCTTTTGGGGACTGGGATTGTATCGATTACATTTTTTCAGCCATAACTTAGAAAGGGAGCACAAGAGGCTTTGGAAAAGTAAGGCCCTGAGATCCACACAGAAACTCAGAGCTGGGTTCACAACCACTGAATGAGAGCCGTGCTGGCACTGGGGTGAACCTGGTAACTTCAGATTATTTTCTCAGCTTTCATCTGTGAGACAGAATAGGTTAATTGGTGACTTGCAGTGAAATAGTAAACCAAAACCTTGCTTTGTCTCCTTGCAAGATTTTATTTGGAAACCTGAGCTCTGCAATTCAACAGGAAGCAGATGCTTTATTTCAGTGTAACAGGGTATACACCTCTTAAAAATAAAGGTGAATCTAATTAATGCCTATTGTTAGAATCTAGTATTTGAAAATTTTTTTAAAAGACAGTGATTAAATCTACCACAGTTTTTTTCCCTTTATTTTTATTATTTACACTATTACAGATGTCCTCATTCCCTCCCCCTTTGCCCACCTCCCCCCAACCCCGCTCTTGCCCCTCCTTCCCTCTGGCCACCCCTCTTTACCATAAGCTTTTAACAATCCTTGAGGTAAGAATTATTTTATTTAGGCATTTTCAATTATTCTATTTAATTAGATACTTCTGAGTTAATGTTATTGGTACTCAGCTGGGCAGGTTTTGAATCTACAAAATATGGAAAGACTTTCATAGGCTAAAAAGAATAGTAATAATAATACTTATATTCATTTAGTACACTCTAATTGCCAGATTTGGCTCTAATCCTGGTGAACATTTGCAGTTTCAGAGCTAGCATAAATAATGATGCTATGAATATTCTTGTCTCTCGGTACATATATTTAGCTTTAGGTGAGAGTGCCAAGCATTTTCCAAAGTGGTTGTATACCAATTTTTCCTCCCATTTGCAGTGTATAAGAGTTCCAGTTTATCATCCTAACCAACATTTGGTGTTTCAGGGACTCTAATGGGTATGTAGTGGTCTTATTGTGGTCTTATTTTGTACTTCTGCAGTGACTAATAAACTTGAGTACACTTTCATATATTTTTTAGCCATTTAGATAGCCTCCTTTGATGTGGGTCCAGCAGGATCCATGTGTTTTGGCAGCTATGAACAAATGCACATGAACTACGGAAGTCCTGTGGAGAAAAAGGGACAGCATGGCCACTCTCTAAGAGAGAGAGAGAGAGAGGGCCCTGGCCGAGGCCCCTGCCTGGACAGGCTTTTGTTGCTTTTCTGGGTATATCACATGGAGGATGGTCCTCATTTACTGTGCACAGGTTCGCTGTAGATGATTACCTTTTATAGATAACAAAGGAAAGAATGTTGCTAATTACTTCAAAAAGAAGGATTTTACAGATCAAGAGGAAAAGTGGTTGAACTGGTTACACTCCATACTTGGGAGATTTAGCTCAGATTTTAGGAAGCTACAGTAAGCACTTGCTGCCTCAATTCAGGGCGAGGAAGTTTTAGCAAAAGCAAGTCTCATAGCAGCTGAGGTGCAATGCGGCCTGATTCCCCACGAGAGAACCTGTCTGTGGGCATGGCTCCTGTGTGCCAGACCTTGCTCCCCACTGGCCTTTCAGGGTGGGAGCTGGACTACATTCCCATGCCACAAGGAATGGTTCTCTATACTCCTTTGCAAAGTTTTTAGCCCATTTTAAAAAACTGGGTTATTTGTCCTTTTCTTGCAGGAGTTCTTTTTATTTTATACATAAGTCATGTATAAGATAACTATTGCAAATAACTTTACCTGTGGTAAGTTATGCATTTTAATTCTTAATGCTATCAATGAAAAAAGTTATTTTCATATAATATTGTTTATCGATATTTTTCTGTGGATGTGCTTTAGTGTCATATTTAAGAAATATTTGCCTACCCAGGCTCATGAAAAAATACTAACATGTTGACGGGTTATATACTTCAGTGCTTCAAAGTTGTCATTCTGTTGTCTTTGAGCTTTCAACTGTGGAAAGTCAGCTATCAATCAGTTGCTGTTTCTTGAAGATGATGTGTCTCTTTTTCCTCTTTTGCTCTGAGATTTTCTAATTGTCTTTGGCTTTCAGCAGTTTTACTATAATGTACTTAGATGTTATTTTATTAGAATGTGTCTTGCTTGATATTCACAGAACTGGAATCTGTGGCTTGATGTCTTTCATCATTTGGAAATTTCTTCACCATTATCTACTCAAATACACCTTAGCCCTGTTCTCTCTCTCCTCTGTTTCTGGAACTCTAATTTCACACAGGATAAACATATTAATGTTGCCCCCTAAGTCTCTTACATTTTTTCACTGTTTTTCATCTTTAAAAAAAAAAAGAAAACCCACTGAACACTTATTATAACCCAGACACCCTCACCCTAACCACTTTCTAGTTTAAAAGTTGTATTCAGCACACTTTAAAAATCTTACAGTTGGTCTCTGCCACTACCAGTTGGAGGAGCTGTGGGTTCCAACTTCCTTCCCTTCTTCTCCCAGCCAGGGCAAGAGGACAACAGGAGGGCAGGAAGGTTGGGCCCTGACTCCCAGTTCCAGTTTGGGCCATGAAGAAAGCCAACCATTCTGAGCCCACCAGCAGACACTGAAATCTCCCCCTCTGGACCAGAAACACAGCCTGTAGTCCTAGCAAACTTTAAGGCCTAGCTCACCTCTCAAAGTCCTAAGGCTGGAGGCAGGTGTCCTCTCAAAGGCTACTGAATGATCAAATTCTTCTGAGGCCAAAGCGGGTACAGGGCCCAAGAGGGCCAAGTCCCAGGACTTCCCAGGAGCCGTAGGGAAGCCTGGCTTGATCTGCAGCCCAACTACAAGGACCACCTCAGACTCAGTCCAGATGCTGAGTGTAAGGCCAGGGCCAGGGAGAGGCCCCTCAGAGAAGGGAGAACACTGCGCCAGGGTTCTTTGCCATCTTGGCCAGCCCCAGAATGATGGAGGGAGGGCCTGGCCTGGATCTGGTGGGAGCAGTGTCCCCATTAAAGGGGCCCAGCAGAACAACTTGGTGCTATGTTTAGGCCTCACTGCTCCATTAGCTCCTAAACCAACTGAAACTGAACAGAAATGAACTGAAAAGGGCTGGAGGGGAACTAACATTTGATAAAGATGATACAGTATCTTTGAGTGAAAGACAGGAATGTATATGTATGTAAGTTACTTCTTTTCTGGTGGAAGCTGAGACTCCTCATCCACTTCTGCTCTGGTAACTGGGAATTAAAAAGAGCTCATTTCTAAGTTTCTCCGTTCTTGTCTTGAGCACATCAAGGACTGACACCACTAGTATGGAACCTAGAGGTCTTTTGTGGATTATTCTGGTACTAGGTTGGTGAAACCTTCAAACTTCAGAAGGGAGAGGGAGGAGCAAAGGTCATACTGTAAGTGAGAATTAGGGGTAAAGGTGGAACCTTGCATTTGTCCTAATTATTTAGCATGATATGCCTGGAACATGTAAAACAAATATTTGTTTTACCTCAGTATAATCAACTTGTGTACATCAAAAAAGATAATTACTGGATAAATCAGTGTAGGTATATTCACATTCTATGATGGTCAGAATGTACCCACCCCAATTTAATCATATTTTCACGAAGAAAAATTACATTTCTGGCCTGTTGTGCTTGTAGTGTTACCTTAGTTAAGTTCATTGTAGTAAAAAAAAATCTTTAATACATTTAAAAGCTAAAATTCTGGTCTAAATTTTGTGTCATTTATGTGTTCTGACTCCTCTGCAATCTAGGTATATTCTTCACTATGTTATACCTTTTAGAGAGGTAAGTCTCATGTTAATCTACAGGAGATTGTGAACTTTGTAGGTTCCAGTCTTTCTTCTTCAGTTAGTTTTGCTACTGGACTCTGGGCCACAGGGTCCTCATCTGCGAAGGAGTCCGGTGAAGTTGTCTATCATTAAGGCCCCTTCACGCATGATTTTGCAAGACTAATCCATTGTAGAACAAAGTAACGTACAATGGTGCTTTTGTAGGGTTTGCTTGCTTGCTTGCTTGCTTGCTTTTACGAGGAATCACGCTGCCAGATGCAGATATCACCTGGAAAGTGCAGGGAAGCACAACTGAGTAATGCCCATGTTTTGAGGTAGTGACCTCAGCAAGTGAGAAAACGGCCTTTAGAGGTATTTTAAGGAGAAACCATCCTGAAACTGTTCTTGACTATTTCTGGATAGAGAAGTACAAAATGGGTGTGTCCTCCTAAATGTTTAAGTACTTGAAGCACTTTTGCACTGCATACTCACGCTGAGAGCTAGTTCGGACTGGCAGAGTCCCTGGCCTAGCCCTGCAAAATGTGAGGTTTGAGGTCAAAGCAGGTTTGGCTCTAAGTCTGGACCCAAGCGCCAGGTCCCTTAGCTGGGAAGGCTGAGGTGAGGCTGCTGCGAGTTCACTGGCGCGGCGCGCTGTGCGCACCTGTTTCCCGCGCAGGCCCGGCTGGCCGGGCGCCGGGCCTCGGGGGCGCCCCTCCTCTTCACTGGGAAGAGCCAAAGAGAGGTAGAGGCCCAAGTGGCTCAGATGAGGGGCCTGGGGCCGGAGCAGTGAAGTGACTAGCTCGCTTACGTCTTATTTGAACTTTATGGGGGTGTAATTTCTGCTGGGAGGCGGCAGCATCCTGGATAGTGTTTGGGGGTGGACGTTAGGGCGGTGGCGTACCGCCCGGTCTCGCCGCCCCGCCCGTCTCCCAGCCGCCACGGGCGGACGGGACTGCACGTGGCCCGCGCAGGGCTCGCCCGGGAGCCGGGCACCCCCGCCCCGCGTGCCACCTGCGGGACCCAGCCGGCGGGGTGCTGGCCGCGCGCGCGGCGGGCGCGGTGGCGGCGACGACGGCTGGAGGAGGGGCCGAGAGCGCGGCCGAAGGACGCCCCGTCCTCTAACTGCTGCCCCCTGGCTGAGCCGGGCGCGGGGAGGAGACGGCGCCGCTGCCCTGGCTGCGGGACTGCCCTCGGTATCCACCCGCCCTGACGCCAGCGCGGCCCCCGGGCAGTGCCGGCGCCGGGGGTTCCGGGTCCGCTTTGGGCAAGGAGACCACCGGACGCCTTCTCCGCTCCGCAGCTGTCCCGACGTGCTACTGGCGCGCTGCTGTCCAGGTCCTAGGTCGGTGAGTGAACATCTGGGAGGGGCGCCACCGGTGCGTTTGTGTGTGTCGGTGTCTGCTGGTCAGCTTTGCTGGCTGGATTTTTCAATGACAGACACCTGTGAGTCACTGGCGGCTTCCAGCCCAGCAGACCCTGGTCTGCCGGCTGCCTGAGATCTCGCCTAGCGCCTCAGTCTCCTAATTGGGGAGAGTTAACCCCCGCCCCTCCCACGTCCGTCCGTCTGAGCCCCCAGGTAAAAGGCGTTGTAAATTTCATTCTCACCATCTTTCCTCCTTTATACCTGAGGACTGAATGAAGATTTTCAGGTAAAGATTTGCTTATGAACATTTAATCTGTATGTCAAGCTGTCAGGCTTGTGCCCTGAATAGCATATGATGAGCAGAGTATTAATTCTTGTACTCTTTAGAGCTGTGGGAGGCTGAATCTGGAGGGGAATTATGATGCAAATGGGAAATGTATCGGAATAGACAGGTAAGATCCCTCAGCCGTTAGCAAAGGGATCTGAAGCAAAGTAGAGCAATTGGAGTTCTCTTCTGTTACCCCTCTCCATCCTCACGGATGTAAGTTAACATAAAATTACAAACTTGGAAATGTTCTCATCAGAGACTCTATCTTTCTAGGATCTGGTGCGTAGGTTATTTATCTTAGGGAAAATTTTAATTAAGTATTCAGAACAATAAGTAATCTTTTTATTATGACAAAGTATAAGTTTCATCAAGATCAACATTTGAGTATACCCTTCTTCTTTGGATGAGGTTGTTTCCAAGTACCTGATACAGCTATCACATGTAGGTGAGGAATAACATTATTTCGGTATTCTGCTTGATATATTCCACAGAACAGTCTGGAACAACAATAACTTCAGCTTTAACTTCCTTGTTTTGCCATAAAAAATTACTTATTAAGGCCCTCAATGTTACAGCAAAAACATACTTTAAAGTCATAGACCAACCTCCAGTCCATTTTAATATATCCTCTATAGAACTCCTGGCAGACTAACCACATTTGGATGGAAACTTCAGCAACAGGGAGCTCACTGCATTTTGAGGCGTCCCTCCTTTCTGTTACTGTTCGGAAATCCTTGTTTACACAGAGCTGACCCTTGCTTCCTTGGGCCTGTTTCTCAATAGTCCCGATTTGCCGATCTCCTCCTTGTCCCCACCTGTGAAAGTATATGCAGGTGTTTTTTCAGCCGAGTTCCAACACTGTCCTCTAAAAGGAGTCCACGACCAAAAAACAAAACAAAAAACAGTTAAGAAACCAAAGGTCTAAAGTGGTACAAAACAAGTTTTGTCTCCTTTACTTGACAGCCTTTCAGATTCCTGAGCCTCAGCTTCTCATCTGTACGGTAGGAATGATACTATACTCTATCAACCCACTGGGTTATTGTGAGGATGAAATGAGATTATCTTCATACAGTACTTAGTATAGTTACGTTAAAGTCAAAAAACGTTAGTTATCTTCACTAAATAGTAATCATTTCTGTTTCCTTCCTTACTTAAGATCTCTCTCTCTCTCTCTAAAGATCCTTAGGCCCAAATTGAATTCAGTAATTCATTCTAACCTGAACAGTGCAGAATGCCATGAGTTTCTGTCTTCAAATGCAGTCATTCTAATACTTATGCAATTAAAATTTCTTGAATGCCAACATTGTTTTTTCCTCTTGTATTACTTTAAGCCTCCAATTTCCAGCTTGTTCAGTATGTTTTAATCTTGATTATGGCATTCGTCATGTTAATCCTGCCTTTCGGTTTTGTGCCACCTGCACATTTTGTGTGTTTGTTGACCAGACAATCCAGTCATTGATAATGTGTGGAGCAGGTCCCTTTGCTATGGTGGCACATATGGAAGCCTGAGGCACAGTAGAAATGGTCCTGGACTTTTGGAGCCTGACGCTGACACCTGCTAGCTTCATGACCTTGAGAAACCTCTTAACCATGTTAACAGAATGGGGATAGTAACATGTACCTTTCAGGGTACTTGTTAGAAGTCAGTGTGCTGAAAGTGCCACATGCAGTGCTGGTTGGGAATTAGTTAGCTCACGAGATAACACTGAGTCAAATTAATGAATCAGCTGAACTCAGCACTGTGCTTATTTATCAGATGATTCTAGCCCATAAATCAGTCTTCTTCATAGGGACATCCCGAGAAAAAATTGTAATCAAATGCCTTGCTAAAAGATCCTGAGTATTCTCTGATCCATCACAAAAGTAAATGACATTAGCTCAGTATGATTATTTCTGGGTGAACTACTAGTTCCCAAACATTCCTAATATTTTCCCCCCAAATGTTCCCTGTTTACTGATTAAATCTTGAATTTTGCCAGAGATTCATATTAAACTAACTGGTCTATAATGACTAGGAGTTCTAATTGTGTCCTTCAGTTTTGATTTTTTTTTCAAAGAAAGGTAACTAATTTTTATTGATCCAGAATTTCTTAAAATTTTTATTTGATATTTTCAATTACAGTTCACCGTCAATATTACTTTTTTTTAATCCTCACCCAAGGACACTTTTTCATTGCTTTCAGAGAGAGAGGAAGGGAAGGAGAGAGATCGTTTGCCTTCGCATATGCACCCTGACTGGGGATTGAACCTGCAACCTTTTGGTCTCTAGGATGCTCCAACCAACTGAGCCACACTGGCCAGGGCCTATATTACTTTGTATTGGTTTCAATTGTAAAATTTTGGGGGGAAAATGTGTCTTTGAGTTTCCAGCCTCTTGATACCACCTCCACCACTGTTTTTCCAAAGGTTGTCGGAATATTTCTGTGCTCACATCTGTGAGTTCTTCCTGGAATATAATTCACCCGAGTTTGAAGATATGAATTCTTTTAAAGTGACCTCTTCTGCTTCTATCTTGGTTCTCTCTGAATGAGGTTTCTTCTGTCCTTTCAGCTTAAAGATCATTTGCTTTTAGGAAAGCACAACAGTTGTTGAGCAGTTCTGTTTTCATTCTCTAATTAATTAATATACCATCTGCCCTAGCATTTGGGGATTTTTTTAAAAACTGGAGTCTGTGTTTCATAGTAAGATGTACTATGAACAGCATGCAGCAAGTTAGTGGTGAAGAAATACAACCAATCACAGCATCATAATATTGAAAGTTTGGGGAGTAATAAATAACTCCAGTGAGTATCTAATATGGGAAGAGCCTGTACTTTAAGAATTTATTTCTTATGAATTAAGAGTTGTGCAATTAAAGATGTTTCACAAGGGGCTGAAGGTAACGAGTGAGTGAAGCCAGACGAGTGTGCCAGACACAAGGGAGTGATGGAGTCCTGTGAACCGGGGTGGATGCCCAGCTCAGAACTAGCCAGTTCAGAACATTTGAACCTTGCACTGGTAAAACAAAACACTGGCCCAAACATGGCTACGAGTACGTGGCCTTTGCTTTATGTGCCCTGAAAGAGGTAGAACTGTATATGTTTCAGTTTCAATCCCACCACCTAACACGCTGTGAAGCACGCAGATGTTGGATAAATAGCCCAACCTTAATTAGCATTCTTTAAGTGCCTCCGTGTAGAGAACTCTTCTGTGCAAAATAAAAGGAGAAATGAGTGTTGCCCTTGAGGAATATTTAACCTCATTTGGTTAACCTCAGATGCTGTCTGGGGAGACAGCATTTATAAATTAAATAGGCTGGACATCAGTTCAAGAAGAGAATTTTGAGTAAGGTTTGGAGGAATCCCAGGAAGTCTGCATGAGGGAGATGGACTTCCCCTAGCCTGGAGGAGGATGATACGGCTTTGGTTTTGGCCAGAAAGAGGGGAAAGGCTGCTGGTGGAGAAAAGGGGGAGGTGGTGTGTTTGTTTCAACATCAGGGAAGGCTAGGAGGAGAAAATGAACCTGGGTGAGCATGATAAGAATTGTAGCTTGATGTGAGAGGACATTTCTTTGGATTAGTGAGAAATCCAATAGGTAAAAAACACAATTGTAGAAAATGTTTAAATTAAATGTACCGCTGCTCCCCTCACCCCAGAAAAGACTATACACCATCAGCCGTTGAGAATAGGAACTCCGTGACTCCTTAGGAGTGTTGTGAATGTATCGTAAAATAATTACTGAATTTTAAATAGCAAAATTTTCTGAATTTTTGGTCCTTTGACCTGGAGTCTAAGTGGATTTGGACATTGCTTTCTCATGTCTCCACATAAGAAAACTGATTCTTTTAAGTATTCAAAATTATATTTACTACTGCCTGGAATTTAATTCAGTGCATAGCACTGAACTCTCTTTTAATTTATTATTTATGCCTCCTACTTGTTCTAAAATATTTGAAGTAGTTATACTACATAACATAAAGAATTATCTTGAATTTGCAGGGAATAGAAAAAACCCTCTATCCTTTTAGATTCAATAATAGATTAACAGGAAAAAAATAATTACCTATTTCTGCATGGGAGTTTATAAAGAAATGTGATTCAGGGAGACAGAATTGGAGACTTAGATACCATCTTAACAAATGGTGAGTAAGTGTGGAAGAGGCTAAGAAAAAGGGTGGGGCTCCTGGGGTGACCCTTATGGGAAGGTGACTAGGAAATGTATAATCAATGGGATCGTTAGTAAGGTTTGTCTCAGGAAGTAAGAGTTGTCTCCAGAGTAGTTCTCTGCCTGGTGTTGGAGAGGGAGAGATCTTTACAAAGAGAAATTTACTCCCTGCTTTTAGACAAAAAAGGGGAAGGCATATTTTGGAGTGGCAAACGCTGATCTGATCCCCTTCAAGTTCTTTAATGACACTTGAGGTGAAGTTTAGTGACTCAGAAAAATGCCAGTTAAGATAATTTGATACTTAAAATGACTGTGATTTAGGTATTCTGGACCAACCAACCTTGAGTTTGAAGCTACTTACAATAGATCTGGCTTGAGGAAGGCCTGCGGTCACATTGCTAATTACATTTTCCTGCCCTTGTCTAGTCAACAGCCATTTGAAGAGCTCTTTATGTAGAGTCTATTGTTTTTTTCTAACTTTCATGAGATCTGAATGACACAAGTTTGTTGTACATATTTCTCTCCATAGGCTCAGTGAAGTTCAAAGAATATCCTGTGGTAAAAAGATTTTGTGCAGTGATCTTTTATTATAAAGTCATTTTGTTTAGTGGAGCCTTTGAGCTTCAGTATTTTATGATTTCAAGGTGTCATTTTTTTTGTAAGAACGTTGGTCAGGATTTTGGATGAACTACAAGTTCACACCCAGAAAAATGACAAATGGCTTGACAAAAAATCATTTTACCAAATCCTAAACTCTAAAACAACTTTTCCTGTACGTACAGTGTTAGGAGCAGTGAAAAGCACACTACACTGCTGTAGAAACACTGTCCTCACAGTGGATCTGTAAATCACACACGACAAATACTGAGTTCAGGGGGGATAGCAGGGTTGCTCAGCTTTTTAGGATTCTACTTCATGAGTAAGCCCTGGCCTTTTGGAACCAGTGGCACGGAGGGCACCGTCCATGTCCCCTTGCAGACCTGATCTTGGTTCTGACCATCAGAATCCTGCATTAGTGTAACCCTTGCAGTCCACTCAGCCTGACAGCTTCTCTTTGTTTTTAATTTGGGTGAACTGGAGTCCTGTTGACTGTTTTAACTTGCTTACTGAGCATTGTTACCTAGATTTCGATGTGGGTCCAGTGCTGTTCTCTCTCCTCACAAAATGGTTGAGTCTCATGTTAGCATTAAATCTGGGTTTGAGGCAGCTATGTATTGCATCAAATTACCAGTTTGGCTTTTAAAAATATATATTTTTGTTACTAAATGCCTGAGTTTTTGTTTGTTTTAGTATGGATAAAGAAACCATTTGACCAGTAACTTAAAGTTAACATATGAGCATTTCCTCATGTTACTAAAATTTTAAAATTGATTTTAGAGGGAGAGAGGAGAGGTGAGAGAGAGACATCGATTTGTTGCTCCACTCCCTTACCCATTCACTGGTTGATTCTTGAATGCACTCCAACCAGGGATGGAACCCACAGCCTTGGGGTATGGGATGACACTCTAACCGGCTGAGCTACCCAGCCAGGGTCTAAATATTTTTTAAGTTATTATTTATTTTTCTGTTATGAGCTATCCCAAAACTTGGTGGATTAAAATAACAAACACATTAATTTCAGAGGTTCTATGAATCAAGAATCTAGGTGCAGCTTAGCTGAGTGCCTGTGCCTCCCAGTCAGCTGTCCGCTGGGGCTGTGATGCAGTTGTGCAGACCCCCTGGGCTCCTCGCCTCATGGGCTTCTCTGTAAGGCAGCTCACAGCACAGCAGCTGGTGTCGATCAGAGTGAGAGAAGGAGCGCAAGATGGAAGTCACGATCTCTTTAAAACCTAGTCTTGGAAGTGGCCCCCCATCACTTTTGCTGTACACCGTTGTTAGAAGTGAGTCGTTACCTCCACACTTAGAAGACGGGATTAAACAAGGGATGGGAGCTCCAGGAGGCAAGGACCATGGAGGCTATTTTAGAGGCGATCTACCGTAGTTATTTAAGTTCCATAATATTCCAGGGTACAGACATTATGATAAATCTTATTGTTGGACATTTATTTCCAATTTTTTTAATTATAAGGCTTTTGTGAAAATTTCTATACAGGCATTTGTGTCTTCAGTTGACTGTTCCTTTGGGGTAGATTTCTGAGAGTGGGGTGTTTGGTCAGGGCTTTTCATGTGACTGTCCTGCTCCTGCTGAACCAGCCCTCACCCCAACACCTGTGCTTGAGCGCCGCTGTTGCAGCCCCTCCCCTTTAAGGCAGTCCTTTCCAAGAATGTGTTTGTAAAATACATTGTTCCATAACTAGGCAGTCTATTTGAATTAGCATATGTTACGAGACCTGCAAGGGAGGTACTGTAATAGAGTGGCAGGATCCCTGAAACCAGCATCAAAAGGTGTGGGTTCCGCAGCAGGTGGTGCAGTGAGTCCTTCCTACGATGTCATTGTGGCCACACATTCCCCAGGCCTGACATTTAACCTGTTGAAGTGCACAGTTATACATCCGTGTATGTGGTAAAGCGAGGGAACATAGTTCCTTCTGTTGTATAAAATGATTGTGAGACAGCAGGGAAAGAGGCAAGGGGAGAATGGAGATGAGATACGTGCTCAACAGAAACATTATTTACTCTGAAAATTCAGCACCTGGTTGTCGTCTGTAACTCATGGCTGTACACACGCACTCTGTAAAAATGTAGGAATTTCTTCCACATTCTCTAAGTTATTTAAATCAATTAATGTTTCCTGAGGCCCTTCATTGTGCTAGGTATATAGAAGTGACTTTACAAAGATGAATAACAATTATTTAGTACCCATCTTTTCTTTGGAAAGAATTGAAGTGATACAACCATGTTTTTGCCTTCAGGTCTGTCTGGTGTGGGCACAGACTTGTAAACAAGGCAGAACAGGAAAAGTACAGTGATGAGATAAATAGAATATGGAAACGCAAGAGAGTGACAAAGTATACTGCATAGTTAGAAGGCCTTTACACGGGAGGTATACTTGAGACAGACATGTAAGAATAGGTAAACTTTTACAGATAACAAATCTGTGTAAAGTAATATTAAAGAGAAGGTGGGAAATTATAAGAAAGCATTTTATGACACAGGAGCCTATGGAATAAGTAATTGTGTTAGTATATAAGGACGATTGGATCATGATTTTTCAGACTGCAGTGAGTTGAGAACGGAGTGCTCATTTTTGCATTGGTTTTGGTTTCATGCTCTGATTCAAGCTCAGATTCCTAGTTTCAGCTACAGGATCTGAAGAATAGTCCAGTTGTAACAAACTAAAGACAATATTCTGACATTGTTACCCACTCTCCCCCTGCCCCCATTCTCCATTTAACAACAGTTGCTTAAGGAACTGGCTGCAGAATTTTACAGAGCCTAATTCATGTGTCACGAGTACTATTGCGTCATTTAGCTGGGATGCGACATGACTAAGAAATGAGTACTGAATATAAAGTTTAAATGTCTCATAGTAGTAGTGGTGATTTCGATCAGGTTTTCTTCAACTAGTTGTTTTGGTTTTTTCCCCTAGTTGGTCAGAAGCTGCTCTTCATTTTCCTGCAAGGATTTGTATTACAGTGCTGGAGGAGTTGCTGCAGTCTGAGGTTCACTACTCATAGTCATAAACAGGAGTGGTCAGGTGAAGCCAGACCGGTACCCAGAGGAAAGCCCAGAAGGGCTGAGGGAAATGCCTGCTTGCTTCTCTTCTCTACCTGGGCCGCCTGGTGAATGACGAGAAGCATTGGCACCTGACGTAGATCCATCACCTGAGTCTAAGCGACCATCAGAATGCTTAGGTTATCATTCTTTCCTTAATTATAATCTTAAAGTATTATAACTAAAGCACTTAAAATAATTAGTGAGTTGGTGTTAGTAGGGGACAGCCTACAAGAAGGAAAGGAAATAACACGGAACGTCTTCCACGTCCTGAGGCAGGTCCAGATGTGTGACCCGTAGAAGCTCACTTCGTTTTTATGATACACGTCTGAGGCAGATTCCCGGTTTGCAGATGAATTTATTCCACACAGTGCTGTTCAGGTTTATTAGACTCTCCAACATTGTCCCGTCACTTAATGTTATTTCCTCTGCCTCTTCATTGAGAGAATCTGGGGCCATGTGTGACCTCACGCATTCATCCTGAGGCTGCGCCCCACCTGTGCTCTGTGCGCCTGAGGGTGGGACAGCTGTGTGCTCAGGTTCCAAAGACTGTGCAGCAGTGCTTTTTAGGTGACCTTCGACCAAAATCATATTGGGTTGTCCAAAAACTTCATTTATTTTCTCTTCGTATGATGACTTTAGTAGTACTGTCTTTAAAACTTCATTTGAAACAAGTTTGTTAGACTGTATTGTGACAGCTGTCACATCAGTGTGCCTTTTTTAAAAACTTATCAAAACTGGTGAACTTTTGTGCAGCCAGTTTAATATTGAAGATGGAAGAAAATATGCAATGTTTTCTGCATATCATGCTTTATCATTTCAAGAAAGGTAAAAACACAACAGAAAAGCAAAAAGAGATTTGTGCAGTGTATGGAGGTGCTATGACTGATCAAACGTGTCAAAAGTGGTTTGTGAAGTTTCTTGGTACTGTTGACATTTTGGCCAAATGATTCTTTTCTGTGGGGCTGTCTTATGTATTGGAAGATGTTTAGCAGCACCCCGGCCTCTACCCACTAAAAGACAATAGTGGGAGATAGCCGACATACTCAAAATATCAAATCAATAAAGTTACTGATGAAAATTAAAAATGTCTTTTATTTTATAGAAAACTAAACAGACTTTGTGGCCAACCCAATATTTTTGTTATTTTCTAGCTTTCACTTTTGGTGACAGTATTAAATTTAAATTGAGTTTATTTCTATTTGCCAGGTGTCAAACAGCTTAATGGGTGTCATTTGACCCTGTTTTAATTTATAGTCTAAATCATGGATTCTCAGTATTACCAATTCAGAAACCTCTGCTTAATATCCAATTTTCATGAACCTTTCCCCCAGAAAGAAAATACACTTACTGTTTTTAGAGAACAAATAATGACAAACATGCTATTAGAACTGTTAATTTTTTAATGAAGTCGGTTGTATTTTTAATGAATTAGCATTTTTATTAAATGCATCTACATTGAAGTTTGAAACACACATACACAAGACATTTTTTTAAAGACTACAACATGGTGTTTGTGATACATAGATTCACAATAATTCAGGGCTCGGATCCATTTGAAGCCATAACTTGAGATATAAAACACCAGAAACCTACTTAGAGGCTTAGAACACAATATAAAGTAGGACAGCAGTAATAACCATTTCTGTTAACCTGGTATTTAAGACAGACTTTCAGAGATTTAGCAGCCTGTTTATTTTCAGAGCAGATTTAGACTTTTCTTTCTTTCTGTTTTCTTTTTTTTTTTTTGCTAGAGCTTTGTGTGGTTTTAGGCCCAACTCATATTCAAGTTATAACTGTGTGTGTGAGAGAGAGAAAGGGAGAGAGAGGAGAGAGAGACCTTTCCTAGCTCACTGACCAGAGCTCCAAAATGAGCTACACAGAATGGACTGCAGTTCCAAGGCCCCAGTAGAGACCCAGTGGTTGCTGAACCCATTTCTGGGAAGTGCCAGGTGGCCTAAAACTTTGTATGCTTAGCACTTTGAGGCTTCAAAGTAACATTGAGGGGAACATAATAAAAGGGGCTTTTTTTTTTCTTTACATATGACTGTGTTGTGTCTGTGTGCGTCTGTGTGTTGGGATTTGGGGTCAAAAGGAGAGGGAGTGGTGGCAGGAAAGGCACCCTTATATTTTATTATTTTTGGCTGCAGTGTCATGTAAAAATGGCCACGTTGCTCATTAGGGCAAATTAAGAACCCTCTCTGGGCATCTGCACTGCTTACAGCCTGAATAAGTTGTCATCTCGTTTTCAGTCTATCTCCCTTTGATTTTGTTTTGTTAAATAAGTTTTGAAAGCACCATATTAACGTTTGGTCCTGGACACATACAGAGACTCAGTAAAGACTGGCTGGATGGTTAAGGAATGTTCTCACCAATAGCTCTGTGTATATCTTATGATTATAAACTAAAGTATAAAATAACATAATTTTCAATATCTCTGAATATTCTATTTTTAAACATTATATTCTGTATTCAGCCAGTTAAAATGACAAGTGAGATAAAATACTTTTCTTGGATAATACCCAGCATTTAATGTTTTAGGCCTTCAACCGATAGCCATAGTCGTTTCCTAACCTGACAGATGAATAATACAGACGAAGAACTCAGTACAGCTATTTGTGCTGTCCTAAGAAGGTCAGTCATATAACCTTCTAAACTGTTGACAACTTTATTTCCTAATTATGAATCAACTATCCTTTTAGGGGAGAGTGAAATCATACAAAGCTTATTCCTCAGTGGTGTTCAGGATGGGACTGTAATTGCCTGTTAACATGTCATGTATTTGAATAGCTGCTACTGTGAACAGTAAGCAGTAGCACAAACTCTGGTTTTGGCCCTGACGTTTCTTTAAGGATCACACTTCCTTACATCCCAGGAGGCTTCTGTGGGATAGAAACCACAGAACTGAAATCTGATTCACAAAAACGGGGGGCAGCTGGCCAATCCCGTTCTGTCAGGGCAGCTGCACCTTCTTTGGGCATGCGGTGAGCAATTCCGGTAGACAGCTTCCAGATGAGTTGTGTACCTACAACATGAACATATCGGTGTCATTTCACCCAAGATGGGGCCTGAAGGCCAGAGCTGACAGCTAGTCCTAGGACAGTGGTCTTTTGGGAGCCTCAGAAGCTCTAGGCTGTACTGTCCCCACTGATGGAGACCAGCTCAGAGACTGGGACAGAGAGCAGAGAGTGGCAAGAAGCCCTGGGAAGAAGCTACATTGGTCTTTCGTGGTAAAAATTAACTTTACAACTAGGAGTGGAGGGAAGTTTTATAAATTCAAGAGGGGGGATTTTAACACTTAAAAACATAAGCTAGGATTAGATAAAGTATTGCTGAAACAACTGTTATTTCAAGAAGAACCTAGGATTAGGAGTGGGGAGCTCCATGCTTACTTGCCATGTGATCTCTCTGGGTCAGTTGCCTCTGCAAGTGGAAACAGCCAGGCCTGTCTGCCTATTTCATCTCTTTGTTGGAAGGAAGGCGATGGTAAACATAATGTAAATTAGTAAGCTAAAAGTGGTGAACAACTACAGAACAGTAGTCTTCTATTCTTGATAGAAGCACTATGACTACACTCATTGATGGCATGTTTTACTATCTAGATACTTTCAAGTTCTATAGACAATCCAGAGACATGCTCAAACTGAAGTGTAAAAGAGATGGAGTATTACTAATCTAGTTCTTTGGGTAATATTATACACCCCTCTCCCCACTCCACCCCCCACCCTTATCTACAAGTTCAGGAATAATTGTTAAGGGCAAAGGACTCTCACATTTAATTTCCAAATTGATTTCTTTTATTGCCATTTCAAAATCAAAGCACTCTATGTTTCCAAAGGAAGAGAGAAATGAATAGTTAAAGTCCTTCAACTGGTAGTTAGGAGTAGGAGGAGGCTTCTCACTCTTCTGTAGATCCAGAAGAATATGACCGCCGAGTTTGGGCTGGTTTTAGACCAGTGTAAGAATAAAGGAAACACACCTATCACAGGAGGCTTACAGCAACACAAGCAGGTCTGTGCTCTGGAAGCTGCCTCATCATGTTAAGAGCTGGAATTTTAGACTGATTTTAACATTTGGTGTGAAAAATTCAAGCAGACAGCCTTTTTTAAGTATAAATATATTCATTTGCTAGACTTCTATCTCCCAGAATGTTCTCAAAATCTATATATTTTATTGAAGTAAAAATGACAGTGAAATACACAAATGCTAAGGGTACAATTTGACCACTTTTGATAAAGGTATACACCTATGTAGTCAACACATCAATCAAGATATAAAAGAACATTTCCAAGACCCAGAAAGTTCCTTCACGTCCCCTTACAAGCAGTCCTTACCACCTTCCACCCAAAGACAGCCACTGTTAACGCTTTCTATTCATGGGGTAAGTATTGTCCTTACTTGAAATTATATAAATGTCAATCTTTTGTGCCTGACTCGACATGTTTCTATTATTGCACATATCAGCATTCATTCCTTTCTATTTTCAAATAGTAGTCCATTTTATGGACATCCCTATTTGCTTACTCATTTACCAAGAGATGGACATAGGGGCTGTTTCCAGCTTTGGCTGTTGTGAATAAAGCTTCTATGGACATCAGTATGTAAGTTTTTTGCAGACATGTTTCCATTTGTCTTAGATAAATACCTAGAAATAAAATGGCTGGTTCGTAGACTTTGTAAGAAGCTGCTAAACAAGTTCTTTAAAGGGGTTGCACCATTTTCCACTGCTCAGCTATATATACAATCCGCATTCTCACCAACACTGGGCATTGTTGGGCTTTTCAATTTTAGCAGTCCTAGTAGGTGTATAATGGTATTTGCATTGTGGTTTTGAACATTTGAGCTGTTTAATTTTTAATTTGCATACACTGAAACTGACGTTATTTTGGTGAATAGGTATGAGTTTTAATGTATGTTACAGATTCATATAGCCACCACCACAATCGGGATACAGAAGAGCTCTATCACCTAAAAGAAGATCCCTTCTGGTCTGCCCTTTCGGAGTCATAATCTCCTCCCCCCCCAACCCCTGGTAACCACACCTGTTCTGTCCCTGCCTATAATTCTGCCTCTTCTGGAATGTAATATAAATAGAATTATGCAGTATGTCTACTTTTAAAACTAGCCTCTTTCAATCAGCAGAATACCTTTAAGAGTCATCCATATTGGTATCCTATCTTTATTTTCAACTTTTGGCATTTATAAAAGCTCAATAAACGTTATGTATAAAGGTTGTTATGTGAACACAAGGTACATTTCTTTAGGGTAAATACATAAGGGGGGACTGTTGGGTTATATGGTAAGTGGATACTCCAACTTTATAAGAAACTGCTAAACTGTTTTGGACTGGCTGTGCCATTTGCATTCCTGTTGGTACAGATTAAAGTTCCAGTCACACTGCACAGTCACCAGCATGTGGCGGTGGTTTTATTTTGCTCCTTCTACTAAGTGCAGAGCGGCAGCTTACCATGGTTTGAATTTGCACTTCTCTAACTGCTAGTGATGTTGAGCTAATTTCCATATACTTACTTGCCCTTCATAGGTGGCCTTGGGTGAAAAGTCTGTACAAATGTTTTGTTCATTTTAAAAATTGAGTTGTTTTCTTACTGTTAAGTTTTGATAGTTTTTTTTATATATTCTTGATTGAAGTTGTTTATTTGATAAATGATTTGTAAATATTTTTTCCTGATCTAGGGCTTTTTTTTTTTCATTTCTTTAACTGTGTTCTTCTCAGAGAAAGTTTTCAATTTTGATGTAGTCTGATTTATTTTTTTAATGGTTCATGCTTTTGGTGTCATATCTGAGAACCCTTCACCTAATCCATGATGACTGTTTCCTGTCATCTTGAAAGTCTTATAGTTTTATATTTTACATTTAGATCTATGATCCCTTTTGAGTTAATTTTTGAATAAAGAGTAAGGGATAGTTCAATTGGGGGAGTATATGTATGTCCAGTTGTACCAATCCCTTTTGTTGAAAAGACTATCTTTTATATTGAATTATTTTTGAATGTTCGCCAAAAATTAGTTTACCATATTTTTATGGGTCTGTTTCTGGACTTACTCTGTTGCACAGATTTGTGTGTCTAGCCTTCCTCCAATATAGCACTATTGTGATTGCTAAAGCTTTAGAATCATTCTTAAAATTGGGTAATGCAAGTCTTCCAACTTTGTTCTTTTTCAAATTATTTTGGCTATCCTAGTTTCTTTGCTTGTCTGTATACAACTTGTTTTTTATTTTTTATTGAATTTATTGGGGTTACATTGGTTAATAAAATTATGTAGGTTTCAAGCATGCAATTCTGTCATACATCATCTGTATATTGTATTGTGTGTTCACCACCCAAGGTCAAGTCCCCTTCCATCACCATGCATCTCCCTTTTACTCTCTTCTACTTTCCCCCCACCCCCTTTCTCTCTGGTACCCACGTGCTATTATGTGTGTGTGTGAGGTTTTTGTGTATTTGTTTTGCTTAATCCCTTCACCTATTTCACCCAGCTACCCCACCCGCTTCCCCTCTGACAGCTGTCAGTCTATTCTCTGTATCCGAGTCTGTTTCTATTTGTTAATTTTGTTCATTAGATTCCACATGTAAGTGAAATCATACGGTAGTTGTCTTTGACTGCCTTATTTCACTTAGCGTAATGTTCTCTAGGTGCATCCTTGCTGTTGCAAAGGATAAGAGTTCCTTCTTTTTTTTTAACAGCCAAATAGTATTCTATTGTGTAAATGTACCACACTTTTTTATCCCTTCATTTCCTGATGGGCTCTTGGGCTGCTTCCAAGTCTTGGCTACTGTAAGTAATGCTACAGTGAACACAGTGGTACATATATTCTTTCAAACTGGTGTATCAGGTTTCTTTGGATATGTTCCCAGAAGTAGAATCACTGGATCATAAGGCAGATGCATTTTTAATTTTTTGAGGTAACTCCATAGTGCTTTCCACAGTGGCTACACCAGTCTGCATTCCCACCAACATCCTCGCCAACACTTGTTATTTATTGACTTATTGATGATAGCCATTCTGACAAGTGTGAGGCAATATATCATTGTGATTTTTTTAAAGATTTCATTTATTTATTTTTAGGGAGGGAGAAGTACATTGATGTGAAAGAGAAACATTGATTGGTTGCCTCTCTTATGTGCCCTGACCAGGAACAAAACCTGCACCCCAAGCATGTGCATCAATGGGGAATCAAACCACTAACCTTTCCCTTTGCGGGATGATGCCCAGCCAACTGAGCCACACTGGTCAGGGCTCATCATGATTTTAATTTTCATCACTCTGATGAGTTGTGTCATTGAGCATTTTTTATATGTCTGTTGGCCATCTGTATGTCCTGTTTGGAGGAGTGTCTGTTCAGGTCCTTTGGCCATTTTTAAATTGGATTGTTTGGTTTTTCAGTGTTGAGTTGTGTAAGTTCTTTATGAATTTCCTTATACAATTTAAAATCAAATGTCTGTATCTATAACCAATCCTCCTGGGATATATTTTTGAATTTTAGAATCAGTTTGTCAGTGTCTACAAAAAAGCCACTTGGAATTATGCTGAATTTATGTATCAGTTTAGGGAGAACTGACATCTTCACAGTATTGTCTTCTAGGCCATGAGCATTGCTTATCCAATTGGATTCTTTTTTTTCCAATACAATTTGTATTTCTCATGTACTATACATGCAATATATAATGTAGTTTTGTTCGTTTTGTTAAATTAATCCTTAAGTGCAATATTTTTGTTACTGCAATTGTTATTGCCTAAATATACAGAAGTATGAATGATTTTTGTATAGCAGTTTTTCATCTTGAGACCTTGATAAAAATTGTAACCTAGGATTTTCTACATATACAATCATGTCATCTACAAATAAAGGCAGTTATATTTTTCTTTCTGACAACCTTTATACTTTGTATTTCTTCCTTGCTTACGGTATGATATTAAATAAGAATAAGAATGAACACTGTTGCCTTGTTCCTATCATAAGGAAAAAGTGTTGTCTTTCACCATTAAGTTTAACATTAGTTTGAGAAAGTCCCTCCTATTGCTAGTTTTGAGAATTTTTATCACGAATTTTGTGTTGTTTGTAATTTTTATTTTTTAACATTTTTTAATTGTTGTTCAAGTAGTTTTCTGCCTTTCCCCCACACACACACACACCTCCCCACTACCCCAGCCCTCCCCACCTCCTTCCTCTGTTTATCAAATGCTTTTCTGCATGCAATGAGATGATTTTCGGGTTTTCTTTCTTTGTTAATAGAGAATTATGTTTATTGACTTTTCACAGTTCCATTGCATTTCTTGGATTCCTTGCATAAATCCTGCTTGGTTATCATGTACTAACCATTTTATACTGCTGGATTCAATTTGACATTTTACAAAATTATATGTGTCTATGTTCATGAGTGATACTGAGTTTTTTTGAACTGTCTTGTTGTAACAGGGTAATCCTGACCTCATGTAGCAGGAATTGGAAGTGTTTCCTCTTCCATTATTTGCTGAAGAGTTTGGGTAAGATTGGTATTATATTTTCCTAAAGTGTTTGAAAGAATTTAGAGCTCTAGTGTAGCAATTTGGGCCTGGAGTTTGTTGTTTGTGGAAAGGTTTAAGTTACAAATTCAACTCTTTAATTGATACAGGGTTATCAGACTTTCTATTCTCTATTGTGCCAGTTTGGTAACTTCGTATTGGTATAAAGTTGTTTATAATACTCCCTTGTTAGTCTTTTAACATACCTGTATATAGAATCTATAATGTTCTTTTCACACACATCTTGCACAGAACACAGAGCAGAACTTTTAAATTTTGATGAAGTCCAATTATAAATTATTTCTTTAATCAATCATGCATTTGGTGTTATATCTAAAAGGTCATTGCCAAACCTGAGGTCATCTAGATTTACCTAGATTTAACTCCTAGATGTTGTCTTCTAGGAGACTTACAGTTTAATATTTTTATATTTAGGTCTGTGATTCATTTTGAGTTAATTTTTGTGGAGATGTAAGTCTAGATTTCTTTTTTTTTTTTAATGTGGATGTCCAGTTGCTCTAGCACATGTTGACAAGACAATCTAGATCAGTTGGCTCTGTTTGTGTTGGTTGGATCTTATTTTTAAATGCCTTTTAATTCAACTTTAGTCCATTTCCTTTCATATAATTTTTGCTATGTATGGGTTTAAGTGGGCCACTTTGCTATTTTAAGATTGTCTAATTTTCTTTTTTTTCTTCCTATGTTCTTCCTTTCCTGTCTTCTAGTTTAAATGTCTAATTCCTCATTGTTTTTATGCCATACTTATCTTTTTAGTGGTTTCTCTGTTCAGTTTTTAAAAATCCTTCCCATTTTCAGATTACATATATGTATGGTTTTATATTCAAGTTCACTGATCCTTTCTTCTACAATATCTAATAGCTCATAAGAGTTTACTTTTTTGATTTTTACAATTTCCATTTTTCTTAGATTCTTTATTCATGCCTTATGAGAATTTTTCCTTTATATTCTTGAATATATTTAAAAAGCTGCTTTAAACTGCTATTAATTATCAAATGGTATATTATTTTGTGGTCTGTTTCTAATCACTATTTTTTGCCTTGATCATGGGGTACATTTTTCTGCTTGTTCCCTTGGCTAGTAATTTTCTTGTATGATGAAGATTGTGGATAATACTTTGTAGGAATCTGGATCATGTCATCTTCCTTTCAATGGTATTGAATTGTATTCTCTATTAGAATAGGACTATTTGTCTGAATGTAGTCCAGTATGGCTCATGGGCTGGCTGCCTGTTTTTGTAAATGAAGTTTTACTGGAATATAGCCATCGCTTACTTGTTTATACATTGTCTGTGACTGCTTCTGCAAAACAGCCGAGCCCAGTAGTTGGAACACAGACCATACAGCTCACAAACTTCAATTATATACTTTGTGCCCCCTTAAGTGTGCCAACACCTGCCAGTACACTTCTCACATTTCTATAGTATCAGCTAATCTGCTACTGAAGTGTTCAGTGAGGCCTCCCCACCTGGGCCAGCTTGAAACTCCAAGGGTTCCTCAGCACTGTCTTAACTTCTGGTGTCACTGTTCAAGTCTAAGTCCCAGAGCAGGTAATTTTTTGCGGGGTCTTAGATACTTTTCCTGTACATGCACATCCCAGCCTCAAATAAGTACTGTTGATGAGACCTCATGCATATTTCTGCCTCCCTCCCCACAGCTCCCTTTTCTCTTGAACTGTGTTATATATAAATTCCTTCTGCTTCAGTAACCCAAACTCTACCTCTTCGGTTCAACAGAACTGCCACTCTTCCTGGGCTCAATCTCCCCATGATTATGCCAGAAGATGCCCCCAGGCAGAAACAATGATCGATTATGGCCTTTAACCTTGTGTCTGCCTTCTCTTGGGGGCCATTCCTGTGCTGTCTGTTGTGCAATACCTGAAAATACCTGCTGTGGATGGGTTCTGTGGAAAGCAACCTCACAGAGTTGATCTGATCATAAATTAGTAACTGGGCAGGTCATGCCCCAGGCCTAAAACTAAGCCTTTACTGAAAGGCTTCTCTCTTCCTTAAGCAAGCCCTGTCCATTGTTTTTGAGCATCTAGGGTAACACACTTTTGAAACGCCCCCTTTCAGACCCCTCCTCCTAAATCATGCAAGAGGTCATCCAATCCCAGCCTTGCTTTCTCCCAGCCTCATGTAATCTTACTTATATTCTTAATCTCAAGTGTGTAACAGAAACTGCAAAACTGTTATTCTCTGGAGCATTTTAGATCTTGCCCACCCCCGCATATGTCATCAGTCTCATCCAAATGAACTCCTATAAAAATTCTCTATAGGTTTGGACATTTTTTACAGTGGCACTACCCACATATATTTTGTTCAGGCTTAAAGCTGTTTTTGGTGAGAGGGCAAATGTGACACGTTACTTGGTTATGGTATGATAAAAACTACTTTTGCAAAACCAAACATCTCAGAAAAGATTCTTCTATTCATGGCCTTTCATAGTGACACTCACTGAATTTTCTAAGTAATGATTTTCAGGTTAGCTATGTCCAATTCCCTTAATCATCCCACAAAGTACAAGACAGATACTAAGAAAGTCATTACATGTTGATAATGTACAACCAGGACAGTTCTTGTCCTCAAGTTCAGCCTAATAAACAAGACAAGCGTCACGCTCCCTTGTTCCACTTTTGAAGTAATCTCTGGAGCATGTAGCAGGGCACATGGAACCAAAGGTCATAAATAGCAGAAGCCCAGATTCCTTTCTACTCCCCATATCATCCTTATTAAGGGTGTAAGTGAGGAACAAATGTATTATGGGAGAAATAAGGTAGAATTTATAGAACCCCAAAAAAATGTATAGCAGAAAGACCTGGGTAAAGATCACCTCTCTGGACTTTAATTACAAATTATTTAAAAAAAATAAATTCATGCTCATTTTTACCTTAAAATCAGTGGTTTCAGAAATAAGTCAACTGAGTTATATTTTATGAATTTTTAGAGCTATGTCTTTGGACCATAACCTTATTCATAGATTTTGCCTGGGGTTTCTTATGTCTAAACCTCTATCCAGTAAAGTTTGCTTTGTATTGATTTAGTTACCCTAAGTCCTATTGTAACAGAAATTCATTCAGTGATTAACAACCAGTTGGGAAGCTTAGAAGACACATCACAAGCACTGCAGCCTACTTACCTTGAGAGAGAATCATCCAGACCTGTAGAGAATTATTTTTAATTATATTGTATTGATTATGCTATTATAATTGTCCTGATTTTTCCCCCTTTGCCTCCCTCCACCCAGCACACCCCACTCCCTCAAGCAGTCCTACCACTGTTCATGTCCATGGGTCAAATGCGTAAGTTCTTTGGCTGCTCCATTTCCTATACTGTACTTTACAACCCCCATGGCTATTCTGTGACTACTTGTTTGTACTTCTTAATCCCCTCACCTCTCACTTTTTCTCCCACACCCTAACCTCCTGTCTCTTTATCTTTAAACTTTGTCCTTTTAATTATGATGTGTCTTGGAATGAGCCTCTTTGCATCCATCTTGTTTGGGACTCTGTGCTTCTTGGACTTGCATGTCTATTTCTTTCATCAAATTAGGGAAGTTTTCTTTCACTATTTTTTTCAAATCGATTTCCAATTTCTTGCTCCTTCTGGCACCCCTATGAAGCGAATGTTGGATTGGTTAAGGTCACCCCGCAGGCTGCTTACACTATCCTCGTTTTTTTTGGATTTTCTTGTTCTGTTTTATTTTGTTTGCTTCCTTATGTTCCAAATCATTGATTTGATTTTTGGCTTCATCCACTCTACTACTGTCTCTCTGCAAATTGTTCTTTATTTCAATTAGTGTATCCTTCATTTCTGACTGCATATTTTTTATGCTGTTCACGTCCAAGTTTCTTGAGCATCCTTATAAACAGTGTTTTGAACTCTGCATCTGATAGATTGCTTATTTTCATTTCATTCACCTTTTTTTCTGGAGTTTTGATCTGTCCTTTCATTTGGGCCATGTTTCTTTATCTCCATGTTTTGGCAGCCTCCTGGTATTTGCTTCTATGTATTAGGTAGAGCTGCTTTGACTCTCTTTGAAGTGTGGCCTAATGTAGTAGGTGTTCTGTAGGGTCCAGTGGCACAGCCTCCCCTCTCACCCACAAGCTGGGTGCTCGAGGTGCGCCCTTCATGTGGGCTGAGTACATGCTCCTCTTACAGTTGGGCCTTGGTTGCTGTTAGTAAATCAATGGGAGGGATTTACCCAGGCCAGTCAGCTGCAAGGACTGGCTGTGACCACTGACCACCAATCTGCCCTCCGTGGAGGATCAGCTGTGCAGGGGCAGGGTGGTGCTGCTCCTATGTGGTCTGTAGCTGTCCACTAGGTGTACTGGCCCGTGGGGTTTCCCAGGTGGTGCAGGCCAAGACCAGCCCCACCTGTGCTTTGTCCAGGGCAACCCTGCCTGAGCTATAAAGCAATCAGAGATGGCTGCTACTTCTGCAAGCTTGGAGATTTATAGGCAAAGCCACGCTATGAATCTAAGCTGCTAGTTTCAGGCTTGGGGCTCACTGAGACCAGCTGCTGCTTTTTTCAGAGGGTTTAGGAAGTTGTGAAGCATGAGTGAAGATCCTTCATATGGAAAAGCAGCTTGGCTGGGCCCATAAATTGGCAGTGGTGGAGTCCCTGGGGATCTCTGAGGCAGGTCAAACAGTGTTAGCCCAGTTGATGGAATCTTAGATACAGCACCAGTCTGCCAGCTCTGGGTGGGGAGGGCCCAGAAAAGGGAAAATGGCCTCTGTTTGCCTTGACACCAGACACCTTGGCCTCCCCCTGCACACCACTGGTGCCCCTCCAGTTGTCACCCTGTGTCCAGAGCCCAAAGGAAGTGAGTCTGAGTAGGTGAGTCTGTGTGTGAGTTCTTTGAGAGGAACTGCTTGGGACTCCAGCTCCTTCCACCAACTGAATCCCTGCTGGTTTTTGCAGCTAGAAGTTATGGAGACTTACCTTTCTGCACTAGAACCCTGGGCTGGGGGGCCTGGTGTGAGGCTGGGATTCCTTGCTCCCTAGATATCCCTCCCCTACTTTTATCCACCACATGTGGGTGTGGGCAGACTGTGCCCTTCCTACCAGCCTGGATCGATGTAGTTTCTTCAATTCTGTAGTTGTCAGACTTCCATTCAACTCAACTTCTGTCAGCTCTTGAGAGATGGTGGTTCTATATTTTAGTTGTAATCTTGTTGTGGTTGTACGAAGAGGCGAGACAAGTCTGCCTATGCTGGAGAGTTCTTGAGAATTTTTATGAGTTTGAGCCAAAGGTGATGACAAATATCTGAAAGTAAAAGGTAAAATGCTCCAGAGAATAACTTTGCAGTTTCTTTTAAGCATCTGAAATTCAGGTAGGAATGTAAGGAAAAACAGTTACATGAGGGTGGGAGAAAGCAAGGCAGGATCTGGATTACAAGATTATGAACTTTCTCAAGGGTGCTTACACTTTCCAGGAGTAAGCAAATTACTTCTGGCACTTCAAAGGTGTGTTAACCTAGATGTACAAAAACAATAGACAGGCCTGCCTAAAAACTTTTCAGTAAAGAAGTTACAGGCCTGGCTGTGACTACTCACCCTACCTTCCCAGTTAGGAATTTATGGTTTATTATAGCACCCCTTTTTTGTCAATATATCAAACAAGATTGAGAATGAGTTGTTAGCCCTGACCTGTGTGGCTCGGTTGGGCATTATCCTGCAAAGCATGAGGCCAGCAGTTTATTCGCTAGTAGGGCACATGCCTGGGTTGCAGGTTCAGTTCCGGGTCAGGGCACATGCAAGAGGCAACCAATCAATGTTTCTCTCTCACATCAATGCTTCTCTCCCTCTTTCTCCCAATTTCCCCCCTCTCTAAAATAAATATTTTTTTAAATGAGATATTTAAGGTGAGAAATCTTTAACCTTATTTTAAATTAATCTGAGCTTTTCACAGGGAGTATCTAATTCAGAAGAAAAATAGGTGGCTTTGCTACACATCTAACTTGTGTTTGAGTTGTTGGCCTTTGTATAAAGGCCATCATTCTATCCCACTCTGAGTTGCAAGCATCTGACCAGGGAACAAAGCCTCACTCTTAATAATAGCCCAAGATGTGCAGGTTCGTGAGGTTTGAGGCAGGAGCAAATTTTGATATGCTTTGTTTCCCTTAACAGTGTAGGTCAGTTTGGCAAAAATAAAGGACCAAATAGCCCATGGTCTGTCACAACTACCCAATTCTGCCATTTTATCATGAAAGTAGCTATAGATCAGAGGAGTTCCAGCAGCTGCAGGAGCTCCTGAAGCTCTGGGCTGTGAAAAAGAAGAGGAAGGAGAGACCAAGTAAAGACTGTCCCAAGTTCAGCCTACTTGCAGAGACCATCCAGAGAGCAACTGAGTCTGTACCTAACTCTGTGCACATGCACAATGGCTCCATAGGGGAGACTGAAGAACCAAAAACCTCATCCAGACTCTCCTCCAGACTCGCTGACCACACAGAGCCCAGGCCAGGAGTGGATGGGGATATAGTGGACCCCTGGTGTCCCAGGGGTCCCAAGCTCCTCCTCCCTGAGAAGGTGAGTGGGAAGCAGCAGGAGCTGCTGTGTTTCCTCCTGGACACAATACATCACCACAAGGAGGGGCCTGGCAAACAGAAACTGAAACAGGCCTGGAAGGCCTGCAGTGAGCCAAGCAAGAGGCCCACAGAGTGCCCCAGAACCTCCAAGGGCCAGCCCAGACCCTGGCCCCAGACTGACCCAAAGTTTAAAGGGCTTGACCTCACTGCACTGGTGGAGCAGAAGAGAGGGGGGAAAAGCCAACAACAGTAACAGGCAGCAGCTGACCCACATCAAGGAGGGGAAGGCCAGCTGGCCCTGCAGAGCTGGCCCGCCCCATTGAGCACATGCACAGCAGCAGTCTGGTGCTGACTGACTCCCCTCAGCCCAGGGACAAGAGCAAGAAAAACAGGAAGAAGGGAAACAGAGCCAGCAGCTTACTCCTTGATGTCTCTCTGCCTAAAGATACGGACCTAGACAGTGTGGCTATGGATGAGACCATAGAGGAAAGTATTTCAAAAGATTCTTCTTGGATTACCAGATAGACCTGACAAAGACAATCAACTGGTCCGATTTTAGCTTGGAAAAAAGCCACCTTTGCTGCCCAGTGAATGAGGACCACCTACAGAAGGATGCATGGGAGCTCACCTAGGGTACACTGGTGGGGGCACTGCACCGGGGACCCCAGCCAGGATGTGCTGCCTGGCCATGTTGTCAGCTCCTGTGCATGTAGTCTGTGAGCCTTTGATTATAGTTCCCACGCCACTGCCACCTCGGCCTCAGAGACCTAGGCCATGGCCAGAAAGGAGTCTCATCATTCTTGTGGTTCCATCACCTCTGCATTTTGCCTGTCACTCAGCTCCCACCTGGTTAGGCAGGTGGGGCAGGTGCCCATCAATCTCCATGATCTACGGTGAAGTGTGCACACTGTGAAGTGTGATCTACTGTGAAATGTTGTGCTGTGTGTCTGATCCTGATTTGTAGTCAGCTTGTGTAAAACCCCTGCAGTAAGGAAACTCAAAAACAAAACCCACCCAGTACTCACCAAAAAAAAAAAAAAAAAAAAAAAAGATAGGAATGGGTATGACTGTGTCCCATAAACTTCCTTTACAACACAGGCAGCTAGAATTTGGCCCAAAGACTAGATAGAGTTTGTGGATCCATGGTGAACATAAATACATCTAAGGTAGCAAAAGTTTGACTGTGTTTTCAGTTTTATAAACTTTTGAAGATCTTGAAAAAATGTCTTCCTAGTTTGTAACTTGCCATTTTTGAGTGACTATCCTTTCTTGTATTGAGAAGATAAAACTTTAGGTACCTCACACTTCCTCCAAGTGACCGAAGTGTTAAAAAGGACTGTTTGTACATGCTACCTGATCATGTAGTATTTTGTGTTCTATACCTTCACAGTGAAACTTCTGTTCTCTTCACAGATAAACATTACATGTGAAGAGTGGTAAAAGGGAACCGTGACTTCTCAAGTGGCCTGGAGAGAAAAAGCTCTGGTCAACATCACGTGGACAGATGCTCAGTGTTTTCCAGAGATGCTGCAGAAGTAGTCTTCCTACTGCTTGCTTCACTTAAAGTTCTTCATAACATGGGCTGCATGAAATCAAAGCAAATTTTCGCATTTCCTACCACGATTGAGAGTGACAAGCAGCACACAAGTGCAGAGAGCTTTATGTCAGATGAGAGATTTCAACCTAGGATGCCTTCTCCAGTTATCAGTAAGGAAGTGAAGGAACCTACAGAATCTGAGATCGTGGTCTTCGAATTTGCACATCGCCTGTCCCAGGAAATCTTGAGTGATGCCTTGCAGCAGTGGGCAGATAGTAACACCAAGTACTGTGACATCCCATTCATTGAGAGTGAGGGGCCTTGATGCTGTAGAATTATGACACCCTCTTGAACTGTGGATAGAGTTGGTGCTAGTTTAAACACATGAAACAACAGCAAAATGTTGTGTGAATAAATATTGATTCCATCTGAATGTAAAAATCAGTCTATGGTCATATCAAGAGTATAGGAATACCTAAAATGAAATGTGTTTTAAGCAGTTCTTTGTTAACAGCACTTTCTACCTGCTTGTTCTTGGATTGTAGTCACTTAAAGGGCTAAACATAGGTCCTGTGGCACCACACTAATCAGCTGTGTCACATACAGCTTCAGATGGTATAGCATCACCAAAGGAAGAAATACTTAAAAATGCCCCATGTCTCCAAATGGTTTAAAGACACTCTTTTAAAATAATGTTAATTTACACCAAAACCAAGATATGAAACGGGTTGTTCGTGAAATGTTTTGGCAGTGAATGGCACTCAAGCCATAGTGATTAGCAGTAGCTTTTGTTTGTCCAAACCATTAGTGTTAAGGATCCCTACTTCTTAATGCAAATGATCAAGCATTAGAAAGCAACCCACATAGAAGAGATCCACCTTGACCCTCAGGGCCCTAAGTACAGCTATTATTGGATGACTCACACTTTTTGTATAAGACATCTCAACAAGACACAATTTAGAGAAGTCATGGCATTAATGTTTATCGCACTGAATTAAGCCCAGTGATATATTAATATAACTATACAAGCAAACAAGTTTGGGTACCTTTATAAACAGCAATTGAATAAATTTTAAAACAACCGAAGCCCTAGTTGGCAAGGTAAAAAGCATAATCTGGTCTCCGTGCTGAATGTGTATTAAGCTTTGCTGTCTCAGGGATGTGGAGGGTTAGTTTATTTTTTTTTTATGGTAACAATGCCCACAGGGCATTTACAGCCATATACTATACTGTTGTCATAAACTTGGCCTTTTTAGGAATCTTTTTCTAAAAAGAATTTAGTACTGTTTGAGATCACTGGTGACAAAAAATTTAGGAGAGAGGGAAGAAGATACTAAGATGTAACTTGTAGCAAGATTGAGAATCAGTCTCTAGAATTATCTTTACACCAAGATTTTGCTACACATTGAGTTTAACTAGAAAGGGAATTATTTAAGCCCACTTGCATTAGATCCTTTTGTTAAGATACAACAGACTCTCCTCACTGAAATCTAAAGGAAGGCAGAGAAAAGAGGAAGGCTTGTGACCTCTTTAAAGAAATAAATATGCATTTGGCCTTTTAAACAGATAGAAATACTACCTCTAATTTTAACAATTATACTTTGAAACCCACAATCAAATAGAATGAATTCTCCAAGTTACTTGGGCAAAGAAAATAATTTGAATTGAGTGATGTGCTCTTTCTGTTGCCTTCAGACGTTTGGTCACCATCTTAGCAACTGAGAAGATGCAAAAACCACCACCCCTTTATATAAGGCTGAGAACAGAAAGTTTCCTAAAACTGCAAAACATATTTCCAGCTTATCAAGAAAAATTTAGGTTTCTCAGTGTTAATACTGAGTCAGACAAAAGCCTAGATGTTGCTGTTTTTCATTCGTTTTATCTCTCAGGACACTTTCGCTGCGAGGTCATTTGTAAAACGTATTATGGTGAGAACACAAAGCACATTGCACTAAAATTTTCAGCACACACAGGGACATAGGCTACTGGGTTTTGCTTATATCTAATTATTTTAATCTCAGTTTCCTCCTTTGCCCTGGGCTCCTGTTCCTCCAGGGGTGTGGGATGTCTTCCAGATCTGAATCTGGCTGGAAGTGTAACCTCTGTTGCCACCCTCTCTGACACTGTGGCAGTACAGTTTTGTAACCAAGCACTACCCCCTTGTCCCTGAATCATTTGAACAGAGTATAATGTCCTGTGACATACAGAGACTTATCTTGGACATGTATGCCACATTGTATGTCAAACCATGGACAAGGAAGTACAAAGCTTGCGTAATTGGTGTATTAGTGGATAAACCAAGTTGGGAGCAGGCAGGAAAAGTCCTGGATAAACAAAGTGATAGTCATCAAGATAATAGTTTGGCCTTGATGATAAGAAAGATAACATCTTTAATAGGATATTCAGCTTCCTATTTTCACAAACATTGGACTTAAGGTCATTTTAAAGGTCTTGCATGAGCAATAAAAGTGAAACAACTGTTTCAGGGAGAGACATATAAAACAGAAGACTGAAAGAATTATTAGCTACTAGGAACGGAAACATTTGTTCCAGCTTATATCACAAACACAGATGAAGTAAGAATAATGGCCAAAGAGTAAGGGAGAGGAAAACCAGGAAAAGCGAGCCCAAGAAACGGCACTAATGCCAAACTCCGTCAGAACACGCACTGCAAAAACAAGGTTCCAGTGTTTTCAACTGAGGGCAAGGACACAGCAGCAATTTACCACACTGACACAAGCCCAACCACTGGATCCAGTATAGGGCCAGGGGAGAGGCCACCAGCGACAACCTGCAGATGGCACAAAGGGGAAGCCGCAGATTATCAGAGGAAATATGCCCGTTCCTCATTCACAAAGACTCACGTAACCCCACAAGCTGCTTCACCACCTCTTCCCCAGTTCAGTGACCTTTCAGTTACAGGCCTGTGATGTGACTTCTCCACTTTCAGTTGCCTTACCAGTTCTCTGCAAACTACCTATGGTTATTATGGGTACCTGAAGCACAATTTTGAAGGCGATAAAAATGATCGTAGTCCTAAAGGAGTAATTTGTGTCAAATTGCCTTATTAGTATGGAAAATAGATAAACTAAATGAGCAATGCATGATACTCTTATATTCTACTATCACTGACATTTTATGAAATGGGGGAACTATACTTTTGTATTATACAGTTTTAGAAATCAAAAGTTTACTTAAAAACAAAGTTCTGACAAATATACTCTTTGCTTAATCATAATGCCCTCATCCAGTATTTGCGTGATCGAATAGGACATGTCTTGCTTGGAGTACTGGGCACAAGCTCGGATGCACTCCCTAAAATCCTACTTTGCAAAACTCAAGCTTTATTAGCAAATTCTCTTCCCTCTCAGACTAAACTATGAAATGGTGTATTTTTTCCAAATATTTTTGTGAAAACACTTTTTCATAACTGCACAAATAAAAATCCAGTTACAACTAACTAGCTATGAGTTCTTCTTTAATTTCAGTAAGCCAATGCTTTTCAACAGTGTACTTTCAAACCTTTCACAGAGGACTTAACATTTTCTGCATTTCTAACAAATACTGAGTGAATAAAAATCACCTTTACAAGGAATTCTTGGATCATTCAGGTCCAATTTAGGAGCTCTAGTAATATAAATGTAAACATGGCCATTATCATGGTGTCTTTATTCCAAATCTGTTCCTAAATTTTTTGGAAGAAAAATCCTTCTTCTTTAATATATTAAGAACAAAATTTAAAGCAATTCCTCCAGACTGCAATTTCCCCCTCTATGAGAATGGTACAAGATAAAATATTTGATGTGATTTTCAGTTCTGCCATCTTTTGTTCTTACATCTTTTGTTCATGATGAAGGAAAAACTATACAAGTTACAAAATAAATGATAAACTGATCTTTAACATAAAATTATTCTTACCTAGACTTTAAGGTCCCAAGTCTCAAACACCTTGCAGTTTCTTGTGTACCTTTAAAAAACCTTATTTTGTCTACAACACCAACTACTGAAGGATTTACTTCATTTTAAAGTCCTCTTTTCATTTTTCCCCTCTGATTTGAACTGTGTAAAGACAAGTTAACAGTTATCACGTAAAAGTTTGATGTAAATTGCAGAAAACAGTCTATCATAGCAACTAGTTTCCTAATCCATCATACTGCCAGATTAGCGAATATCTCAAACAGCAAGAAATAAGGCTTTCACTTTCACTACAGGAAGGGACTGTGGTTAACTTAAGAAAATGCCAAGGCTGAGTACTGAATACTTCAATACTGAAAAAACAAGTTTATAAAAATCTTTCTTTGCCTGAGATTTCTAATGTTACGAAAGGAACACTTCTGCTATAGTAACTCATAATTATTTTTAAACAGATTTATGTATCAAGAAAATTCTATGAACCATTAACATGATATTCAAAAACATTCTGGGGTTTTTATTTTTTATAATCTATACACAGATTTACTTAACATATAAACCACTACCCAAAGCCAAAACTTTAAGTTCCCATTTGAATTACATCCACTAACTCAAGAATCTCTAGAGACCTTCAAATTTCCCATCTTCTAAAACAGGGGTTGGCAAACTTTTTCTGAAAAGGACCAGACAGTAAATATTTTAGGCTTTGCAGGTCTTACAGTCTCTGCTATAACTGCTCAAAGCAGCCATAAATAACATGTAAATGGATGAGTACAGCTATATTCCAATAAAGCTTTATTTATGAACACTAGTATTTGAATCTCATGCAATTTTCACAGGTCATTAAATATTAGCCTTTGATTTATTTCCCCAACCATTTAAAAATGCAGAACCCATTCCCAGCTTGTGGAATAAACAACAGGCGGCAGGCCACATTTGGGCCATGTGCCATGGTTTGCTGACCCCTGCTCCAAAATACCTTCCAAGTCCAGTCACTTCAAAATTTCAAATCATTGCTTCCCAGAGATTTGAAGGAATTATTTAAATCTTCATCAGTAACTTCTTTTAGAGTGGCTGGCTTCCACTTTGGACTCTGGTCTTTGTCTATTAAAACTGTCAAATGAAGAGAAAAATGTTAGTTTCTTTCTTTCTGGCATTGCCAGATTTTAATTACTGACTTGACAAACTCCCTTGTACCAGGCATATTTTTCTATAGCACTTCTCTGAAAAGTGTGAGTGTTTATATGTGTTCTATTTTTCTTATAAATTAAGCCCCCACAGATTTTGAAGGGATAGCAATGTAGTGATGATGAGCGTGTGGTTATTTTCTAACCTGCTCAGCCCGATTGATACCTCTAGATTGAATACAGCCTACTGAATGAATCCAGTGGTTTAAAGCCTAGAACGCTTTACTCCTTCAAACAAAATAGTAAATGAAATCTCCCTCTCATAAAACCGCTAAAACCAGAGTTGGTGTGGTTTAAAGGAACGTCAGGAAAAGACTGAGGGTACAGATCTGCCTTCTAACCTCCTCCACAATGGGTTAAGAGGAAAATTACTTGAAGTGGAGGAAAGCAGGGCTTTGGCACAGTTAAATGTGGACACTGCCATTTTGCTGAGTCCCCTAGTTCACATAGCTCTGAATTAAAATACCAGACCATCTTCAAGGTTATCATGAGAAACCCTACTTCTATTTCAATGCAGTCATCATTTAGTGTGGCCATATAGTAACCCCACAGGATTAAAGTAAGTATGAGGCAATCTGTATACTCTCCTTTAAAAAGGGAGAGGAATGGCAATTTCCTGGCTGTGACAGTATACTATAGTTATATAAATGCTACCAGGTGGGAAACTGGATAGAGGGTATGCGGGATCTCTCTCTAATAGCCATTTTCAACCCTTAACCTCATGGCACACATAAACTGATTACTAAAACTCTACAGCACACCAAAAAATGTAACTTTTTGTCAGCAAAAAACATAATTTTGCTTCATTAACACTGGACAGATATCGAGTTGGCTGTTGTCATTTTTTTATTTGACAATCTAAGGGAAAAGAGGTCAGGTATTGCATGTTTTAAAACTTCTTGTAGCACACCAGTTGAAAAATTGCTGCTCTTACAACTGCATGTGAATCTACAGTTACCTCAAAAAAACTTTTTTTTTAAGGGAAGGGGGCTCTATTTATTTAGTATGCCTGTGGTATGGTATTTTAATCATGCTTAAAATGTGCTTAGTTCTTGTGAAGAATGCAAATTATTTAAACATACAAACTCTACAGTGAACCTAAAAAACTACATTTAGCATTAAAAGGATAAATAATTAAAGAAGCAATCTGGGAACCCAAGGGAGCAGGCTGTCTCGGGAAGTAGAGGGAAGGGAGCTTCATGCATAATTAAATGTGGACACAGGAGATTTTTCAGGTTTGGCTACCCAGCTTCAGGATTCCAGTACCATCAGATCGAACACTGATGTTACAATCCCTGCCAACTTGCAAGTTTTACCTTCCCTGAACTGTGCAAGTAAAAATCCTGGAACATTTTTTCTACAAGGATCCCTTTTAAGCCCTTTGGCCAATGCTATGTACCTCTCTGACAGTCCACTGAAAGGCAGAAGGGCAGGGAATAATAAAATCTAGGTGTTATTTTATTTCAGACTAACAGGAAATTTTGCCTAGCACAGATACCACAAGCTCTTGCTCTATAGGCAGCTCAAGTTTTTCAGAAGGTCTCATCAGACACCCACTCAAATTCCAGTTGGTAGGTCTCTAGCTCTGAGATAATCTTTTTATTTTCTTCTATAGCCAAGAATTTTGTTCAAGATGTTAAAACTTTTTGACAACCACTCACCTAATTTGCTAGTTTATTTATCTAATTGGCTAACATTATTTTATAATTAACAAATTGAAGCAAACATTTGGTTATGCAAAACACCAAACAGTTTTACCCAGAATAAGTACTGCATTCTGAATAAAAAGGTTATGCTGAAAAACGAGGTAATATACTTTCTCTACATTAAAAAGCTTGATAAGAACATACATTGTATATCAGAACTTTGATGCTGTTCAGTTTTAACTCCTGTTCTTTAAAATCATCAACAGTATACCTAAAAATAAGTTTGAGAAGGATTGCTATAACATATACTGAATACTTGATCAACACAACTCACACAGGTCCTCCTAAAATCAGAAATCTAGGCAGATCCACATGCAGTAAGAATTTGCTGGAAATTAGTGGGGAAAATGCATATTTTACTTGGTTTCTGTAAAACATATAGTTATCTCCTCTGACTCAATTCCATGTGTCCTCTGAAAGGATTTGAACCCACTGCTTATTTCCGATATTATATCATGCCATAGATTAAGAAAATTCCACAGTGATCAGTGTCTATCGAAGCTTCTATCTCAGAGAACAAAACCTTTTATTCAGATAAAGTATATCTAGAGTCTTTACTATATTAAAGTGATCGACAGAAAATATATAAGAAAATTAGATATGCAAAGTACATGCATAAAACATACAACAGAAATAATAGCTATTATTTTTAGGGGTATGGGCATATACATAAAAAATTATTGCAAATTTGCTAGGAACAAAAAAATATCTACTACTTGCTTTTTCTAAATATGCCGAGTCTGAAGATAATAAACAAAAAAATTAATAAAAACATTAGCAAGTTTTACTAATGATGTCATATGTTTTTTCTCCACATCAGTGTTTAACTGCTCAGGTACAGGCAAGGAGGTGGACGGGAGGCTGGCCACTGCCAGGTTTTGCCAGGTCTGCACAAAAGGGCGAGGGAGGGTGGAGGACCTGAGGGCTTTTTGCAAGGGAATAAATGCACCTTTCAAAGGCCTCAGCAGCCAAATGAGTTTATGAGCTCATACTGCCTCTGCATGTGACTGTTAGAAGCAGGATTACCTCTTACAGAGAAATTAGGGAGCTGTGACCAGGTTATGTGAACTTTTTAAACAATATTGGATGCTAAGATTTATCTTCCTTATATGCCAGTTGGTAATATTTTTTTAAATGCTTCACAACCTTTACACAAGTCTACTTTTCACTAATAAAACAACTATCATCTTTGATTAACAGTATGTACTCATAAATTCTATTTCCATAACAGCCAGGAGGGGAACAACTGTCACTTACCTGCCCTAACGCCTTCATGAAAGTCATGTCCTCTCTGAAAGAAAATCAAGGTGAAATGGAGAGTTTCTAGGTATCCTTTTTCCTGGTGATCTTTCTCTACCCCCACGTTAGCCTCCCACTCCCATGGCCACAACCTGCACCACGACAGCAGAGACTGGACCAACTCTGCCAACCCGCTCTGATCACCACCCCATCTTTACTTGTTCAAGTGTCTCCACTGCTGCAAATCCCTCATCTGACTCTGGGCTCCACTGATCCTACAACTTTCTAGCCATTTGTTCTGGCTTCACTTCATTCTTCATCCAGCGCCATTTCCCCAGTCCATTAATGTGGTCACTTTTCCTTGAAAATGTCCTCATCTCCCCCGTGCCTTTTTCTTCTGTCTTTATTCTGTCCTGGCAAAATTCCAACATCAGCTGAACCCTACCACTTGACTGTGCCTGCACTTGAGCAGCTAAATATTGCAGCAGTAAAATCGTACAACCGTGACTTGTTTCATTTAAAATTCATAAGCATAAATCTCAAGCATGGAAAACTGCTCAATAGTCCATGTTCTCTTCCCCACTCCCCAAGATAATGATTTAAACTATCTTCTGTCTCCTCAGCCTCTACCCCTAGCAAACTCTGCTCTCACTACATTCTTAGCTAATGAGTTAAACTTCTACTTCCTTTAAAAAAAAAAAGAAGCCCTAACACATGTGATTCCCTTCTTCCTACCACCAAAACGCCTGTAGCCCAACTGCAACCACCTGCACCATGATGTCCCTTTCCTGACGATGGAAGAAGGGACCATCCTCTTTCAAAGGCCAGCCCTCCCCTGCATTCACATTCACATTCCCTCTTACCTCCTCAAGGGCTTTGCTTGAGAAGGTTACCATCTCTTTTTCTTTTCCTGGCTTCATTAATGTAGGCAGTGTAACTTAGTAGCCGAATGCATGTCAGGGTTCACCTCCTGGTTCTACTACATAGTAACTATGTGACCTTGGCATAGTAAGTTCCCTAACTCCCAACCTCCTGAAACAGCAATATCAATACATCCATCATAGGATTATCTGGATCCCAGCACAGTATCTGATACACAGTAAATGTTAACTATTATATTTATTAGTTCATCAACATAATATGCATTCTCTACTGGATCACTATCAATCATTTATAAATATGTTCTGTATCTTCCATCGTACAAGATAAAGCAACCTCACTTGATTCCACAGTCCCAGCTTCTACCCTATTTCTGCTTCCCCTCCCATTTACTCCTTTCCTCTCCAAGTTACCACACTACAACTTCTGCCCCAACACTCTGCTGAAATGCCTAGTCCAAATCACCCATAACTTCAGCAAATGAGATGCCTGTATCCTCATCTACTAGATGCTTCAACAAGACTCTCTCCTCCTTGAGACACTGCTGTCTTGCTTTCGTGATACCTCACTCTCCTGGTTCTCCCACCTCTCTCCCTCCTCATCTACCACTCTTTCTCCTCCAGCCCACTTCAAAATGCTGGAGCTCCTTGGGGCTCAGATCAATGCTCTCTCGTTTTCCTTCTATATGACTTTATCCATTCTATACTCAACACATCAGCAGCTGAGTGGTCAATTCTGTCAAAATATAGATCATGTCATTCCTCTGCTCAAAACATCCAGTGGCTTCCCACTCTACTCAGAACAAAAGCCAAAGTCTCATAAATACCATCAAGGCCATATATGCTTTAGGCAGCCCCACCCTATTATCTCTGACCTCACCTCCCTCTCACTCATCAACCACCCCAGCCCCACCCATCCACAAGACCTCCTCGGGGTCTCTAAAACAGGCAGGCCCACACCTGCATCTGAGCTCTTACTTGCAGTGCCCATGGCCTGGATGCTCTTCCTCCAGACACTTGCACAGCTTGCTCCCTCACTTCTTTCAGGTTTTTATGCAACATCTCAGCGGGGTCCTCTCTGGTCAACCCACCAACAATTTTAAGCCCCTTCTCTACCCGGATAATCTATATCCCCTTTCCACCCTACATTTTTCTCCTTAGTATTTATAATTAGTGTATTTTACAAGTTTATCTATTTATGATCTATCTCTCCCATGACAAAGTAATTTCTGTGAGGGTTGGGATTTGTCTGTTTTGTTTACCTATGTATTCTTGGTGCCTCAAACAGTGCCTAGCATATGGTAAGTACTCTAATTTGTTAAGTAAATAAATAAATCTCTACAGGTTTTTAAAATTTTGTGCTCGTGTCTTTCAGATTTAAACCTCTAAGCCACTCTCAGACCTCCTAAATGCATTCTCTCCCTCACATCCATCATCAAGGCCTAACAATCCTATCTCCCACATTTGCCTCAAATCCATTTATTTCTCTCTGTTGCCACTGGCTGAGTCTGCACCACTGCTATTTTGCACCTAGATTATTGCAATAAACTATCTGGCCTCTACATCCACTCTTGAGCCCCTGCAACCCCATCTCCATTTAGCAGCATAATTACCTTAAAACAAATGGAAACAAATCACCACCTGCTGAAACCTAAGAGGCTTCCCAACATACTCACTTCTCACCCTTCAGGTCACAGATGAGCTAACGCCTCAGAGATGTCTTCCCTGACCTACCCATCTAAAGCAGGTTAACCTTTGTCTCCTCACTCCCTCCTGTCTCCACATCATTCTCTTGTATCATCAATCCGTTATATTTCTTTAAGAGCCCTTACCACAATTTGTAATTATATTACTTACCTTGTTTACTTGTTCTTTATAGTCTCAGGAGACTATAAATTCCTTAAGAACAAGGGCAGTGTCATCTTTCAACAACATAACACTTAGCACTGTCCCTAGCACACAGCTAACACACTTGCTGAGAGAATGAAGGAAGAGGGGAGTCGATCAATCCAGGCAGTTCACTAAGTGCACTGTGTGAGGTACACCAGACAGTGGTCAAGAATGCAGACCCTGGAGTGAAACCACCTGGTTTCATACTCCATGTCTCTCTACCACCTTTGGCAGGGTACTCCTCTATGCCAGTTTCCTCATCTGTAAAATGGAGACAATAGAGTACCTATCCTTCTAGAGATGGTATAAGATATAGTAGAGAGAATGCATGTACAAGTACCTAGTACAGTACTCACTCATAATAACAATAGACCTCAACTGCCAGGAGTGACTTTACGACATGACTAATAGAGATTTAGGGTTAGAGGAAGTGCTTTGAATATCTTAATACCTATTTCAGCACATGAAAGTCCATTAGGGATATCTTTTTTCTAGTTATTAAAGAAAATATTTCCTTTAGACCATATAATAATCTAAGGGCTCTCTATACATAACACAAAAGGGATGATTTTGCTTTTAAAGAATTTATCATCTGCAAGAAGAAATCACTATGACTCTGAAATGTTTCATGAAATCAATAATATTCCATGTGATTACTACCTATTTTAAGTGTTCTTACAATGGACTTTCAATGCTAATCAATTAAAACATGTATCAGACTAATAACGTCCATTTGTCATTATATGTACACACAAGCATTCCTCATTTTACCAATGATGGAATTCAGATTCAGAAAGTTTATGCCTTTTGCCCAAGGTCAGAGACCATGCTTGAAAAGGCAATGGTTAATTCCTATTTTGAATTCCTTGTAAGGTTAGAGGCCTTACACTTACATACTAATGCAACGGCTGTTTCATAAAGGCTTAGTAACAGCCTGAGAGCATTGCCTCCACACACCTTAAGCTAACTGGCCCGTTATGTTTCCATAGAGTACATTTATAGGTAATTTCAATTTTCTTATTTTTAGTTTTCTGTATTTCAGATGTTCTACAATGACAATATATTATGTTCATAACTGTAAAATGATAATACTTTTAAAAAAAGTCTTACCATACAAGCTTGACTCAGCCGATATTCCATAGTTAATACTTCTTGCAAGGTCTTTGAAGACCCCTCTGTGAGTTGCCTTAATGTGATCTTTAGAGATGTTGGAGACATTTTATTAATTACCTATTAAGAAAAAATTTTTACTAGTTTTAGACCAATAGTTCCTTTAATGTCTACAATAAACCAGCTGAGTTTATTGGTTTTTGATATAAACCATATTAAACTTTGCTCCTAATAGCAGTTTCATATGACAGAGTTCTACAAAAGTGAGATTACGCCTTAGGCTAATCCTGCCAAAGCACCTAACAAAATATTTCTAGTCCATTATGATAAGAAAACAGATCATACCACCAGTGGAATAAATTCTACACCTATAACCTAAGTAAAAAGATAAATCTACATTTTGTAGCTTACCTGATATAAACTATGATCCTAACTGGGTAAGCAGAGATTACGCTTAAGCAAATGTAATAATGCACATCTTAGAAACCACTGATACATCAGAGGACATTTCACGTTACAATATAAAGAAGGCAAAGGAGTAGGAATACAGTAGCTCTTCCTTTCCATTTTGAGACTCTAGAAGTGTCTAAACTTCGTCTTCAACTATAAATAAATCCCCTTACCTTAAAGGTAAAGAGAGAAATCTATTCAAGGTATCATGAGGTGCACTTGTATAGTATTCAAACATTTAATAAAATAAGGATTATAGGCTTAACTCCTCAGCTACAATGCCAGGTCACTGCCTTTTGAATTTAAAGATGCTGGTACTAGCGCTCCAATGCACGTGCTTGGCTGGGGCTACAACAGCTGCTGCAAGAGGCCCATTCCATGCTGTGTAAATCTGATGCTTGCCCTTTCCTTTACTGTTGGAATATATAGTTTGCAGATGTATTGCTGAGTGACCGTCTCAAAGATATAAATTTCACTTTTGAATTCAAAGAATTCCCCACATCAAGACTCCAGATTCTTTGGAGCATCCTCAAGTCTGGCACACAGATTCAGAGAACACACTGAGTGGATAGAAGAGCATCTTAGTTGTCACAGCCTAACTAGACGATCACTGCACGGAGAAATTTCAGGGAAGATCAGTATCCTACCTACAGCCACGTGCTGCTGAAAAAAAGAGAGAAATGACTAAGGCTTTTTGTATCGGGTTCATCTTCACAGGAACTCATTCTTCTGTCCTTGGTGCTACGTGGACAACCTCATATAATGCCCCGAATAGCAATCCTACTCCGTGTTCTTGCCTTTTCGGTTGCAGGCCAAGAGGATAATGGCACAGTATGTCCGGATACTGTGCTGGGAGGCCCCTCCTTTCCACAGGCAAGTAGGACAATGGGTCCATTTTGCTAACCAAACCACTAGTTTTCTCTAGCCAGAATAATGTCCATTATTATCACAGACGAAATCCTGTAGGTACCTCACTTACAGTGCTGAAAGGTGTACTTCAAGGAGTGACAGAGCCACCTTCTATCCTGCCAAGCCACCTGCAAAGTCCATGCTGCTGCAAATTCCTTTCCCACAGTGCTCGTTGTGTGAGCCCACGATCGTGTGCCTGAGTATCACAGGTACAGTCACTGCTGGTGTCCTCATTTCTGGGTTTGGCACTTTACTATCTTACAATATCAAAACATAAAACTCCATCTCTTGCTATCCTTCTTCAGTTAGCTGCCAATTAATTTCCTTTTAAAAAGGCACTTAAGGGCCCCAGTTGCCTGCTTTGTGTCACACACACATACTAGGTAAAAATGGGAAGAAAATTTCAACCATAAAGGTCCACTGGCTCAGACATTTTGTGAAATAAGTTGACACTTGAACAACAGTGGGGTTAGGGCACCCACCCCACCACGCAGTCGAAAATCTGCATATAAGTTTTGACTCCCCCAAAACTTAACTACAGTTGGCTCTTCGTATCAGCAGGTTTTGCATCCACAGGTTCAACTAACCATAGACTGAAGTCAGTATTTCTGATCTGCACTTGGGAATCTGCTGATGCAGAGGGCCAACAGTGCTCAGAGCCTACTGTGGACCAGAAGCCGTCCTGATAAACAGGCGGTGAACACATATTTTTATATTATTATATACCATATTCTTATAACAAAGTTAGCTAGAGAAAAGACTGTTTTTAAGAAAATTGTAAGGAAAATACATTTACTGTATTTATTGAAAAATACTCGTGTATAAATGGACCCATGAAGTTCAAACCTGTCTTGTTTAAGGGTCAGTTATATTAATTAAAGATATTTTCATCAGACAGACATACAGGGTGGGGCAAAAGTAGGTTTACAGTTGTTTGTATGGAAAATAATAAAAAATTATAAAAGAATAAACTTTCCCATACAACTGTAAACCTGCATGTGCCCCACCCTGTATAAGGAGAAACAGGTGTATTGACAACCCAGAGAAACTGCAGTTTCCAACAACTCTAAGTATATTGGCGATTGAGCACAGAGACGTAGGTTTAGACTCAGAGTCGGACAGCGCTGGGGCAGGGTCCCAGCAGCACCACTTCCTACGTGAGCTTAGTTTCCTCACTTGTAAAATGGAGATGGTAATACCATCATAATAAACGGTATGGCAATACAGGATAGTGCGCTGTGTCAGAAACCATGCACAACAAGGATGGGATGGAGCATTTACTGAGCACATTTTCCTTATCTCTAAGGCAAGTACTTTCACATGTAGGTGTCTTTTACAAATGAGGAAACCAGACTCAGACATGAATTTGTCCAAGGTCACACAGAGCAGGAATCCAAACCTAAGCCTGCCTACTCCAAAACCTACCTCCTTCTGCTACAGGGGTATAAAAGTAATCAAGAATGTCGAAGGCCGAACAAAAGGAAAAAACAACAAAGATAAAAACAGTAAATTGTGTCAGGTGGAAAAGAGAAAAAGTGAATAAAAACTTAATTTTGATGGCAAGGATAAAACAAAAGATGGTAGCCTGAGAAAAAAAGAGTCAAGGAAAAGCTTTTCGTTACGGTTGAAAGGTTTGAAAAAAACAGTAATGTGCCACTAACTCAAGAATGTAGAATTGAAGACACTCCAAGTCAGAGAGACTGACGCAGTCAGTTCCCAGAGGAGGCAGGGAAACACGGAATGAGAGCACGGAGTGGAGGTGTGACCCGTGACAAGAAGTGAGATGCGACACAGGTTAGAGGAATCCAAGGGGATGATGGAAGAGAGTTAAAGTTGCTCATCTGATATAGCTTCGTTCATTAACTAGGGAGCACCGAGACTGTTCTTGAAGTGTTGATAAATGAGGAGGACTTGACTAGGACTTCTAGCTATGCTAGAAATGTATGTGGACATAATCCTGCACCAAACACCCTAGTGAACACAGTGCTACTTCTTGGTAGAACCCTGGTCAGTGTTCTAACCACTTTATCTGACACTAAATTTTAGTTGTCCCCTGTATGTCAAAGAGCCTTCTTTTTCCATTATTTTTTACCAAATGATTCACATTCTCATCTCAATTCAACATTATTACACATCTATTATGCATTAGACACTTTAGGGAAGACAATAATAAACAGGACGTGGTCCTTGTACTCAAAGAGCATTTTCAACAAAAGGCAAACTCAGGATACTGCCTCTGCCTCTCACCTCAGGAATCTACCACAACACCCAATAATACACAGTCTGACTTGCATTATCAAGACAAAAATAATATCCAGCAAGACTACTGATACAAGTAGAAGAATAATATTCAACAAGCCTATTGATACTATTAGAAGAATTCTCCCAAGTAGAGCCACAGGGTTGACAAAGGGCTATAGAGACTATAAGCCCCAGCTCTTTCTCCGATTCACTATGTAGTCTTAGAAAGTGATTTTTTTCTTTACAAAGAAAGAAGTCATTTATAACCCTCGGAAAGTCTAGGCTCTGCCATATTTAATCACCCCCAAAAGGAACTAGCAGTTAGGAATTCATGTATATTTGTATCATTTTACCTTTTCTAAATGCATATAAAAATAGAGCTGATACTGACTTAAAGAGGGGGTAGAGACAATGAACAGGAAATGAGCACAGGAAACTAATTAGAGAAAACAAATTGGCTTGTTCTTCACCTAATATAAAAGAATACATAAAGGTATAGGATAAATATAAATGGGTGTAAATTTGCTCTCCTCTGAAGAAAAGCTACAGTATATTTCAGATCTGCTAACATGCTATGAGATGAACTTTCTAATCCTTCCATTAAAAAACCAAATTCACTATTTCTAAAAACTTTCTCTGAACTAGTAAAAATGCCATTGAGCAAAAAGTTTAAGCAAGCCACACAGTTGCCACTTAAAAAGTAAACAATATAGTTTCCACATTATAGAAGGCAGAGGTAAAGGATAAATTATTTGTTCACCTCATACTGCAAAAATTGCTTAATTTGAGTAGCAGATATTTTAATGCTTGCAAGGCACAAGAGAAATAAATTAGTGCAAAACAGGTCAAATTACTTGTAAGAGTATAGAAATCATTTTTGTTAGAAACAATGTTTTCTACAAGAGCAAATGGTGCTTAGAAAATAAAGATAAACTGAGGGATGCTATAGATAGAAATACCTTATACCACTGGGTTTATTTTCTAAAGGAAAAATCTAAAATTGTACACCTGATCTCTTTTAAATCCATAAAAACATAACAGTTAAAAGAACAGGTATCAAAACCCCCAAATAACAAACTCCTGCTTTACATTACAGTTGGTTAATGTAAAGAGTTTACAGTTAAATCTATCATTTTGGCTGACCCCAACCTTCTGGACACCTTCTCCACAACTGGACAGTTACCCTCAGTGTCAGTTCTACCTTTCTAATAGATAAAATTGAATAAACATTTTCCGTTTAGGTATTCCAAAGGTTTTGTGGACTATCTATTCCCCTTAATAAATCTCTTTCTTCTTAGAGTACCTGGAGTGGACTCTGTTTTCTGCAACAAGAATTATGACCAGTAAAGAACCTGGAACTATAAAGGGAAAAAAATAAAGTACATGGGGATGGTAGATCAGTGAAAATAAAAGAGGAATTAGTAGGATCTGTTAAAAAGCAGTAAGTACAGGTCCTACAAACATTAAAAGATATCATGAATTACTTTCCAATAAATTTAACAATTTAAATGAAAGTGTCATATGCTTTGAAAGATAGTATCAAATCTGACCCAAGAAGCAAATACATCTAAATAGTCCTATATCTATTTTTTTTTAAATCCACAAGTACAAACCTTCTCACAAAGAAAACTCCAAGTCCAGATGGCTTCACTGATAAAAAAAAAATTAAAGAAACTCTTCCAAAAATTAGAGAAAAGGGGAACATTTCCCAACTTGTTTTATGAGTCTGGCATAACCTAATGATCAAAATCTGACATGGAAATTACAAGAAAAATTATAGACCAATAACTCTCATATATAATGCAAAAACCCTAACCAAGTATTAGTAAGTCAAATCCAGCTACATATAAAAATAATGCATCATGATCAAATGAGGCTTATTTCAAGAATGCAAAATTAGTTCAATATTTAAAAAGTAATCATTGTCCCTGAAATAGATACCTGTCTATATGATCACTTGATCTTCGACAAAAGGCACCAATGCAATCCAACATCTTGCATTGAAATTCTTTTCAACAAATTGTGCTAGAACAATTTTATAACACTATGTGAAAAAATTAACCTGGACCCCAGGGTTTTTATTAAAAAATTAATTTGAGATGGATCTAGCTAGACCTAAGCAAAAGAGCAAAAACTAAGAGCTTTTAGAAGAAAGCATAGGAGGATATTTTTGAAGTTGGGAATGGGTAAAGATTTCTTAGGATACAGAAACTACACATGAAAGAAAAAATAAGTTAACTTAGACTTATCTAAATTAACAGCTTTTGATCATCAAAAAGTTAATTATTGTAATGTACCCCATTAATGAAGGTAAAAGACAAAAAATCATATGATCATCTCAATAGATGCAGGAAAAACACCTATGATAAAATCCAACAGTTACTCAAAATAATTACATATATCGCCCCAACACACCAAGGTTGTGGGCTCAATATCCTGTCAGGACAAACACAAGAATCAACAACGGAATGCACTAAAAAAATGGAACAACAAACTGATGTCTCTCTCTCTCCACACCCCCTTCCCTTGGTTTCTTTAAAAATCAATAACTAAAAAAATTTTTAATTATATAAAATGGCCCAGGCTGGTGTAGCTCAGTGAGTACCAGCCCGCAAACCAAAGGGTGCTAGTTTGATTTCCAGTCGGGGCACACGCCTGGGTTGTAGGCTGGGTCCCCAGTGGGGGGTGCACAAGAGGCAACCACACACTGATGTTTCTCTCCCTCTCTTTCTCCCTCCCTTCTTCTCTCTAAATCTTTAAAAAAATTGAATCTAAAAAACAAAATAAATGAACAAATAGGGAGAAATAGACTCATACATACAGAGAACATTTTGATGGTTACCAAATGGGAGGGAGGGCTAAAAAAAGTGATGGTAATGATTAAGAAGTATTGATACAAATACAAATTGGTAGTAACAGAATAGTCAGGGATGTAAAGTACAACACAAGGAATATAGTCAATAATATTTAATAACTATGTATGGTGTCTGATGGGTCAGAGATTTATTGGGATGATCTCTTAGCATGTTATGTCTAATCACTGGGGTGCACACCGGAAACTAGTAAGATAGTGCATGCCAACTGTAACTGAAAAATAAAAAATGATTAAAAAGAATGTTAGCTAATACGACCATATTGGAAAGCTATTTGACAATAACTACTAAGATGAGTATGCACATTGTTAAACTAATTTAAAAAGGAAGCCATTACACTGAGGTGACTTTCATGCTTTGGTGGCCTACAGGCAAACCAAAACCTAAGCATAAAATGACTCAAGGTTAAGAAACTGAACCTAAGGACAATCAACCATGAACAGCCAACTAGGCTTTCCCAAATAATCCAACCACTTACACTGTAACTAATCAAATAATTTCCTTGTTTTGTGTCTACTTCTTCTCTATAAAAGTCTTTCTCCAGCTTCTATCAGTGGAGCTCTCCTAACCACTTTTGGTTTGGTTCTGCCTGATTCCAAACAGTTTTTGCATAAATGAACTATTAAAATTTTTAATATGCTTCAGTTTATCTTTTCAACAACATACATAATGACTCTGCAGTACTAGTCCTGGGTACATATAAAAATGTGTATCTGTGTTGCCAAAAGATGTAGACAAAAATGTTTATAGCAGCACTAACAGTAAAAACCTGAAAATAGCCCCAAAGCCTATCAACAGTGGAAATGAATGAATAAAATGTGATGTATCACACAATGGAATACCTTACAGCGAGAATGCACTAACTACTGCTATATACAACATGGGTGAATCTCACAAATATGTTCAGCACAGACACATAAAACTATAGATTTCATTTATATAAAACTTGAAAACAAAATCTGTGCTGTTAAGTCAGTGTAATGGTTGCCTTAGGGGAGAGGTAGTCACCAGGAATAAACACAAGTGGGACATCTGGAGTGCTTGATAATTGATTCTGGGTGTTGGTTATACTTATAATATTTTTTTAAAGATTTTAGAGAGAGGGGAAGGGAGGAAGGGACAAAGAGAGGGAGAGAAACGACTGGTTGCCCCGAGCATGTCTCCAACTGGGAACCTGGCCTGCAACCCAGGCCACTGTGCCCTGACCAGAATCAAACAGGCGACCTTTCGGTGTGTGGGATAATGCCCAACCCACTGAGCCTCACCAGTCAGGGCTGTAGTGAAAATTTTTGAGCTACACATTCATGATTTATTTTTTCTGTACTTCAAAAATGAATTCTTAAAATACACTCATGAAAACTGATTTCAAGCTCTTTAGCATAACATAAGAACCTTCCAAATCTGGCACTAATCTGCTTCTGGGCCATATTTCTGAAACTTTACTTCTTGTCCCTGGCTCTGCGTTCTTCAAATACTTGTCCTTTGAGTATGTGTTCTGCTCTGTCTTGACTACCCTTTACTACTCGGCCTCTCATTCCCATCTTTTATTCTCTGTTCAGATATCTCCTCTGTGAAGCCTTTCAGACTCACTCCAATCACTTTCTGCATACCCACAGTAACTTGTAAAATCTTCTTACTTTAGCATCACTTATATACTCTAATAATTGCATATGTGTCTATTCCACTAGAGTGTGAACTGCCTGAGAACAAGTGCTGGATTTTCATTTTTGTACCTCAGTGGAAGTATAGTACCTTATTCATTTATCATACCTATCATGTGAAATGCTCTGTGACAGGTGTCTGGAAATACAGAAGTGAGCTTCTCAAGAGCTTATGGTCTGCCAAAGATAGCACTCAATAAAGCAAGAAGACAGAAGATACATAAAGGAACACATAATAGGATATGAACAATCATTTTATCTTTTTATTGATTAGCTTTACTAAGGTGTAATTTACCTATGATAAAATTCACTCTCTTAAGTGCATATTTCTATATGTTTTTTTTCCTCCCAGCCCCAAACCAGCTTTATTAGTGATGCTGGAGTCTTTAAAGACCATACAGTGCACCTGGACTGTTCCCCAGGGCTCCAAGCACTGCCTCCAGGGGTCAGGGACAATACTGTGTAGTACTTACACTGGAATCATGCAAACAAAGCTTAGGTGTACACGTTTTCAGGAGGACAGCCTAGCACTTTGAGACAAATACTGGACATAACACCAGCTCTCAGCAGGGATTGGGTTTTTGGCCAAGGTGGGTAACTTCTAAGTGATTAGCGCTGGGGTTGCAGCAGCCCAGCGGCAGGAGGTGGCATGTGGGGCCGAGGCTCTGCTTGGCCCTGTCCTTCTGCCTCTTCAGTTGTCTTTAGGATGGTTTCTCTGTGCACACGTTGGCATCATCTGGCCGCATCATGCAGCAGATCCAGATGGCAGACAGGGTACAGGCAGCCAGCAAATCGGTGGCTGGCGGCTGAAGGACAGAGTATCTGGCCTAGTTCTGCAAGTTTTGACAACTGTTTACAGTTGTGCAACTACCCTCACAATCAAAAATAGAGCAAGAGTTCTTCTCTCCTCAACTCCACCCCTGGGAAACTGATCTGTTTTCTGTCCCTGTAGTTATTGCCTTTTCTAGAATTTCATAAAAATAAAAGCATATAGTAGGTAGTCTGTGTCTGCCTTTTTTCACTTGCTTCTAAAATTCATAAAGCTTCTGAGATTTATCCATGTTGTTTCATATATCAATAGCTCATCCGTTCCTATAGTTGAGTAGTATCCTACTGTATGACTATATAGTTGAGTAGTATATACTGTGTGACAATCTGGAAGAAGATCTATGAAAGGACATCAGAACTCATAAAATAAAGTACTATGAAAATTCTATAATTATAAAGAATTTACAACTTCATATATATTTTAACCCCCTGTTATCCTATAGTGGTTAGCAATAAAAACTTTAAAAACCTAAACAAAGGATAAAAAAGAATCCTATGTTTTTATTTAATGATTAGAAAGTATGTTGAAAAAAACTGTCTTTCCCCACAGACAATCCAGGAGACAAAGGAACCCCTAAGACACAGAGCACATGGTTGCAACCTGGAACATGAATGTAGACTGAATTCTTGGGACCTGCGGAAAGAAGACAGGAATCCCTAAAGAGCCTGTACAGGGATTAGAAGCAATACTAAGGGCTTACTGAAACAAATATTGGAATCTCCTTAACCTGTTTCTCAAACATTTCTTTCACTTACAAACCTTTTACCTAAGCACTAACAACTGTATTCTCCTTCAGGATAGTGTTTTGGTGTGTTTCTGATTGACATAATTAAAAGTAATCCCGTATCTAAATTCTGTCAAGGAAGCTTCAGTGGGAATTTTGATTGCAGCAGATACTAGTATTTTGGAGCCAAGTTCATTCACTAGAGCTAAAGATAAAATGAATAAAAATGAAAATTTGTCCTTTCAATGAAGGTGTTTATGGGGATCCTAGCTGTGATGGGTGGCTTGCCAAGTATCCTTTTCTGGGTACAGAATAATCTTATTGCCAGAGGAATGGAAGGAAAACTGGAAGACCATCTGCGTCCTATCTCAGTGTTTTTAAAATAGCATGGTGAGTTGCATATCTGTATTGCTTTAAAGTGACACCATATAGCCTATTAGGTAAAGTGCTGCATGACTGTTTTCAAATGGAATTGCTAAGTGCATACTTAATTGGGCCATATTGCTGAAAGAAAAATAACAGAAATACTAGTTTTTATATTGCTCTGGAAACAAGAGAATCAAAGTCAGAATCCTTGAAATATAAAATAATTGTCTACATTTATGCAAACATTCCTAAAAGTAGTTAATAATGACATTAATTACTTTTGTGAGTTCTACCTATTCTATTTTTTTAAAGATTTTATTTACTTATTTTTAGACAGGGGAAGAGGAGAGAGAAAGGGAGAGAAACATCCATGTGTGGTTGCCTCTCACACGCCCCCTACTGGGGACCTGGCCCCTCAACTCAGGCATGTGCCCTAGACTGGGAATCGAACCTGCGACCTTGGTTCACAGGCTGGCACTCAATCCACTGAGCACACCAGCCAGGGCTCTACTTATTCTAATGTATGCTTATACTTAAAAGTTAAAGAATTCTAATACTGAGTAAGATCCTAAGAGACAAATTAACTTGGGATTTCCTCTTAAAGATACAGTAAAAATGGTTTTCATCTTCACGGGAAAGACCTTATCTAAATTTTCTTGTCAAGTTTCCTGACAACTGAAAGGCTATAATCATACCAGTAAAATGGAAAATAGTACCAGATAAAGACAAACTAAAACAACTTTCTATTAAGTGTAAATATACATGTTTTTTCTTTCCTTTGTCTAGAAGTCTGAAAAACTACGTTTCATAATTATATGATAGCTCTAAGAATGTCAGTACCCAATGTGCAGTCCATTAATACAAAATAGCTTTTCTGCTGTTACCAGTTGAGTCATGCTGTGGAAATGATCAAAGTGTACCTAACAATGGGAAACACTGCTTAAGACTCAGCTATGTCTGTAGATGGAATCTCTTGTTAGTTTAAAAAGGATCACTTTTTTTATTGTTATTATTAAACCTGCTGCTTAAAAAGATCATATATTGAGCTCCTGCATTTCAATAGAACTTAGATGATCACAACAGCAATATATTGCAAAGTGACTATCCTACAGTTACCCAGCCGTTCTAATAAAAACGTCCCGCTGTCTCTCCCACAAGACAAGGCAGACTACTGGAGATGAAGCAAGCTGACTAAAGTCTTCCACTACAGTTAAAGGACCTAAAAACAGCTTAGCATCACCTTCAGCATCCAGCAGGTAGACAAGACACTTGGGTTTTGGTAAGGTTTTGTGAAACTGCTTTCTGAGTTTCAACCAAGTTCAGAAAAAAAAAACAAAACTAACAACAAAAAAAACCATGTGCCATGTGACACCACGGAGCTCTGACACCCCTCAGTGAGGCTTCCCTGTCTTAAGAATTCTCCATGCTCAGGACAGAAAGTATCCATATATTACCTTTAACTGCTCTAGGGCAAAAGATGAACCGTCCCGCTGTAAATTTTCAATAATCTGTTCCACAGTACTGGCGGAGAACCAACTATAAGAAAGGAAACATGTGATTTCACCAGCGTAGTATTTCTTCTTTCTGAGACAGCAATGAACCTAAACACAGGCATCCCCCGAACTCCATTTCAAAAATGAAAAATTTCCCAACCTATTTTACAGGATGATGAAATAAAACACTGCTTCTCTGGGTAAGCGTTTTCAGTCTATCTTCACTAATATAAAATGAAGCCTAAATTTTCTCTTTTGCTCTCTTGCATCTATTATTTATAAACAAATGATATCTCAACTGTGAATAATTGAGGCCTGTAAAACATGGGGATAGCTGTCTTATTTTCCAATAGTTTTTCTCTTCTGTGTTCCTTAAGCCAGTCTGTCAATCTCTCAAATCACTGCACAAAACCATTTGTGGATGGGCTTGATAAGACCTTCAGAGAAGATGACTTTACAAAGATAAAAGGTAAGTTAATTTAATTAGTTTCTAGTCTATCCCACTTGAAAAAAAAAGATGTTTTTTTTAAATATGATGGATTTGTTTCCCCTGAAAGAGTGGTCAAGAAGTTATTTTCAAAAGTAAGTGAAAATAAAAGTACTACGTTATTTGATTTCAGAATTAGGTACATTATCAAACACAATGTAATTACAATGTTAGCAAATTCCAATTAATGTAGAATTTCCAAAGAAATAGACATAATTGAGATCTCTCTTTAAATACCTGTTTATTTTGTCCATGTGTTCCTCAAGTATGAAAGACTTGCCTTGATCAATCTTGGACTGTTTAAAAAGAAAAATCTTTAATTTGAAGTTAACATAAATCTTTTAAAAATCCTTAATAATTTTATATTTAATGATACACTTTGTGACAGATTATCACCTTCACTCAAATTATACCCAACAGTCTCATAAATTACTACTACCGTATGTTCAAAATTCAGACGTATTATTTCAAACTAGCACTTGAAAGTGTCAAAGGCCAAAAATGTTCTTGTATTTTTATTCTCATATCATTATATACACTATATTATCATTAACGTGTGTCAATAAATTTAAGAACTATAAAGGGCCTGAGAAGTCACGCTGCCCAAGCTCCCACGTGATGTGAAAACTGCTACCACGTCCCTGACACCCTGGCAGCACTGACCTTCAGGGTAGACCAAGACCTCAGGAAGAAACTCTAAAGTGCTTGAAAACTATAATTAGAACTTCTTTAAAATTCTGAACCAAAAATAAGGCCTCTCATATTTCTAGTTCTGGTTAATCCTTCTTCTACCTTAATCTTCTCACATAGTGCAGTTTTGTGCCCGCTCAAAATCCAGGTCCTTCTTATTCCAGTTTATCAAGGTCACTGTTAAAGTGTGAAACACGTACCTTTGCAGCAGGTGTAGCTGAGTCATAAGAAAGTACAACAGGACTCCACATATCCTTGTTTGTTTTGGATACAATGCTTTTACTAATAGAACTAATTCTGGGTTAGTTTTGGGGCAGTCCTATTAGGCTGCTGATTTACAGTAAACATTACAACTTTTTTTAACCTGTGCCATTGTAGACTACATTTTTCCTATCCAAGTGCTTAAGAATTTGGTATTTTGGACTAAAATCCAAAAATTTCACTTATCTCTATTGTGATACAGTGATTTAAAATAAATATCTACTTCATCTTTTGTTCATAGCTCACAGCTCCCAAAACCCTTGGAATATCATAAGCAGAGCATCTTTTGTTTTAATATTTGGTCTTTTTGTCTTCAGTTCCTGAAATAAATGTGAAATGGGTATCTTGTTATTCTTAACAAGTCCCTTCCAACCACACTGCTGTTTATGTTAATAAGGTGACTTTTGGAAAGCCCCAAAGAAAAGGGACTGGTTGCCGGGGAACCAAACTTGTGTTAGAGAGTTGGAAGTTTCAGTCCCATCCCCTACCACCATCACCCCCACCTCTCCACTTCCCTCCTGTCACCTCCAACTGGGAAAGAAACTGAAGATTGAACTCAATCGCTAATATCCAATGATTTTATCAATCATGCCGGGGTAATGAAGCCTCCATAAAAACTCAGAAAGGATAAGTTTGGAGAGCTTCCAGGGTTGGTGACCACAGTCACATTCAGGGAGAGGGTGCACCTCAACTACATGGCGACAGAAGCTCCTGCACTTGAGACCCTTCTAGACCTCGCACTTCATCTGGCTGTTAATTCATGTCCTTTTCTATATCATTTATAATGAACTAATAAATGTGAAGTGTTTCCCTATTTTTGTGAGCCATCCTGGGACATGGGACTGCCATCTGAAGTGGGGTCAGTCTTGTGGGACTGGGTCCCTAAGCTGGTTGATGTGGCACTAACTCCAGGTAGATGGTGTTAGCATTGAAATGAATCAAAGGACACCCAGATGGTGTCACAGAGAATTGCCCGGTGGGTGGAAAACTCACACATCTGGTGTCAGAAGTGAATGTGGGAGTACAGGGCGTGTTTTCCTCATAAATCTATTAAATTTCACATTTGCTATTAGATCACTCTAAACTCAAAGGGTTGTTTTTAATCCATACTATTTTACCTAATTTAATTTATATTTTCAGTTTGAAATCAATTTGATCCAAAATGCTGTCAACATTCTCATGCAAATCACGGAAGAAAACACTGAATAAGACAAGGCTAGCATGACTTCTCTTACAGACTAATAGCTACAGATTTAACAGAACTCTGGTAAGGCTATTCAACCCCACACACTGCAATCCACCCCAGGTTTACCCAACTTGCCAACATGAGAGGCTGTCAAGTGCTTGACAAAACTCGGAAGAAACCCTCACATGCTGCATTCATATGAACTGCACTGAGCATTCAAGGGCCCTGTCTGTGGGGAACAGTGAAGGCTGGCATCATGCAGCAGGAGCCCAGGGGAGCTGAACAGGAGATAGATAACTGCAAGCCTCAGCTGAATGGGACTGTAACTACTGCAGAAGACACATGCATCAGTTAGACAGCCTGGGAACAGAACAAGCTATGCCTGCAGCATCTCCCTAAGTTTGCAAAAACGTCCTTGAGCTGTATCTAACCCACCCCTATAAAATAAACACGGAGACCATGTTCAGGGCTCATTCTCTCTCCATCAGAGGACAACGCCCCACCTGGTCCCCGCTTTTCCCTAAACTGTCTGTGCTTTCTTCATCTCCTGCCAACCCCACTCAGGTACCCAGACTCGGTGCTGGTTGTAGCACCTGTGGATCAGTACTTGTATGTGCTTCACTTCTGGGTAAGTTTTTGGTACTATTTCTCTAAATATTTCCACACCTATACCTTCTTGTTATGAATCCCTAATAAGTATGTATTAGAACTCCTGGAATAATACCTCTAATTTTCCTTTCTCTCCAATTTCCATTTTATTATTCTTTTTGTCCTCAGAGTTTCCCTCAACCATCAATTTTAATCTAATCTGTTGAAGATTATTCCCCCCACTTGCCATCCTATTTTAAATTTCTTTTTGTTCTTTGATTACTTCTTTGCATAACATCTGTTCTTATTCATCTATGAAATATTTTCCTCTTATCTGATGATAACAATTATAGGTTTGTTTCTTTTTAAAGTTTCCTTCTTCTTCCTGCATCATCTGCTTCCTTCAAGTCCCTTTTTTGTCCACTTTGGTCAATCTCTGGTTTTTTATGCCTGGCAACCCTTGTTTTTCTGTGTAAAGCATGAGTTAGGAAGCTTTGTGTGTGTCAACTGCAGTTACAGGATTGTCAATTGTCTGATGCATTGAAGATGTTCAGGCAAGGACTTGGATATTGCACTAGAAGACTCCTCAAAATGTCAGTATCTACAGGTTTTTTCTTTTTCTTCTAATGTACTGCTTGAGAGTAGGATGATGCTATGGACTGGATGTTTGTGATCCCTCCCCGAAATTCACATTGAAACCCTAATCGCCAGTGTGATGGTATTTGGAAGTAGGGACTTTGGGAGGTCATCAGGTCAGGAGGCTAGAGCCCTCACGAAGGCTGTCTGCTGTTCACTCTCTGCTGTGTGGGGATACAGCAAGGTGGCTTCCACTCGCAAACCAGGAAAAGGATCCTCACCAGGAACCTACCTGGTTGGCGTACTGATCTTCAATTTTCCAGCCTTCAGTACTGTGAGAAATAAATTTCTGATGTTTAAGCCACCTAGTCTATGGTACTTTTGTTATAGTTGTCGTCCAAACTGACTAAGGCAGATGGTATGTAATGGTTCTGGAAGCCACCTGGGAGAGAGGCTAGAAGTCTTCCCATTTAGTATGTTTCGTTTCAGTAGATCACTTTACCTGCCCCTGCCCCAGCTGGGCCTGTTTGATTCCATCTCTTTAAGGAGTCTCTACTCTCCTGCCAGGCAACGAGAGGGCAGCTGCTGCTTAGAAAAATGTGCAGAGATCTTCCTGTTTTCTGCTCTATTCCACAGCCCTGTCTTCAGAGTGCAGTGGTACCTTACAAAGGGTCTACAGCAACAACTGGCTTGCCTCTTATTGGCTTCCCCCACTAAAGGATAAGACTTTAGTGTTCTCTCTCTAAAGTCGCTGCCCTCATCCTACTTTCAGGGATTCAAAATATTGGCGACTCATGCCTGCCATTGCTTCCTCTTCTATTTGTCTTTGTGGATTCATGACCATTTTATTTCTTATTACTATTTAAGTGGGGTTTTAGGAGACAGCGTATATTCAATCCATCATGTTTAACTAGAAGTCATGTAGCATTTTAATAGATTCTTGGCTCTTAAAAGTAGATAACATAACTAAGGAGTTAAAAGTAAGCACTGCAACATACTGTATTATATTTATTTATATACCAGAGTTTCACTTTAGCATCTCCCCAACAATGTCAGCATTGAACCTCCATTACAGAAATGCCACAGCGTGTTGCAAAAAGCCCCTGCAAGGGCCAATCACAAGGCTATGCACTGAAATTCACAAGCAATGAGAAGACAAGCTGTGTAGTTGCACAGCAGTACACTCTTAGATGGCTATTGTGACAATCCTCCCATCAAGTTTCGAAGTAATTAAATCCCAGTACATTTATTTACATCCACAAACCATAATGTTCATCAATTGCTATTTTTCAATCACTTACCCTTCCCCATGAACTAAAATCTGAGTTTAGAATATCGTATTACCTTTTTATGGTATGTTTCTAAGACATCTGCAATATTTTCTTTTGAAGGAGATTTCAGGGCTAACAAATCTTCTTCTAACATGCCCAACTAAAGGTAAAAAAAAAAAAAAAAAAAAAAAAAGGTGGGGACAGATTTGAAACACCATAGTAACACAAAAACAATTTTTTAGAAATCTTATATTCTTTTTATTTTTTTATATTCTTTTTTATGATGCTCACTCTCTTCAGCTGAGTCAAAGAAGGACATGTTCACTGAAGATGTGCACACACAGTCCCACACAGCAGATATTGCCTTGCAAGAAATGAATAAAGGTGGGAAAATGAAAGAGGACGAGTAGAGACATTCGCCTGTTTCCCTCTGGTTATCAAGCACTTGAAGTGTGGTAATGCAACCAAAGATCTGAATTATAATGATTTTACCTGAAATTACCATGTGTGCCTAATGACTGCTATAAGCACACAACTCTATATCACAGCCACACTTAAATCTCCATTTATATCCCTCACATACCTATCCTATGCTCAGCCAAGTGGGGCTTTTTACTGCTCCAAAACATAGCTAGTGCTTTCCTGCCCCTGTGTGCTTGCTCATTAAATGTTTCCCCTATCCAGAATGCCTTTTCCTGACCATATGCATTTTAAAGCCCAGCTGAACTGCAACTCTTTGAGAAAACATCCAGTCCTTCAAGTAAGCCCTTCTTTCTTTCAATAACTACTGAGTACTTGCTCTGTACTGTCTTTACACTTGTCATATTTTACTCTGTCCTATGAGACAGACAGTTATTTGCATTTTATTCCCACCTCTGTCCAGCCCCATCCCCAGCGTGTATTGTGTATTACTCATTTCTGTTATCCTCCATAGACCCTGTGAATGGCAATCTACTCACTGCAGATATTACAACTGGGCAAGCTAACAAAGAAGGAAAAGGCTGCCAATCAGCTTTCTCTGCCATCCTTAACTAAATTCCACTATAATAAAGAGTGTCTCCTTGGAGTAGATAATGGAGTGCCCATGTTTGTTTCCTGTTATAGTTCAAGAGAAGAGTGAGATAGTCACCTGCTCAATGTGACTGAGAATGCCAAACATGGAGCAAGATCTGAAACTTCAAACAAATGTGATGGAAGGCACTCACAGCAGTGCATAGGGGACAATCTTCAACTTTGTCTACTTCATTCTTCTAGCATTCCTTCTGCTATGCCAAAACACCCCTCCCTCAGGAGCAGATATTCATTTGGAGATCTATATGCTTCCTGGAAAGCTGAGTTCACCCACAGTTACAGAGATGGAGCACATTAGCTAGGATAAGCTAGTCAGTGTATTCCACCCACCCATGTGGTTCAAGGGTGATATAAACCAGTCCAATCAGAGTGAGTTAAGTCAGTTGAAGCAGAATAAATCCCAAACATCTTTCTGGGAATTCTGAGACAAAGTCACCTTGAATTGGGTTTTCTGTTATATTTAACACAAGTAGTTTCAACTACTGTGATAAAACTAGTGCCCTCATTTTGGAGATGGGAAAACTGCAGGGCTGAAGAGGTTAAATGCAATCTAGTATTTAAACCCAAGCTGGCTGACTACATATTCACCACTGTGCTAAGAAAATTGAAACACTGTTTTTTAAAAAAAGACAAAGTAACATTGTCCCTTGCAACAGATATCCTTTAGGAAAGTTTTTAAGACCATAGGTTACAAATGCATCAGGGAAACAAAAAACCAAAAGAAACTTTCAAAAATGTTTTTATGAAACAAAACCCTAGCCCTGGCTGGTGTGGCTCAGTGGACTAAGCGCCAGCTTACAAACCAAAAGGTTGCTGGTTCAATTCCCAGTCAGGGCACATGCCTGAGTTGTGGACCAGGTTCCCAGTTGGGATGCGTGAAAGGCAACTGATTGATGTTTCTCTCACACATTGATGTTTCCCTCTCTTTCTACCTCCCTTTCCTTCTAAAAATAAATAAATAAAAAATCTTTAAAAAAGTAAAAGCCTATCTTTTATATATAACTCTAGATTTTATATATTATACTTCCTTAAAGTATATATTTTTTACAGAATGTAATTATTCATTAAAAAACATTCACTGATAGCACCAGACACAACAGCTCTGAATCTAATAAAATCACCTCCATTTTGTGTATGAAAAAAATGAAGCCCTGGCTGGTGGAGCTCAGTGGATTGAGCACCAGCCTGTGAACCAAAAGGTTGCTGGTTCAATTCCTAGTCAGGGCACATGCCTGGGTTGTGGGCCAGGCTCCCAGTAGCGGGTGTGCAAGAGGCAACCACACCTTGATGTTTCTTTCTCCCTCTCTTTCCTTCTATCTATAAAAATAAATTAAAAATTTTTTTAAATAAAAGAAAATGAAGACTGAAGAGCTTAAGAACCTTCCCTAAGCTCACAGAGTTTTAAGCAACAGATCCAGGATTCAGACTCATATCTACCAAAGGCCTATGATCTCAACCAGTCATACTGCCCCCCATGTAACAGGAGTTATTCCAACAATACCAAATGCAACCATCCAAGTAATTACCTTTTCGGAATCTACAAAGTGTGTAGCAATCCCTGCTGCGTACACATCTCTTCCTTTCAGCCTGAATCCTGTTAATGCAAGTAAGTAACCAAGTTTTCCTTGAAGTCTTGGCAAAAAATAACCTCCACCAACATCAGGGAATAGTCCTGTAATTAAATAACAAAAAGAGATAGCAATGATTCAAATGAAGGATATGAACATAACTTCCGTTACTTTAGATCAGATTGGCATCAAATGATACCTATATATGAGGAAACTACATGAGGCTAGGGCAAGAACCATAAACAGGATTACAAACAAGAGTACCAGGAGCCCACGTAAAGCTGGGAATAGTCCCTGTTCCTACTAGTCAGATTAGAAAAACTCGTGATTCATGGAGCAGAGTAGAATACAAAACGGAAAATAATTTGCACTAGCCTGATTCTCACACAAGATTCTATCAATTTCTTCAATAATACAATCTGAAATGTATCAAAATAAGATGATTTAAAAGTAATTATGAAAAATGTTGGTGCTTTTTTTATACCTATTGCAGTTTCTGGCATTGCAAAAAGAGACTTTTCAGTAGCCACTCGGAAGTGCCCATGAATCGAGACTCCAACTCCCTAGGGAAATGAGACAAAAAATGTTTTAAAATACTATGAAAAATAAAAACAAACTCACACACTCACAACATTATGAACCAAGTAAATTATATTCCACAGGAATTTCTTTCAGGAGATAGTCTGAAGAGAAACCCTAAGCCACACAATTTCAGAAAATCTTACTAGGCAAAAGAAATATGTGGGTATCCCTGGTACCTGGAATAGATCTGCTTTAGCTAAGATGTTTTCACTCAGTATTTCTGTGTTATGCTTCATGTCCTCTTCCCCAGGTCCCTCTCACTTCAAACCAGATGCAGCATTAGAGAATACTGACTTCTCAGAACTACTGACTGTTGTTAGTGGGACCAATCTTCAAAAAAAACACAACCAAACTATCCTGGAAAATTCCAGTAGCTTTAAGTAGAATACTAACACATTTGTTCATATATTTTATCATATACAATTAGCAACATCATTTTTTTCAGATACAATGGGGCCAACTATATAACTTTTTTAAAATGGTTACTAAAACACAAGTTTCAGAAATAAAACGAATGGCTGAAAATTGTCTGTCTCTGATTTGTTGAATGTCACTGACAAGAACAAACTTAGTGATCATCTCTGAATAAAAACATATTTGAATGGACATATTTGAATAAACAGACATTTGAATAAAATAAGGTATGCAAATAACAAAGTATCCAAATTTATGTCACATTATAACATACATTTCCTATGATCTTTTCACACTGTTCAGAACTTCTATTAGATTCAGTTCTCACCCTTAACCCTTTCTACCCAGTCACACAGTTAAATTAGTTAAAACATAAAATATTTGAAACAATGTCAGCTTTAAGAGTTCTGTAAGAGTGAGCTCAATAGAAAGGGAAATAAAGGGTTATCAGGTCTTCAAGTTCCTCTCAAATGGTTTAGGAAAAAAGTATTCATACATAGATAGATGTGGGAGAGAGGAAGAGAGCAAAAACAAACATGGAAAATGAGAATAAGGAACACGGATGAAAGATATACAGGAGAGTTTTTTTACACTATTCTTGCAACTTTTCTGAAAGTTTGAAATTGTTTCACAATAAAGTCTTTTAAAATTAAAAATAAATGTCCCACAGTGAATAGAGCCCACAACCACAGTTAAGAAAACAAACTCGGAAAGGTATTCAATGGGGTGATGTGATGAATGCTGACACAGAGCCATGGATTTAAATTCGAGTCAGAGAGAATGTGTAAGCTCCTGCCCAGAATGAACACTGCATCAGCATCAGAGAGTCTGTAAGAGACTTTCCTCACCCTCATTTACAGTCATAAATCATGCATTATTTTACTGAGCTATAAAATACCACAAGTTTCATAATGTATCTCTGGAATGCTAGCAGTCTAGTCAGCAGGCTCCACAGTAAAAACAAGTAACTTTACTACGCATCACACATTAATGTTAACAAGCTAATACTGCACACAATAATATTAATATAAATATATTAATATATAAGCACATTATATATTATATAAATATATAAATATTAATGTATTTGCATAGACTAATATACAGAGATCAGCAGGAAACACATTTTTTATCCCACATTAAATGCCTCTACCAAGGTCTGTCCAGAAAAAGGCCAGCCATTATTTATATAACGAGAACAATTTGTGTGACGTTGATGTAACCTGGTAGCCAAGGAGAGTGGACTGGAATGCACATGTTTAAACAATGATGACTTCACTGTACACTACTCAGTGGGGGCGGTAGACACTGCTGAGTGAGCATGTGTACACTGTGGCCATCACATTCTAAATGAGCAAGTGGAGCAACAAATCTGCATCAAATTTTGCCTTAGGCTTCAACATTCCTCCACAGAAAGTATTCAGATGATTCCAAAGGCTTTCAGGGATGATGCAATAAGTGCAGTGCAAATAAAAGTCTGGCACAAAAGATTCAAAGATGGTCAAGAATCTGTTGAAAGCAATCCACATTCTGGAAGGCCAACAAGCAGAACACCTGAGAATGCTGAACGTGTACAGGCTGCAACCAACAAAGATGGGCGACTAATAGTGCGAGAACTAGAAGCTGATCTGGGGCTTCCAAAAATACTGTGTCCAAGATTTTGACACAGGATCTTGACATGAAAGGTGCTGTGGAAAAATTCGTTCCATGGCTTCTGCTACCAGAGCAGAAGGAACATCGTGCTACAGTTGCTCATGACCTGATTTAAACTGCTACCAGTGAACCACATTTCCACAAGGTCATAATTGGAGATGAATCATGGGTCTACAGCTATGATCTGGAAACAAAGGCCCAGTTGTCCCAATCATCCCAATGGAAGTTGCCTGGTTCTCCATGCCTGAAAGAAGATGGCCTGGCAATGTCGCAGCAAGATCAAGACCATGTTAACTGTGTGTTTTGATTAGGAAGGTGTTGTCCATCATGAGAACGTTCCTCCAAGCCAAACAATTAGTAAGGAGTACTACTTCAATGTTCTTCATCATTTGAGAGATGCAATATGACAAAAATGGTTGGTCACAGCTATGGACAACTGGTGACTGGCAGCTTCATCATGACAACGTACCTGCTCATGCATTGTATCTTATGCAGAATTTTTGGCAGAACATCAAATCACCCAGGTGACAACCTCCCCACAGCCCAGATTTGGTGCCCTGCAACTTCTGGCCCTTCCCAAAACTAAAATAACCTTTGAAAGCGAAGAATTTCGGTCCCTCAGTGAGATTCAGGAAAATACAATGGGGCAACTGATGGTGATTCCAACAAAGGATTTTGCAGATGTTTTTCACAGTGGAAGAGACACTGGGAGAACTGTGTGAGGTGCCAAGGTAACTACTTTGAAGGAACTGGAGTATCATTATCCTATGCATAATGTTTCTTGTATCTTCTTCAATAAATGTCTCTTTTTCATATTACATGGATACTTTCTGGGCAGACCTCATGATTCACATTATTTTTGGACAAAAATTATATTCAACAGAAACAAGTAATTGAGGCAGAAATATTTATATATAACTGTCTATCATTCTTGAAGGTATCATTTTACTTTAAACAAAAGAACCAGGAAGATATTTGAAAGTTCTAAAGGGAGTAAATCTTAATTTTCATTATAAGGAAAAAAATTGTTAACTATGTGTGGTGATAGATGTTAACTAAGCTTACTGTGGTAATCATTCCACCACATACACATATATCAAATCATTATGTTGTATACTTGAAACTAATACAATGTTTTATGTTAATTATATCTCACTGTTTAAAAAGCAAGGGAGTAAAAATCTGAATTTCACTGTCCAATCTAGAAACCTGGAAATAATCCTCACCTCCTTCTCCCCTTTCTCCCTCATATTCAATCCATCATCAAATCCCACCAAGTCTACTCCTAAATATCTCCCTTAAATCTATCTAGTTTCCTGCCCCTTCATTATATCCAACCCGACATGGTGCAGATGGAATAGAGGCAGGGTAAGGATGGCACAAGGGAGAGTAGGGGTCCTGCCACTTCACCAAGAACCTAGGGTGCTTTTACAGTTAAAAACAAAATGAACCAGAATCCTGACCAACCTGTCCACAGGAAATGGCCAAGGAAAAAGGAAAAGAACTTCTATAGATCTGATCTTTAAAGTGAATCTATAAGTCATAAAGTTGCCAAGACTACCCATTACCGTAGAAAGTCAAAGTTCTATTTCCCAGAATTCAGTACCTTATAAGAGCAATTATCAACTGGTGTGCCACAAGAATTTTTAAAACATGCAATACTTCACTATTTAGTCAGGGGCACTGACCTCTTTTTGCTTAGATTGTCAAATAAAAAAATGACAAGAGCTAACACAACAATAGCCACCCAATGTGAACAAGTCAAAATTATACCTATTTTTAAGTCAAAATAATATGTTTTCTGTGTGCCATAGATTTTTAGTCATCAGTTTATGTGTACAAGAGATGAATAAGGCTGAAAATCGCTGCCTTATAATGAAGGCGGGGGCTGGAGGGTGGCAGCAGGCAATGAAGCCAGTTTCCTGTTAAGGAAATAGAAGCACTTCCCAATTCTGTATTTAGATATCCCCGGGCTAAAAATCAGCGGGGAAAGAGTAGAGGAAAATGAAGAGTAAAGGGCTCTATCTAATAAGAAAGAGCAGGGTGAGATGGAGTTGAACAGCACAGAAACATCTGTTAAAGATAATACATTGCATTTTGAAAAATATAACATGTTGCTTACTACGAAAAAGATCCACTGTGAAAATAAATGACCCAAAAATTTACTATGAGAAATCCTGTAACTAAAAGCAATCCTAACTCTCCCCTGATATGGCAGAAGGAAATCTAATTAGAGAGAATCCAATGGAAGAAATGGAGACCTATCCCTCTCTATCAAGAAAAAGAAGACATCCATCCACAGCTGGAGAAAGTTCAACAGTGAACACATAAAAATGAATGGGTATAACCACATTCTCCATACACTCAGAAATCTAAGGGAAATTTCCTCTGTATTCCTCTTTTCACAGTTCCTGTTCTGTTACTAATATTTCAGTCCTAAAGGAGACTATTTTTCATATCCTCCTTTGTCTGACGCTTCTTCCTCTTGTCGAAGAAATAATAAATAGAGCCACTTTAAAATGGAGCTGGAGCTGCCATGCCAGAGGAACTGCCTTGCACCTCTTAAGCCTCAAACTTTTGGAACATTAAAACCGCAAAATAACTTTGGATTGGCCTAAAGCAAAATTGTGTTTGCAAAGGTAACAAGAGAGCAGATACTACAACCACCAGATTGATGACTATAGGTTTGAAAAATTTTTTAATTGTTTAGAATTAGCATCACTGTGTTATGTTTTGGGCACCAACAGAAATGCCTTCCTTCTGCTGATGTAATTGTTCCCCTTCCCTTTCTCATAAATAACCATTACCTTCATTTCCTAATAAGAACATTATTTGGGCCTCTATCTGAATCAATGCTTCCTGAATAGCTATTCTTATTCTTTTTTTTAATCTCAAATAAATGCTTGTTGCCTCTCACTTTGAAAGGCCTTTTCATTCTGTGATTGCACTGCACCTTTCTTAAGTCTCCAACTGGTCACTTTTATCACTGCACATCCACTTCCAGTCTAGTTTCATCACACTTACAACTGGCAGCTTCCGCCCTAAACCTGCAAAGGATCATAGAGCTCACCTCATATGACATGTTCCGGTATCTGAAATCAGATCACCTTGATCTACACAACCAGGCTTAGCAACAATAATGTCTATCAACAGGCATGCACTCTACAAGAAAAGAAAATTATAGGCTAATGTTCCTGTTAAACAGATGAGAAAATCCTCAACAAATTATTAGCAAACCACATTCAACAACACATTAAAAACACAATACACCATGATCGAGCGGAACTTATTCCTGTGATGCCAGGATGATTCAAAATATGCAAATCATGGAAAACAGTATGGAATTTCCTCAAAAAACTAAAAATGGAACTGCCTTTTGACTCAGCAATTCCACTGCTAGGATTATATCCTAAGAACCCTGAAACACCAATCCAAAAAAACCTATCGACCCCAATGTTCATAGCAGCACAATTTACAATAGCCAAGTGCTGGAAGCA
>CM052541.1:33009403-33039543 GCA_028533065.1 Trachops cirrhosus | reverse complement strand
CATGGATGGAACTGGAGAGCATTATGCTAAGTAAAATAAGCCAGGTGGTGAAAGACAAATACCATATGATCTCACCTTTTAATAGGAACCTAATCAACAAAACGAACAAGCAAGCAAAATACAACCAAAGACAATGAAATTGAGAACAGGCTGACAGTGACCAGAGGGGAGAGCGGAGGGGATTACAAGGGAAAAGGGTAAAGGGTTTGCAGGAACAATTATAAAGGACACATGGACAATAACAAGGGGGGATGGAAACAGGAGAGGGAGGTGGGGAGGGCTGGGGTGGTGGGGAGGGGTGGGGGGGAAGGCAGAAAACTGTACTTGAACAATAAAAAAATTAAAGAAAATAAAAACAAAAAATATGAAATCAATATGATAATGCGACTGCATTAACAAAATGAAGAATAAAAGTCATACAATAATGTCAATAGATGCACAAAAAGCACTTGAGAAAATCCACTATCCTTTTAGGATAAAAACACTAAACAAATCTGTTACATAGCCATGGACCACATCTCTATGTTTCTGTCAATGACAGACCTCATCTACCACAGTGGTTCCATAGGAGGGGAGGAATGGGTGGGTGGGCTGGAATGGGAATAAAGGATAGAAACTGTACTGAATAAACTAAAATAAAAATTAAAAAAAAAATAAAAATAAAACAGAGCTGAAAATTTCCTGTTGTCTAGTGACGCTGTAGCACATTACTCATGTGTCTGTGGTGATGGGATAAACAAACCTACAGTTGCATGAAAATATAGCACGCACTACTAGGTACAGTACATAACACTCGATAAACGTGATAAATGACTTGATAAAAGTCAACACTTGATAAAACACTTAATAATTAACGCATTCTAATACAGCTCACATATTAATGATTAGAATAAAAGAGTCTACTTACCCCACCCATTGTAATTCCATGAATAAGTGCAACATATGGTTTCCGGCAAGAACCTAAAACAAACAGAGCTGTAACTAGTTACAATGTTTAATAATTCTTCTTTTTCTTCAAAAATTACAGATCACATGAACTCTTGAGTATTTTCCCAGGGAAATTTTTTAAAGGTCTTTCATTTATTTATTTTTAGAGAGAGGGGATTGGAGAGAAAAAGCAAGAGAGAGAAATATCAATGTGTGGTTGTGTCTCACATGGCCGCCACTGGGGACCTGGCCTACAACCCACACAAGTGTCCTGACTGGGAACGAACCAGCAACCCCGTGGTTCGCAGCCTGCACTAAATCCACTGATCTATACCAGCTAGGACATTCCAGGGAAATTTTTGGAAGAGATCTCAAGATAGACTAAATGTATGGCTTATAAAATGTTTTTAAAACATCAGTACATAAACAATCCTGATCATCTGTTCATTATCATTTAACAACTCAACACTTCCATGAAACAAATGAAAGCCTTGTTTAATTCAGCTGGTGAGAAATATAGTTAACTACCCTGTAAGCCACTGATGTTTATACACACAGCTAGCTGTTATTTTAAAGAACATAATTTGTTTTCTAAACATCTGAAGTAGTAGCTGGGTCCAAAAAGAAGTGTGGCCTAAAGGAAAAAGCATGGACTGGAAGTCAGAAGCCCGAGACTGTAATCTCAGCTTTGTCATTAACTAGCACTTCAACTATATTCAATAGACATACTGACACTAGGCATAAATATATTTGCATGTGTATATAAACACACACAAGTTACATGCATGTCATATTAAGTGCAGAGCATATACATAATATGTTTCCCCATGTATTACATGACAATATATGGCCTCAGAAGTCCCTTCCAGCTCAAGAATTCTATAAACTTTTACTCTGTTCCTTTCCCTCCTTACCCCCACTGAGAGAGGGAACTGCTCACAACATAACAAAAATGTAAAGAGCTGAGTTTCTGTTAGTTTGTCACCAAAATTACTTCCTTACCAAAGACAAATATGAAACTGCAGTTTTGATCCATCTAGCACTTCTATAAATATTTTCAATTTACTAAATAGGCTACCAAAGCACAAATCTAACTTCATATTCACAAGGACATCCACAGCCTTTAATTTTGAACTATAATTCCCTAGAAACTAGGGAAAGAAATTTCTTTTTCTTTAATTAAAAAACTTTATTGATTGACTTTTTAGAAAGAGAGAGAGAGAGAGTAAAACATCGATTTGTTGTTTCACTTATTTTATGCATGCCTTTATTGTTTCTTATATATTCCCTGACCAAGATCAAACCTACAACCTTGGTGTACTGGGAACAATACTCTAACCAACTAAGCCACCTGTCCAGGGTGGAAAAAATTTCTCTATTGATTATAGATACATATATTTCAGACATAAAATATCAGAATAATTGATGTAAGACATTAAGCCAGAATTTGTCAAGTTCCTTATTGACTTAACAGTCATTACAATGCACAGAAATATACTTATTTTTTGGACTATGAGACACATAACCCCCCCACAGGCCCCCAAATTTGGGAGGAAAATGCAGCAGCGACCTTGCTCCTGCCTCCTGTGATCACGCTCCACCGCCACCCCCCACCTCACAGTGAGCCAGGTAAGCTACATTCAGGGTATAAGCCGCACCCCCATTTCCCTCCTGAATTGGGGGGCGGGGAATGTGCATCTTATAGTCCAAAAAATACAGTACCTTGAAGGCTTTCTCTCTATACATTAACATTTTACCAAACTCTCTTTTCAGACTACTTAGAGCTCTGTTTTTCCCATCTCCTTTTGTTTAGTATAGTCTACACTGTCAAAAATAGTAACCTCTAGCTATAATTAGCTATTTTTATTTAATTACTTATGATTAAATAAAATTTAAACTTCAGTTTCTTGATCACACTTGCCTCCTGTCAAGTGCTCATTAGCCACATGTAGCTAGTGGATGTCTTATTTCACAGCACACACAAAATATTTTATCACTGCAGAAAGTCCTAATGGACAGAACTGGTACACATTTATAGAATGAAGAAAACATTTTAAGTAAATTTGATAAATACAATTTTAGACTTAGAGAAGTGAGAAATGTCCATTCAATTAGCCCACAAGCAAAAATGGGAAACAGCCTCTTTCTCCCACTCCTTCTTCAAAGACATAGAAATTCTAGAAAAAATAATGTATATCCAAATTCAAAGCAAAACAAGGGAAATCCCTACATGCCAGAAATAAATAAGAAACTCAAATCAATAGCTGAGTAGAAGCTATAGCCAAAGATTATCAGTGTATTTGATTTTTCAGCTGGGAATAATTTTTGGGCCACATATCTTATACAAGGAGCTACCCACAAAGCTTCATGTTAGAAAGAGCTATTCAATATGTAAAACAGGACTAGAAAAACTCAATTAAGTTCGTGCCAGGAGAAGAGAGAAAAGTCAGAGAAAGTAGATGCTCAAGAACTGAATAACAACCACCTCCACCAGTGCATCTGAACAAACAAAACAAAACATCCCTAACAAATCTGGAATCAAAGTAACACCCATGACCTAGTAAAAAGTGTCTACAAAAAGATTACATTAAAGAATGAAATTTTAAATGCTTTCACATAGATATCAAAAATAAGACAACACTACAATTATTGAACATTATAAAAGAAGTCCTAGTCAAAATACCACAATAAAAATCATAAATATAAAAATTGGAAAGATGAGAAAAAATTATGTGCAGGTGGTAGAACAGCCCAGGAGAAAAGCCAAATCTACAGAAATACTAGAATTAATAAATTTCAGCAGGGTTACTGAATATAAGAACAAAATATTAAAATCAAAAGCATTTCTATATGTCATACATAGTCAATTAGTAAATGTAACAGGAATATTACTTAAGTAACAAAAAAATAAGCTACTAAGAATAAAACCCTTTTTAAAAGGAAGATCTTCATGGAGAAAATTATAAAACATTATGAAAGGACATAAAAGTCAACCTGATGAAAATGTTCTAAAACTGATTTATGGTGATGGCTGCACAAGTTTACTAAAAATTATTGAATTTTACACTTAAAATGGTTGAATTTTATAGTATGTGAGTTATAATTCATAATTTAAGTCTTCTACATAAATAAGCAGAGACATACCACATTCATGGATGAGGAGACAATATAAGAAATGTTAATTTCCCAAAAATTAATCAAAAATTCATTATCATTCAATCAAAATCTCCATAGAATCTTTTGTGGAATCAGACAAAATAATTCTAAAATTCATATGGAAGCTCTAAAGTGCAAGAGCAACCAAGACAATTCTAAAAGAAAACAAGGGCAAATTGTCCTAGCGCATAGGGACATATATTAAAGCTGTATAATTTTGACCCTGTAGTTTCAACTAAAGTACAAACAGATCAATGAAAAAGCAGCCCAGACACAGACCTGGTCTTATTTAAGAACTTGATATATGACAGAGGCATTGTGGGGGTCTCTGCTCGCAGAGCCCTCTCGGCCGCCACGGATGAGAATAAGTCTACCAAGACATGATCTTCTTGGGGAGGAAAGGTGGCCAATCTCTCAAAGAAGAAGGGCCAAGAGCCTTTTCCTCAATGGGCTTTTATTGGGCTCAATTTGCACAGGAAGTTAGCTAAAGGGCTATAAAACTTTGGGAAACAAACTCATTTCATGCTCTGACCCTTATCAGAAAGGGTCATTGAGGGCATTCTTAGCAAAGCAGGTTTCACAGGATTTTATGCATTCTTTCTTAGGCCTTATTGCCCCGAGGAACCAGCCCTTTCCAGCACAGGGCTGCACTGCCCTTTGTCATAATTTCAGGCTTAAGTCAGGCAGGGGAAGTAAGGCAGCCAAGACATTAGGAGACTTCTTGCAGACAGAATGAGGACTCAGGCTATATCAAAGCTGGGGGACAAGGATCCATCACCCCCTTTTTCCATAGCCCCCAAGTGCTTCCCTGGGGGCCCCTTCATGACCATGCCTGTCTTAGGTTGTCCCTTGAGGAATCTTACTCATCGTTGGCTAACTGGTCATCTGCTTGGGGCCAAACAGGGTGAAGTAAAAGAGGGCAGAGGCGGTGGCCCTGCCAGGGAGATAAGCTTTGTCTCCTTAGTGGCTTATAGTCCCAAGGTCTCTCACTCAGTCTTAGCTATGGGGGGTTACAGCTTCTGAAACCAGGCAGGGCGGTTCCCAAGAAGGCATCATTAAAATTAGTGAGGAAGGGATATGCTTTTTAATAAAAGATATTGAAACATCTGGCTTTCTAGCTGCAATATAAAAGTTAGATGTCATGTGCAAAAATACTTCAAGTACATTAAAGACTTGCAGTATAAAGAAACAAAATAGTCAAACTATTAGAAGAAAATATGAGAGAACTTCAGTATTAAGTGTTTTTTTAATGCAAAAAGCAGAAATCGCCAAGGAAAAAAATGGGTACATTTCATCAAATGTTGATAAAAACTCATATATACCAAAAGGTAACTTAAAGAAACAGACTCAGAGAAATGGACTTATAGTAGGTGTATAATCTATAAAAGTGAAGAATCCAGAATACTTAAAGACCTACAAAGTCAGAAAGACAAAAAATCCAAAAGAAAGATGAATAAGGAATAAAACTGAAAATAAAATCAAAATGCTTAATTAATATAATGTTCCATCTAGCCACTGCTCAGTGAAATACAAATTAAAGGCACAATAAAATACTAAACATGCAAGTTTAACCACAAAAAAAAAAAATGAAAAGGAAGTCTTGGAGTTTAGTGAAGAGTTTGGAAACAAACTAAAGATGTATGAACTCTAAGATCCATTCATTCGGCTTCCATTATTTTCTAGAGAAATTTTTGCACATGGGCATAAACAGGGCATATCTAAAGATACAACAATCTGTACTGGTAAAAAATTTGAAATCTAATTATCCATTATCTCAGAATAAATGATGTGGGATATATTCATAATACTGAATACTAAAGAACAGATACATTCCGTGTTATTAAAAATTTAAGAAATGATATATACAGTAAGAGTATTTATATAAATTTCAAAAACAAAGTAATACTATTTTTGCTCATAAATATGTAGTAAAAATATAGAGTATGGTCTAACAGATAAACTACAAATTAATGACAATGGTTGCTTCTGAGGGATAATGGTTGTGGGGAGAGAAAGAAATGGCACTGAGGAAAGCAACAAGGTAAGCTCAACTATAATTTTAAAACTTGTAGAATTCATTTCTTTTATATAAATTATAAAACTTCAAGCAAAAATACTGATGTCTGTTCATTCTGTGCTGGTGGGTACACAGTATTTATTGTATTATGTCTTGCTATTTAACATTTGAAACACACTTAGTAAAACTACTGTTTCACTTCCAATCAAGTCTGGAACATCAACTATAAAGAAATTTTCATCCCAAAATTCTGCAAGTATTAGGAAATGGTACTTCATTTTACAGAGAAAACTGAAACCCACGTTTTTTTTCCCCCAAGAAAGCCAGCCACAGGATCAGAATCATGTTTTCATATTGACTACACGACAAACAGTTCATAAGGATAGCCTACTAATATTAATAATATTAAAGTATGAACTGTTTTGGAATAAGCAATCAGAATAGCCTAGTCAAATTTATTTATACCTGAAACATTATATAAAACATTAAATAAGAGTGTCTATTGATTGCATTTTTAATAACTCATACTGTGGCTGCTTTTCTTGATTCCATTTTCAAAGCTTTCAACAGAGCACACATACCAATGGCATTGTTTAGCATATATTCTTCTTTGAAGAAATTCTGAGTTATCTCCTGGTTTCCCTTGACAATTTCTGAGATTGTTAGCAAAAAGAAAAAAAAGAAGGATTACAAATTTTTTAAAAAAATGTTTTCCATTCAATTATAGTCAAATAAATAAATTTAAAATATTGTAATACTCAGTACCCAGAGAAACTCTAGAATGATCTGTTAATGTCTTTAAGTTGTCCATGCCACAGATATATTATAATTAGCCCCAGATTCACAGTCCAATGTCAAAACTTCAAAGCAAAAATTCTTAAGAACTTCTTACAAGTTGTTACACTTAAATTATAAGTTATATATTGCTACAAAATGCATTTTCTTTTAACTGTTTTCTGTAGCACCTGAATAAACATTTGCTGGATATACATTTTCTCTGGTAATATATCTTAATACAAAGTATACATACACAGAGAAATATATGTAGTCCATGTAGTTAAATATTTGTCACATTCCTTTCACCATGACACATTTACTGAGCATCTACTAAGCATCATGCTCTGTTTTACATGCTGTGGATAACAAGGTAGCAATATAAAATGGCTGCCTTAAAGTTCAGACTAATGAGAAAGAAGATTACTAAAATACAGTCTTAGTGCTATCCTCACTATAAGCCTGGGTGCTGGGGAAATGGGCACAGGAGAAGTTAATTAAAAGAAGTCTTCCCAAGCAACTCGCAGCCCCAGCATTGTGATTAGTGACGATGAACCAGATTATGACCTAAATTTATTTTGTATACCTAATCATTACGCTACGGATTTGGAAACGGTGTTTATTCCTCATGGACTGATTACACACAGGACCAAACGGCCTGCCCAGTGTGTGATGAAGGAGATGGGAGACCATCACACTGTAGCCCTCTGCTGCTCAAGGTGGGGCTGTAAATTCTTTGCTAATCTACTGGATTACATTTAGTTATCACTAAACAGAAATAGTGATAGATCCATTCCTATGACTGTAGATTTTATCAGACTGGAGAGCTACTGTAATGACTAATCACCAGGGCACACAAAAGTAAATGGTGAAGATGATCTCTCAACTTTAACTAGAAAGAATGTCTTGACTGTTCAAGGTATAATTGACACTGGCAACACAATGCAAACTTTGCTTTCCTTGGTCAAGCAGCATAATCCGAAGATGGTCAAGATCGCAAGCTTGTTGGTAAAAAGGACCCCACGAAGTGTTGGATACAGACCAAGCTTTGTTGGATTTGAAATTCCAAACAAGTTTATTATAGGACATGCCCTTGACTATAATGAATACTTCAGGGATCTGAATCATATTTATGTTATTAGTGGAAATGGAAAAGCACAATACAAAGCCTAAAATGAGAGTTTAAGTTGAATTTGGAAACATCTGGAATCCTACTGAAATCGCCAGCTATCAAATGTTCTAGTTCTGTGGCCAATTGCTTAGTAGAGCTTACTGCATGTATCTTCTCAGAATTTTATCTGTTTTGTATTTTAGGAAAGTACAGAGTGATTGAATATTGTTAATTATACCACTGTGTGTTTAAGAAAAGTAAAAAACAGGTTGGTATCAATGACAGCATCTAAGAGATATTGTTTTATCAGATAAAGCATATGTCCTGGAATTATTTTAGTAGTGTTTCAGTATTAACTGTACTTTTCCACTTGTTCAGATTTTCAGTGACTCTTTGTCAACAGTGCCTTTTAAATACAAATCAATTAATTCCAAAAAAACTTTAAAAAAAGAAGTCTTCCCAGAAGACATAGCCTGAGTCAAATTTGAACAATAGATAGATATTTCCTAGAAAAGGATGGAGGCAAAGATTTGAGTAAAGAAAGGACTACCTACACAGGCACATAGGCAAGAAGGACTAAAATCAAGGAGGAGAATGGTAAAAGGTGAGGCTAGGGAGGTATAATAACATAAAGGAAATATCTTCTCAAAAATGTTGCTACTGCATACTACTTACTGTCTGGCTTAATAAAAAGGTGTTCAGTAAATATCTGAACTAGAAATACTATCACATTTCATTTCTATTGCAATTGCCTATTACTGAAAGTTCACATGTACTGTATTCTTACTGCAGTCAACATCAACACCACTATCAGACCATTCTCTTCCCTATACATATTACAAGCTCGTATGCCTTTTCCTATCTTTTAGCAGTAAGAGAATTATCTATTAAAATACAAATTAAATGTATAATATATACATGTTTCTTCTTTTATAAGAGTTATGCAAAAATTGTTGACTATTTATAGAGTTTTAGACTAACTCTAGGACTCTGATATTACCTCCCTTTAAAATGTCCCAAATGTTGACTTCTTTTCCTGATTTTTAAAAGAAAGATTTAACATCTTTTTCATTCTGAAGCTCTCCCTGACATATGCCCCTCCTTCAACAAAACCCTCTCATTGTCTTTTATGCAGCCCTCATCACTACTTCCCAATTCTAAAAAGAAAGGAATATAAATTGTATTGTATGTTGAAACTCTTTTACCTAAAAAATCTTCTTAAATTTCCTCCTAATCTTATTCTAATCAATTGTTTCCATATAAAGTAAAATTAAATGATGTTCATAATATCATTTAAAATTTTTTTCTGAGTGTCCACTTATCATCTTGAACTATGATCTTTAAAGAAACTAAATTTCCTGAAATTAAAGTCCACTGCTTTATTTCATGTAAACTAGAATAATTCTAGAATTTGTGACTATATTTCCAAACATCAAAATGAAGTTAGGCCTTTCTCCTAAAATAGCTCACAGTCAGAAGAAGCTAAAATCAATACCTAAGGCTCTGCCCATCCTTAAATTGGCAAGATCATAAGCTCAGCTCCAAAGGAAAAGTTAATTCCAGGCTGAAAAACAACATTTTAAAAATATTCATTTTGTGGGCAAATAAATTTCAAAAGCAATTCAGTTAACAAATCAATCTAAGCTATCAAAAATTTTAAACTATAGTTTTAAGACTAATTTTTTCTTTCAATTTAACAAGATATTTGAAATTATGTCCTGAATCAATCTTATTTCTTCCTATTCCAAATGTAATGCTTTACAAAAACTTGTAAATTTAGTAACTAGATCAACCCAAACATGACTGTCTTAACACAATACAAAACACAAATATACAAAATAAAAATACAAGGAAAAACCATCCTTGGACCCTATCAACTCCATGAGAAACAAAATACAAAACATAAAAGCAGTTTTTAGTATATATAAAATATTGACACCAGTTATGATAACAATAAGTACATGACGTTGGTCCTGAGAACAAACATTTCATCTCTTCTGTCTTTAATATTTGAAAGTGTAAGACAGACTGACCTAAACAATTAGAAAGATAAGGAGAATTAATCTTATTTATATATATTTATTTAAACATATATATTAAAAATATATATGAAAACACTATCATTAAGTACATTCTGGCTTTAGAATCATGAACAGTGGGAAAGTACAGACAAAGTCATAGAAATAGTAAGAGCATATCATGCCTGGAGAGTGGCAAGTCATTCAACATGGACAGATTGTCAGATTATGTGACATACTGAACTGCTTAATATCTGCTATTCTAAAATAGAAAGTGGACTCACATACCATAACTGGACATTTTGTATGGGATGATTCAGGGAAAGAGACAAGAAATCTGAAGGGCATATGTATAGTATTATTTTATTTTAATCATTTTTTGTTTTCCAATTACAGTTGGCATACAATATTATATCCATTTCAGTTGTACACCTGTGATTAGACACTGTAGAACTTACTAAGTGATCATCCCGATAAACCTCGCACCCATCTGACATCTCACAAAGTTATTAGAATGTTACTGACTATAGTCCCTACGCTGCCCTTTACAGCCCCATGACGGTTCTGTTACTACCAATTTGTATGTCTTAATCCCTTCACCTTTTCCCCCATTCCCCCAATCCCCCTCCTGTCTGGCAACCATCAAAATGTTCTCTGTATCTATGAGTCTGATTTGTGCAGTTTTTCTTAATTCACTCTTTCCTATTTTTCTAATATAAACTACAAAAGGTAAGTCTTTAAATTTTTCCTTTTTCTAACTATACAAGAATATAACAAAACAAAAAATTCTAAAAAGTAACACAAACTATGAAGTACTACACAAATGCATTAATACTTTATCTGTTCTAATGAGGGGGAAAAAACATTGGGTGAGAGGAAAACAGTTTTTACCTATGATATCACCCCCAGCACAAAAAGCCTTTCCACCAGCTCCCTTTATAATGATCAGGAAAGTTCCAGGATCTTGTTCCCACTTCTGAAAAGAAGATGGCACAAGCATATTATGACTACACAACTCATTAAACAAATATCCACTTGCACAGCTACACATATATACATCTCTGTGTGAACAGACAGATATAGTATATGGATAGGCTACTTTTGCCCCTCCCTATATATATACCATATACACAAAGCATACCTTTATAACACATATCCAGAAGAATGAATCCTAACTTCATTTTCTTTCCTGACATAAATTGAAGGCTATTCCAATAAAGTTGCCAGATGGCTGTATTCTATAATCCAAATTTAATGATAGTATCTGAAATCTTCGCCATGACAACTTTTAGACCAAGGTAAAAGAAAAAATATGGGCTTAATAATAGTACATATTACATAAGCTTAGAAACCTGGTGAACAAATCAAACCAAAGATTGTTGACAAACAGAGCAACAACCTTTTTCTACTGTGGTAACATAGGGCTCTTTCCTATTTATTAAAAAATTTTAAGTTACAGTAACATAGACCAAATCCTGAAGTAATGTGGGGTTGGTAAGGACAGCTAATAATTAAGTAGGATGAAAGAATCAAGAGCCAATGTCAATTCTAAAGACTAGAACAATGGACCAATAAAAAATTAGTTAACTAGAGACAGAAATACTAACAAGGGCTCTATAAATTCTACATTTGAGAATAAAAATATAAATGCACAAGGAAGAGATGTCGCTGGACAGTTGTGGTTGTCCAAAAGGCTCATACATGCCCTAGCTGAGTAGCTCAGTTGGCAAGAGCGCCGTTCTGATATGCCAAGGTTGTGGGTTCGATCCTGTCAGAGCACATGCTAGCAGCAACTAACGAATGCATAAATAAGTAGAACAACAAATCGATGTGCCTGTCTGCCTGTCTCTGTCCCTCCCCCTCTCAAATCAATACAATTTTTAAAAAGTACAAAAGGTTAATGCAATACTGGACTACACTAGTAGAAATCTGGCATTCTAACATGGAAGTTTCTGCTTTCTTCCACTCTGGTCCAACTCTAATCTAGAACACCTGGTTTACTTCTCTGTATCACTTTTAAAGACATATGAGGTGTTCCAAACAGACACAGCAGAATGGGAGAGACTCATCAAATGAACAACTAAGAAATAGGTGACTAGGAGAGAACTAAATTTTGTGTAACATCTCTGTGGCTGACTGTATTAGGTATACTATTTTACTTCATCTTCACCATCCTATGATATATTATCATCCCTACTGCACAGCTGAGGAAAGACAGACACACAGTGACTGGCACTCCCAATCTACACAGTTAATAAATAGAAACCCAAGTTTTATACACAAGTAGTCCACTGCACCTGCAGTTCACATAGAAAAGCTTATGGCCTTCTCTAACAAAGGCTGGCCAAGGAGTTAAAAAACAGTTGTCTTCAAATCAAAAAGCTGTCATGTGGAAGCAGATTAGATTTATACATTCATACCCCAAGAGACAGAACCAGCATCACTGGTTAAAAGGTCAGAGAAATAAGGGGTGGCAGAACACCAGAAGAAACTTAGAGCCATGTAAAAGCAGAAGAGGCTGTCTCATGAGGAAATGAACTTTCACTAGGGGTCTTTGGGTTAACCACATAGGGAAAGGACTGAAGACTCAAGAATCAATGGGGCTTGGGAGCTGATCCCAGACAGTCCAATGGTTCTACAGGAGACAATGCCAGAAATGTACTATTAAGATATACATTTAAAGTAATCCATATAATTGTTTTAGGAAAATTACAAACCTTTAACTGTGGATAAATTTGCCGGATCATATTAAGATTCAATGCATTTAGGTTCTTTGGTCTGTTCAGTGTTATCACTCCTGCACAACCTTTTCTTTCCAATAGTACTTGTTCTGCATCTGTGTGGTTACACATTCTCTGTGTAAACATAAAACGTTAAAATTCATTAAGTTTTTGTCACAAGCCAACATCAAAACATATACATAAAATATACATCTTTCGCACAATGTTAATGATAGCTACTCAAATGGATAGCTAAGTACATTTGACAAAGATTTCTGAAGTTATTTAGATTCCAAAACAAACTCTACATACCTCTAAAATCTTTTAATTTTTTTTCTAAGTGAACTAAGTCAACCTGAACTATAAAACCTTAAATCTTCTAATTTATTACTGTATACCAAGCAATGTATTAGGTACTTAGAAAGTAAAAATGAATAGAGAGCAAATAATTAAGACTACAGTAGTTACCAACAACTTGGAAAAAAAAAAAAAGATGATACTTGAACTCAGCCTTCATGTATATCAAGAAAAACAAGGGTGAGAATCCTGGAGAATAATACATGCAAAAATATAGCAATGAATATTTGAAAATATTAAGATGTTAAACCTAAGCAGAATAAAGGCTGGTTAAAGAAATGAGTGATGGGTAAATAGGAAGTATAAGTAGTGTAAAGCCAGATTATAAAATGACAGACTTACATGTCACATAGCTGTGAAGAACTTACCTAGTACATTTACATAAGGGCCTCACACAAATCATCAGGTCTCACTGATCATGTAATACAGTACTAATATAATACCTGGAAGTAACATGTTTTAAACTACACAGCCATTTACCAGGTCTCTGCTATACACATACAGCTAACAGGGCTAATGGCACAACCTACTTAATACATTCCTTTAAGGACAATGCTTTAAACTTCACATGGGAACAACATACAATATAAAATTGAAAGTCAGCTTAAACTGGAAATTTTTAACTGGAGAATGCATTCTTATTAACAGAAACCTAATAAAACCTTAAAGTCCATATTTTGACAGCATTAAGCAGTATCTTTACACGATGTTTAAGTCCTCCTTTATAAAATCATGTTGTGTATTTAATGTTGGAGTGAATTTTATTAACATTAGTTACCAGAAAAAGTAATAATTTATATTCACTTAAAGGGGTTACCAGAAAGGCTATTAAACTACAAAAAATAATTGCATCTTTTCAAATTAAAACAAAACTATAACTATTTTAAGATATATATATTTTTAAGATTTTATTTATTTATATTTTAGAGAGGGGAAGGGAGAGAGAAAGTGTAGGAGAAAAACATCAATGTGTGGTTGCCTCTTGTGCCCCCTTCTGAGGATCCAGCCTGTAACCCAGGCATGTGGCCTAAATCGGGAATTGAACCGGCAACCCCTTGATTCGCAGGGTGGCACTCAGCCACTGAGCCACACCAGCCAGGCCTTAAGACATATTTTTAAACAAATTCACAAGTATCAAGAAGTTTGATATGCTCTGATATCTAGAGTATGAGGAAACAGATATACTGCAGGAGCATAAAGTACTACTACCACAGCCTAGGAAAAACAGCCTGACAACACATATTTTAAAAGATTTTATTTATTTATTTTTAGAAAGAAGGGAAAGGAAGGGAGATCAGTGTGAGAGAGAAAGATCAATTGGTTGCCTCTTGCATGCCCCCACAGGTCCAGGCATGTGTCCTGCCTGGAATTGAACTGGCAACCATTCCCTTTGCAGGATGACACCCAACCACTGAGCTGCACCAGTCAGGGCTGACAACACATTTTTTAAAGCATTATTTGAACTAAGTCAGATTTGTCAGCCAAAAAAAAAAGTTTCATGACTGTTTTAATTGAACAATTTAACATAAATTATCACCCAGTGCCAGAAGCAATCTTTTAAAACTCTATTACTTGGTTTCAGCTCAGAAATATTGAGAGTAGAAGATTCTCCTTCTGATTTTATAGCAAGGTGGCAGGGAGCTGAACAGACTACAAATTAATGACTTTTGGTGAACTCAATCAGAAAACTGTCACAGGGGCTAACAGGCCTCATAAAATCTGAAGAGAGGTGCCTTCAGAGAGACAAAGGACCAGAATATTTGAACACCTCAGGTAGAAGCCTTTAGTAAAGTTAAGTAGAATTTTTGATTGATTACTTGCTGGAGGCCAAGTGTGGACAAATGTGATAGTATGAAGTTCCTGGGAGTCACAGTCAGCAAGAGTTCTCAATCTGGCTGTCTTTTCCTCTGGAATCCAATCAGGCTTCCTCAGGGAAGACTGAAGAAAGCTCCCCTGCTAGTGCTGGGTGGGAGAGGGAAAAAACAGATACAGCTAAATCGTTCCCCCTCATTTTCCATCAAGAACAAAAGGCTAAATATGCAGGGAAGTGAGGGAGGCAATGGAGGCCTACAGGGGTGGCGTAGAGGGCCCAGATGGATGCATGCACATGCAGTGGGCTGTATTACAGGACAGTAATACTGAATTTGAGGAACCTGCCTGTTCACAGCAAGCTGTAAGCAAGCCTAAGCTCTGTCCCAGAGGGAAACTGACAAATGAATCTTAACTGAACTACACAGGTATGACATAACCTCACTGAAGTGATTGCAGTGGTAGTAGCAGTATAGCCGACCTAACAGTGATTTGATGGGAAACTGTAAGGATAAATACAAAATGAACTATACATCAGCAACATGCTCTAATTGGTAAATTTGTTTCTCATGGTGGTTAACAATTTTGAAACTGCTTTTCATGCATACTGGAATTCAACAATCAACAGTGAGAACCACTGTCAGGAGGACAGGTACAGATATGCAAGTAGGGATGGCTAAAATGAACCCTGCCTTGTGGTACTAAATTAAAGTCAGAGACATCAGTATGAACTCATGATTATACACACACACACAGAACAAATACAGAAACAATTATAGACATGTATGTACACATGGATTAGGATATAGTGTGTATGTGTGCCGCTATACATACATTACCCTAGCTCTGTTCCCCAAGAGAAAGTCATGACACCCCAGTAGCAAAGAACACTCCCAGAGCTTAGATCCTGATTTCTAAACACCATTCTCATATAAAGAAAACCAGGCCTCCTTGGAGAAATGGCTGATTCCATGGCTGGGATAGGGAAAACCTGAGAGAAGCACGAGCACATCTTCTAGTACCTTGTCTCCAAATTTCCCCTTTTTATAAAGACAACAGTTACATTGAATTACCCCAGTAATCCTTACTCCAGTATGACCTAATCTTAACTAATTAAATCTGCAATGAGCCCACATCCAACTTGGTGGAAGAAGCCATCTGTCACAGGCTTTGAGGTTCCCCACACTTCATTGCTGGGCATGCCATGAAACCAAGGGCCTGACCACTCTTTGTTTGGGTCACTTTTCGGGGTTGTATTTGCTCAAGCAACTGAGGAAAAGGTAAGGCCTGACTCTGGGACAGACAGTAGGCTTGCTTACAGCTTGCTATGAACAGGCAGGTTCCTCAAATTCAGTATTACTGTCCTGTAATACAGCCCACTGCATATGCAGGCATCCATCTGGGCCTTCTACGTCACCCCCATGGGACTTGGGGAGCATGGAGAGGCAATAAAAACATGATGCTCAATGCTGCTCATTGTGCCACTAATAGCAAAGTCCTTTGTCTCAAACTCAAGTGTTTCATGTCCTCTGCCAGCATGCATGAAATAGTAACAGGCTAACTATTAGCTTGTAACTGGGGTAAAATCGAACCCCAGACCCAAAGCTGTCCAGCTAGCCTAAAAGCCCTCTACTTGCCCCATTCCAATCACAGCCTTCTCCCTCCCTACAAAATCAATAACTGTCCTGATTTTTGTAATAAATGCAAAATGTGCATCCATAAACATAATCCGTCCATTTTTTAAAATTGGATATATCTTTCAAGTCTTCTAATCTATAAGTGCTCCCTCCATCACTTTGTTTTCCTTACACCTTGTTGAAAAAAAGCCAGGCCATATAATCTGTAAAATTTCCCAGTATGGATTTTGCCACATAAGATACATATTTATTCTTAACAGCTATGTATTCTTACATATCAATTTATCAGTCCCCTACTCATAATTTCCACTTTTTGCTATTACAATGATGCACAAATATCTTTAAACACAGATCTTCAAGTACTTAGGCCAAGCATTTTTGCAGGACGTTTACAGAGGGTCAGACTTTGAGTAAAGGATATTATAGGATCTTCTACTGTTAATGCCACTAGAATGATGTAAATGAATGAATGAACAAATTTGTTCCTACTTCTAAAACTCGTGTCCTAAAAACCTTCAAACTACTGGTTCCTTAATCGAAATCATGCATGCAAAAGTCAGAAGGGGAAAAATGGAAATCTCCACTATATGTGTCATTTATGTGCATTAGTTAATTCTACAAAAAAGTAAGTCTCTTTTCAGAAAACATCATGAACTTTTAACTAAAAGCTAGAAAAGGTTCCTATGAAGAAAATTTATCATATTAGGAAAGATTATAGAGACTAGAGTCAGAAATTAACTTCTCATACAATCCAAAGTGTGTGTGGGGTGGAGGGACAGAAGGGGTAAGGAGAACAGAGAAAGTAAAGAAGAAATGTTTCTAGCCCAGAGCCAGAAAGATTTAATGTGAAAAATTAAGACTTTGTTAAATCTTTATTATACATCCCCAAAAGACAAGAGGATCACAGCTTATTTATATTTTTGAATACTTTCTTAAGCAATTAGAAAAAAAGGTTTTTTAAATATATTTTATTGATTATATTAGTTGTCCCATTTTTACCCCCCTTTATTCTCCTCCGCCCTGCACCCACATTCCCCCACCTCAGTTCATGCCCATGGGTCGTACATATAAGTTCTTTGGCTTCTCCAATTCCCATACTAGTCTTAACCTCCCCGTCTATTTTGTAACTACCATTTATGCTTCTTATTTCCAGTACCTTTCCCCCCAATTCTCTACCCTCCCCCACCCCACTGATAACCCTCCATGTGAAGTGACCTCCATTTCTCTGGTTCTGTTCCTGTTCTAGTTGTTTGTTTAGTTTGTTTTTGTTTTTTCTGGTTCAGTTGTTGATAGTTGTGAGTTTGTTGTCATTTTACTGTTCATATTTTTTAACTTCTTTTTCTTAGATAAGTCCCTTAACATTTCACATAGTAAGGACTTGGTGATGATGAACTCCTTTAGCTTTACCTCGTCTGGGAAGCACTTTATCTGCCCTTCCATTGTAACTGATAGTTTTGCTGGATAGAGTAATCTTGGATGTAGGTCCTTGCCTTTTGCGACTTCAAATACTTTTTCCAGCCCTTTCTTGCCAGCAAGGTTTCTTTTAATAAATCAGCTGATAGTCTTATGGGAACTTATTTGTAGGTAACTATCTCCTTTCCTGTTACATAGTAAGGGGTGGAGCCTTAGGTATTCACCAGGGTGGGGCTACCCACCTGGCTGCACTCTGGCACTGTCTGTGGGGGAGGGGTCCGAGAGGGAACAGTGCCGCGGACTCTCAGCTGGCTTTCACTCACTTCCTCTGCTACCCACAAACAAATTGGATCCTTCTGGTGCTGATTCCCAGATGAGTGGGTTTGTGTATGTTCTAGAACTCTGTAGGTCTCTCCAACAAACTCTCCTGTGAAGCTGGGAATTTCTCCCGCCACTGCAACCCCCACACGTGTTTTCAGTCAGAGGTTTTGAGGCTTTATTTCCCCATGCTGGAACGCTGGGCTGGGTTGTGCAGTCTGTCTAGCTCCCCAGTTTCTCCTCCCGGTTTATCTGCATGCAAATGTGGGACCACCCAGTCCACCAGCCACAGCCTCGCCCAGTCTGCCATCCACCACCTCACTGGTGCAGTTCTTCCAGCCACTGCTTTACTGTGAGTCCTCTCCTCCCTGGCAGCCTCTCTCTGCCCCTCCTACGGGTCTGGATGAATGTTTCTTTAACTCCTTGGTTGTCACACTTCCATTCAGTTCAATTTTCTGGGAGTTTTGGTTGTTTTTTGTTTTTAAATTTGTTGCTGTCCTTCTTTTGGTTGTGCAAGGAGGCACAGTGTATCTACCTACACCTCCATCTTGGCCAAAAGTCCAGAAAAAACTCTTCTTTATTTTAACTTACCAGTTAAGGTTTCCATGGGCACTATGTTAAGCAGTTGAAAAACTTTTCACTTCATCCTCAAAACAACCGCATGAGTCAAGTACTGAGAGTTCCTTTCCAAGATATGGAAACTCAGTCCTGGAGAAGTTAGATTACGTTCCTAGAGTCACACAGCTTTGGGACAGGACTAGGATTCAAACTTCGTTTATTTCATTTCAAAGCCCATGCTCTAACCACTATATGCTTCCTAAACTGACTCTCCCAGTCATCTTCTTCAAACTATACACCGTATTTTGCCATGTACAATGTGCTCCTTTTTTTGGCCAAATTTTTTGAGGGAAAAATAAAGATGCACATTATACATGTGTATAATGACTACATACCATGGGTATAATAATCCCATGTATAATGCACATAAAAACATGAATGTGCATTATACACGGCAAATATGGTAATCCCACCCATTTTAACCCGCTACAAAAATCTTTTACAGTCCTGCAATGACTAGGTGACCCATCAATTCCATCCATTCAAAGGAGAAATGTGAAGGACACTTGCTAACATGTCTGAACACCAAATACACACAGCTCTGTGCTAAACTGAATGCATGAAGGCCGCCCAAATAAAACCCATGAGACATACACGACTTGAAATATCTGCTCTGCCAGAACATGGAACTACTCTGGTGAAATCCACAGCAGCATTTTCCAAAGTGTGCAAAAGGGATGTTTATTTCTGCTATGTGGAAGGAAAAAATGGCCCCTGGTCAAATAAGTTTGGGGAAAAACTTAAAACAATATAAACAAGTTTCACTTCTACAAGACTTTCCATCTTTGATATACAAATACACAATGTAAACTTTTAAAATACATCAAGCAGCAAATTTCTTACTTGATTAAAGAGGTTGTGTGTGTGCCACGTGTGTGTGTTTTCATACACTGTCTCTTGGGACTTATTTTGCAGACTACATTTTTAGAAAACACTTTATAGCCTTCATAAACATGCTGAGAAATGACCCTTTCCTTTGAGGAAAGTCCAGTGCCTAACACATAGCAGGTATCTCAAAAATGTTTAGTTAGTTTAATAAATAATTCATTATTGTACCAGTGCAGTTTTACTGTAACAATGGCCTAGGACAAGCTTCACACTGTGGATACCCAAGTCCCAATCTTTTTTTTTTTTTTAGAAGAATGAAATACGTTTTATTAAAAATAGTTTTGTCTTTCAACATCTAAGGGGTGAATTTTTTTTAATTTTTATTTTAGTTTATTCAGTACAGTTTCTATCCTTTATTCCCATTCCAGCCCACCCACCCATTCCTCCCCTCCTCCCTCCCCTTTCCAAGTCCCAATCTTAACTAAGCATACACCTTTCACTGTAAGTGACATCCACTGCCATTGAACAGGGTTGTGACTCAAAGACATGCCCAGGGAGGTATTCTACCATTAGCAGAACATGATTCTTTTGATACATGACACACTTTGCTGACATTCCTCTTTATCCAGTCTCATATCCTTCCCACTCCTAAGATTTTTATCTATTTCCAGCCAACACTGAAGAATGCCATTTAAATTATTGTAACACAAATATGACTCAAAGCACAATACAACCACAATTCTTAGCATCAAAAAACATTTAATAATGCTAATTACTCAAGCATCATTTGAATAATTTCAATCTGAGTCAGTAAGTCCTCCATATATCAATAGTTTACGGTCCCTCCAATCATCCTTAGCCGTGCCCTATTCTCTCACCTTTTGTGAGGATATCTATTTTCCATCTACAATTACTACCTCTAAGTAGCCGAATCAAATCTGCACCTGTATCTTTACTGCTCCAGAGGCCCAGGCCCTTATTTCCAAATGAATGCCTACTACACAGGATTTTCTTATCACAGGAGTTAACTATGATACATGGCACCCAAAACTCAACTTGTTAAAAACCAAATTTACCAAAAATCTCTCTCCAACAAATCTACCTCTCCTATCCTCTCCACTTCTCGTAACTGTCTACAGTACTGCCACCAGTGGCATATTTCCATCACTCTTCTCTTTATTGACTGTATTATTAGAAGGGTCCCAGATGGACTGCTTGGGATACAGACTCTCTGCCTTTAAAGCACGGGTAAAAGCCAACAATGGGACCTCCAACCATTCAGCCCTCAATCTTCATAAACCCATGAGCACTTAGACTTAACTGAGAAACACTCTGCCAGAGGCTGTAGAGTGAAGTAGGTTGTCTATAGAGCCAGATCACCTGGATTCAAATTTCACCTCCTATTTTTCAGCTGTGTGACATTAGGGCATATTACTTAGCCTCTCTGTCCCTCCTCCACGTCTAATCCACTAAATAGGAATACGGCCATAATCCCTTAATCAAAAACCCTTAATCCCAGATGTATTTCAGAATTCAGAAAATCTTCTAAATTTTGGAAAGGTAACAAAGTACATATTACCTACTATATGAGATATCCCAAGATGAGTCTGAGTCTGTACACTGTAATCAAACACTTCTGCACCAAGCCATATATATTTACACTAGTTAGGATAAAAACAAAAATAGCCTCAAGTCATATTTTGTCACCAAATGCAATTACCACAAACTTCTGGTTCTGAGGTTTCAGAATTGCAGATAGAATCAACTGAGCTAATACATATCCATATCAAGTACTTAGCATAGCACCTGGCATACAGTAAGTACTACATCAGAGTAACTTGTCATTTTTATATGCAAGGTTTTTATATTTCAGGCTCTATAAAGGCACCTTAGGCTGTTCAGGCTGCTATATCAAAAATACCATAGACTGGGTGGCTTACAGAACAAAACACTTATGTCTCACAGTTCTAAAGGCTGGGAAGTCCAAGATAAAGGCATCTGTGTATTTGGTGTCTGCTGATGTATCATTTCCTGGTTCATAGATGGCCACCTTCTCACTGTGTCCTCCTTCACAAGGCAGTAGAGATGGGAAGCTCTCTAGAGTCTCTTTGTAAGGACACTGATACCATTCATGAGAGCTCCACCTTCCTGACCTGTCCACCTCCCATAGGCCCCCACCTCCAATTACCATCACAATGGGGATAGATTTCAACATGAATTTGGGGGTGACACATTCAGTCTATAGCAGAGATATAAATATGAATAAAAATTATTTTCCTTGCAATGGGATAAAGACATCTAAGCTCTGGAAGGGAACTTAGTACAATAGCAGTTAACGTTTATAAAATTATTATATGCTAAGAACTAGGCTAGATTTTTAAATGAAGTACCTTTATTACTCATAAGCACTCTAAGGCAGATATCATTATTTTACGTAAGTCAAAAAGGAGGGTGAGAAAGAACAAGTAATCTGCCCAAGGTTAAGTAGTGGATCCATTAAACCAGGCATTCCAATTCAAACTTGACTATCCATGCTTTTATCCACAACCTTATGCCACCCCCTGCAAGTTGTATTTGTCAAGTCCAGACACCATAAAATTGGGAGCCATGATGTGCCAAGGTCAATGACACCTGCCATTATTTCTCTACTTCCCAAACAATGACATTTTAAGTTATACATCATAATCTAATAATGCCAGCAAAACAAAATACAAACTTACCAAATGATGCAGTGTGATATTAATCCTTTTGAAGGAATTAAACCTGAAACAAATGTAGAATACAATAAACAAAGTAATGTGATTTGTTGTGTTTCAATATATAAATACTCTTATTCCCTTTTGCTTTAGCCTCTTCTAAAAAGTATCAGAAAAAATTAGAAAAAGAAAAAGGTTTAGGTAGAAGAGGGCAGTGAATCTATTCTGTAATAGTAGAGAAAGTGGCTTACTTTTAAGTGAAAACAAGATTTAACTCATCCAGTAGGATCCACTATTAAATTGATTCAGAAAAAGGTCTCTCTGCATCCAGATACACCCAGATGTTTGGCAGCAAACATTTCATCACCACTAAAATAATGACTCATTCATTAGAAAGGAACAATTCAGTGAAGAATTTGAGAAAGAGAGAAGCAACTTCAAGGGGTTAGTCTTAGCTCCTTGACATTTAAGAAGATACTGTCAAGTCTTAAATCAAAAATTACTTTTCTAAACTAGGTCAAATATAATTTCCAAATACACAACCAACACAGGACAGAGAATATGCATCACAGCAGGAGCTCCTGATCAGCAAATCAGTTTTGCTTGTTTTTTTATAACATGTTAGGAACTGTGAGGGGCTAGAAATACCAGAAGGAACAAAGTAAATGACCCTGTCTTTTTGAACTTTGCCAAAGCCACAAGGCAAGACACTAACCTACAGCTATCTCATTGGTTCCCACCTCAAGGTTTTGAATGTGGTGATTTCAGGGAACCCATTTAGCCAGCACCAACCACAGGATGAACAGAAAGTAGACCCCCTGTGGCAAGTCCCAGGTTATCTTCCCAAACAAAAGGAACTGGGTCATACAACTAGACGCCAAGAAGTAAGGCATCACTATTTTAAACAATAGTAGAAAAAGACCTTGCTCTAGTGACTCTAGAGGACAATGTCGATCTCAACTTATAGATCCCCAAAGGGTATCAACACCCTCCCTTAAGTGGAACAAGGTGGGGTGTATGAGATACTGTATGGCCTGTGACCCAGCAGCATATCTCTTAAGGCATTTTCTCCTTTGTACTATAGGCATGGACTTCAAGGTTTTGGAGACACCCAGGTTGAGTGATGATACCTGGGCTGTGTGTTTCCTCTTCATCTCCACCAGATGGCAGTTTGGGAGCCAATAGGAAGGAAAGAGAAGGCCATAAATTCATAATTACTTGGGGATGCAATACTCAAATATGAGTATGCTGAGTAAGAACAAATAGAAGCAATATGACTATGTAAAATCTGACAGGGAACTTAGTTTTTTATTGATTTGAGATGAGAGAGAGAGAGAGAGAGACACCAATTTGTTGTCCCACTTACTTATATACTCACTGGTTGCTTTTTGTATCTGCCCTGACCAGATAGAACCCGCAATCTTCACATTTGGGAGCAATGCTCCAACCAAGCTACCCAGCCAGGGCCAGTTGTAGTGCAGTTTGTTTTCTGTTTTGATCCAGAGATCTTTGTGACCTGTGAATGCTGTGCTCTGTGTGTTGTATTTGGTAGGTTCTTATTAGCTTTCAAGTGAAATAAAAAATTCCGTCTCACAAATAAAATGGGGACTTGAAGCCAAACCTGTTTTTCTTGCTGTTTACTCTCTAAGTTGCATGAAATTGCCAATCTGACAGCACAGTCTTTAACCTTGAACTGGCATTTTGGCACTGGCCTCATTAAGGTATTCAAAGTTATTCTGGTTTAAAGAAAAAGGACACATGGACAAAACCAAAAAGGGCTAAGACCAAGGGTGGGAAGTGGGGATGGCCGGGAGTGGGGGGGACTGGTAGAGGGAAAATGGAGACAACTGTACTTGAACAATTAAAAAAAATGAAAAACAAAAAAAGAACTTAGCACTTACATTTTTTGATACTTAAAACATCCAAAAAATAAAATTATGTTGAAAAAAGCTGTAGAAATGGTGCTACAAGGTAAGTATAGTTCAGATTTTAAATGTCTACATGAAAACCTTATTTAGAAAGCATCCCTAACTCTGTCTTCTCTGCACTGGGAGCAGCTCTTCTGCCAGAGCCCATCCCTCACCCCTGAAAATGTACACTGGTGCCAAGTTTGACTCCACCCCTCCTTGATCAGGAGCACCTCAGCTGCAGAGCTGGCCACTGTCTGCAGTGGTACTAAAACAGCCAGAGACACTGACAGATAAGAGCCTCGGAGCTTGGCAGCCCCATGTCTTCCAGCCTCACTTATTTCTAGCCACAGCTTCCAAATCAGAGCCATTTCAAGGGACATTGACACAGTAGCCAAGCTCAGCGAGGTTGGAGCTGCCACAGTAGTACTGGCAGGGTCTGAGGCAGTAGTGGGAACTGTTTGGAAGCCTCATCATTGGTTATGCCAGGGCCCCTTCTCAAGCAAGAGCTCTTTTCCTACGCCATTCAGGGCTTTGACCTCTTAGAGGCCATGGGGCTCTTTGCCTGATGGTGGCCTTTCTAATTCACTTTGCCACGTGAAGGAGGCGTCTCCACCTCCCATAGTTCTTTCTCCCGTATCTTGTATATTCCTTCTCCTGTAACTCCCCAGGCAGCCTGGAAAAAGTGGTAGGTTCACAGTTTGACAGAGGGAAGACATATACTGTATTAATAAGAAAAAAGAAAGAAAACATCCCTAAGTAAGGTAGAATCTATCACTTTAGTTTAATTTTTATAAAGTACTGATTTTAATGACAACTTGTCTGTGCTTTGGAATCATTTGGGGATCATTCGGGGGAGTATCAAACAAAATACCTATGCCTGTGTCCCACCTCCAGAGCTTATGATTTACTTCGTCTTGGATGTCACCTGTGCCTTGGCATGCTTGCAAGTCTCCAGGTGATTCTAATGCGCACACAAATTGTGGAATCCCTGGACTAGAATATTCACTTGAGGCAAGCAAGGCCTACTCAAAATATGCTAATCCAGGAATGAGAGGGATGACTGATTTAAACAAATTAGTGATTTCCCTGCCACCCCTTTTTATGTAGTATTGATTAATTAAAATATAATGTAAAAAGAAAGTAATATAAATTCTGTAAAGTAAATTGGATTACAAATTTTCTTAAATTTTTTATCTATTTTTAGAGAGAAGAGAAGGAGGGAGAAAGAGAGGGAGAGAAAAAACATCGATGTGAGAGAGAAATATCGACTGATCAACTGCCTCTCACACACTCCCAACCAAGGACCTAGCCTGCAACCCAGGCATGTGCCCTGACTGAGAATCCAACTAGTGACCTTTCAGTTTGTGGGATAATGACCAACCCACTGGGCCACATCAGTCAGGGTAGATTACAAATAATTTCATAAATTCAGTCATCTAAGATGTGGTTACAAGTGGTAACAATGGTCATATTGCCCCCTTTTTTGAATGCCTCATCTACACTACTGCCCCTCAAATAATCTCAAAATATCCTTGAAAAATCAATAAGTTGGTAAGTTTTCAGTTCTATCAAATAGTCTATGTTCCTACACATGAGCACAGTGCTTACCAAGCTGCTGTTACTGATTCCAGCTTTGACATCTCCCTGTACACCTTAAATTTCATTTTTGTTTAGCATGCATGCCAGTATATTCTAAGTACAGTATTTTCATATGCATCTCTCTCACTGTATTCTTGAGTTTCTCGATGGCAAGAGTGATGTCTTTGGGGGAACTTTTTTTAAAAGGCCCAAAATATAAAGATACAATTTGTGTTTTCACAAACCAGACATACTCATTTTACTGGCACCTGGATCAAAAATCAGGATAGCACCAGCATCCCAGAAGTCCTCTTCATACCCCTCTAGTCACTACCCTTTCCTATGTTCCTTTTACTTTCTTATTTAATTATGAAGTTCTTAATGTGCTATTTTGAAGTCTGTATCTCAGTGAATTCTTACATATGTATACAGTCCTGTAACCATCTTCTAGATACAGACAATTCCAACACTCAGTGTTGCCTCAAGGATGCCCCTTCCCAGCTTCCCCTACTCTCTACCATTCTAACTTGTTACTACTGATCACTTTTGCCAACCACGTCTATATTCCTAGCCTAACACTTTTAAAACAACATATTCAAAAGTGTACTATACTTACTGTTTTGTAGCCTACTTTCTTTTTATAACTTCTGTCATGAATATTTTTCCATATCTTTCATATTATTTAAGTATTTTTAAATAAATATTTTATTGGCTGTGTAATGTTTGTGTATAGATGAGTTTTAAAAATACTACTATAGTCCTGGCCGAGGTGGTTCAGTGGTTAGAGCATTATTCCATAACCAACGGGTTGCAAGTTAGATTCCTGGTCCAGGTACATTCCTGCCTGGGATGCAGATTCCTTCCCCAGTCTGGGCGTGTATGATGCCCTGCCTGGGCACGTACAGGAGGCAACCAATTGATGTTTCTCTCCTTTCCTCGCTTTCTAAACACAATTAAAACAAATGTGCTTGGGTGAGGATAAAAAATAAAATATTACTGTATTGTTAGATATTAGCTGCTAGTTTACTAGTTCACTTGATCAGATTTATTTCCTTCAGGTTATGTGCAAATTGGCTGCTTGGAGCCGTACTCAAAAGTGTGGTTCCTTGACCAGCACCATCAACATCCCCTGAAAACCTGTGAGAAATGCAAACTGTTGGCCCCACCCAGACCTACCGAATCAGAAACTGCAGAGTGAAGCCCAGAAATCTGTTTAACACACCCTTCAGGTGATTCTGATACATGCTAAAATTAAAAACTGCTGTCTTAGAAGGATAAGAAGCTTATTGTAGCAGATTTTTACAATTATCCAATAAAACACACACAGGCTCACAAAATTAAACAACTTTTCATGAAACTAAGCGAAATTGTTGGGAACTGCCCTGCCTAGTTTCAGAAGCTGTAACCCCCCATGGCTATGGCTGAGTGAGAGACCTTGGGACCATAAGCCACTAAGGAGACAAAGCTTATCTCCCTGGCAAGGCCACTGCCGTCTCTGCCCCCTTTTACTTCACCCTGCTTGGCCCCAAGCAGATGACCAGTTAGCCAACAACGGGTAAGATTCCTCATGGGAGGGACGGCCTAAGACAGGCATGGTCATGAAGGGGCTCTCAGGGAAGGACTTACGGGGCTATAGAAAAAGGGGGTGATGGATCCTTGTCCCTCGGCTTTGACATAGCCTGAGTCCTCATTCTGTCTGTAAGAAGTCTTCTAATCTTTTGCCTTACTTCCCCTGCCTGACTTAAGCCTGAAACAATGACAAAAGGCAGTGCAGCCCTGTGCTGGAAAAAGCAGGTTTCCCAGGGCAATCAGGCCTAAGAAAGAACGCAAAGAGTCCTGTGAAACCTGCTTTGCTAAGAATGCCCTCAATTTTCTGATAAGGGTCTGAGCATGAAATGAGTTTGTTTCCCCAAGTTTTAGAGCCCTTAGCTAACTGACCCTGAATCAGAATAAGCCCTCCTAGTTCTCTTTGTATGTTATCTATTGTTTGATACTTACTGCCTGACATTGACTGATGAGCTTTACCTGTATTCCTGTGCAAATTGAACCCAATAAAAGCCCATTGGGAAAAGGCTCCAGGCCCTTCTCCTTTTGAGAGATCAGCCACCTTTCCTCCCCAAGCAGATCAGGTCTTGGTAGTCTTAGTCTGCATGGTGGATGGTGGGGTGTGGCTCTGCAGGCGGAGCCCCCCCACACTAAATGAAGCTTACTGCAGCAGAAGTAGGCAAGGTATTAAACAGAATGTAAAATGTGACTAAAGCAAAAAAATCAAGTACAAGGCAAAATAATTCAAGTATGAACTGATGAAGCACAGCAGTGGTAGCGACAGAAATGAATGATTTTCTTAAGAGTTATTATAAAGTAAAAACTCAATAAAAAGAGAATTATGCCAAAAATGACTCCCAGATTTCAAGACAGGAGAATATAAAAAAGGTTATAACTGAAAACAGACTAGGCAGGCACATTCAACATCACTGAGGCAGCTCGATGAAGAATAACTGAGAAACAGGCTGCAATCCAAAACTAGTGGCCTGGAGTCAGCCTGGGTCTATAAATGTGTTGTTTGGTCAGCAGTGTTTTAAAACTACAATACAAACATTTAAAAATAAAAGGTATTTCACCTAAAAAATGCAGTTTTCCAGCCCCCCAGAGAAATCGGTAGTTAGGGAAACCCCAGGTCCATATTTTAGAATGGCCACAATGCCTGAAATTGAGAAGCTGCCTCCTTTAGACAGAGCGTTGCTTCCATCCAGCCAGCAACACTCAGTGCTTCCTGCTTATTAGCCTCTGCATGTGAGTGACTCCTAGCATAGAAAAAACATGGCAGAGAATCAAATATTGAGCCTTCAGAAACAACTACATAGAAGTAAAATAAACAGGCAGCTCAAGAAGCAAGAACCAAAACAATGTAGTTGAGCAGAAGAGAAGATGAAGAAGGCAATGAATACTATTCACAACTTAAAGATGAACCTCTTTAAGAAGCTCTGAACCTGTCTTCCTTTCTAACCCTGGCTCTCTAATAATTGTACTTTTCCTTTAAGACACTTATCAGAGTTGATAAGTGTTACTAAGTATTACTTTTGTTTAAATATTTTCAAACTTCAAGGGTCTTACATAAGAAACAATAAGAACATCAAGTAGTCCGGGTTGGCTATAGTATAATTAATACAAGGGTGTCAAACTCATTTTCACTGGGTCCACATCAGCCTCATAGTAGCCTTCAAAGGGCTGAATGTAATTTCAACTCCTTAACAGTTAAGGAGTAGTTACATTTATACAGTCCTAAAATTATTACTAATACCAGTTAGAACAGTGCCTCCCAGGAATAAGAACATAACAAAGTATTGCTGAATTCATGAATTGAAACCCAGGTCAAATCTTGAAACCCAGGCTGGGAATTTTTTAGTTAATTCCGAAGGAAAGAGTGTCCCTTATCTAAGGGCTTCTGAGCAAAGGAATGGCAGGTGCCAAAGAAAACTTTAGCCAAGATTAACAAGGCAGTCATGTGCAGATTCAAAATGGGAGAGGTAATTCCACCAATCAAATTTCTGGAGAAAATTGACTAGTGATATATTTGAGAGGATTGCTCAAATTCTAATCAGCAGGAAGAGATGGGGATCCGGAACGTGGGAGAACTCAGATAACTTCAGGAATCTAGAATGATAATGCCAAGAAGTTGAAAGTGCAGATGATGAATAAAGGCTGCACTTTTGTGCAAATTTATAATGTGTTGGTCAAAATTCATTCATTGAGTTTTTTCTGTACCATAGCTCTAATAGTGCTTAGTTGTCTTTAACTTCATTAGAAACAATTTTGTTACATTGTATTGTGATAGCTGTCATATCAGCACGCATTTAAAAAACTTATCAAAACTGGTGAATTTTTGTGCAGTCATTTTAATATTGAAAATGGAAGGAAATAAGCAGTATTTTTGGCATATTATGCTTTATTATTTCAAGAAAGGTAAAAACACAACTGAAACAAAAAAATTTTTGTGCAGTGTATGGAGAAGGTACTGTGACTAATCAAACATGTCAAAAGTGGTTCATAAAGTTTCATGGTACTATTAAGATTTTGGCCAAATAATTCTTTGCCAAGTAATAAGTCTTATGTGTAAGGAGCAAGGAAAACTTAGACCATGAGAAAATAGGAACCTAGCTGAAGGGCAAAGGAATTGGTTAGATCCCAGGGCACAGGAGGTTACTAAACAGACATTTTGCTCTCCTGCCTCGTGCAAGAACAAAGGATCGTAA